>JANAVB010005600.1:12292718-12793775 GCA_029216955.1 Iris pallida
TCAAACTCGGCCAAGGACAGGAGGTTTAGCGCGCTTAGGCTGGCCAGGGGTCAGCTTGAGTCAGTTGTTGGGGTTAGGTTTTATTTAGTTATATTATAGTTTTAGGTTAACGGATTATAAACCTGATAGCATATTCTTCTGTCCTGATAGTTAAGGACACGAAGAACGATCGAGTCCAAGTGTCCGGTCGTGCACAGACACGCACGACACTCACGACTCGAACTATACGTATCCAACTTACCATGAGACTCGTCGAGACTCTGCGAGTCACATATGTGAATACGAGTCGTATCGGAGAAGGAAAAGTGAGGGTGACCGTACGTGTTCGACTTCGGGTCGACGAACGGAGCTGCTGTAGGGCGGAGGAGTTGTCGTGGTCGGCGGCGAAGGGCGGCACTAAGTTCGTCTCGGCGAGGCGAACAAGTGGCGTGGTTGGGGGCGTCGAAGTGGGATGTAGCGTCGGGCTGGGTAGGGGGTGATCTCCGGCGAGGCTGGTCGTGGAAGACGAAGTGAAGGCGGTGGCTAGGGTGGCTGTGGTGGTCGTAGGGAGTCTAGGGTTAGGGTTTGGGGTTCGGGGGATATTTATAGGGAAGTAGGGCGGTCGAAATTAGGGTTTGAATTAGGATTAGGGTTAGGGTTACGGTAAGGGTTAGTCGGAGACGACGACAACGAGGCGGTCGTCGGGGGTGGTTAGGGTTAGGTTTTGCAGAAACCCCCCCCCCCCAAGATTGTTAATTACAAATAGGCCCACCGCCTTGTATAAATGCTAATTCCAAATTGCAAAAGCACTCCCGCTGTGGTTCTGTGCAAAAATTAATTTGCACAGACAATTCGGATATTGCAAAGACTATTAAAACAATTAAAATAATTGCATAATGATATTAAAACAATTCAAATAATTATAAAATGATATATTTTGATTTAAAAATCATATAAAATTCTAAAAAAATTTCTAATAATTATAATAAATTATTTTAAAGATATAAATGCTATTTAAAATTATAAAAATATTATTTTTAAAAACTAGGGGCTTACAAATCTTTTTTCCTTGAAAAATTTCGTCCTCGAAATGCACAAGGATAGAAGACTCTACAAACATTCTAATATAACAAGCAATGCAGACAAAAGACTAAGACTACTATTAAAACTAACCTCTAGGGTATCAAGCGGGAATGGGTGGTTCCCTCGCAGCTGTTGGGTCGAACAAGTAAGTATATCTCTCCCTCATGTCCGACTCCCTCTCCCAAGTAGATTCACCCGGAGAGTGACGGCTCCAAACTACTCGTACCAAGGGTATGACTTTGTTCCTCAGCCTCTTCTTCCTCATGTCTAATATCTCCACTGGCTGCTCAGTGACTGCAAGGCTCGGTCCGATCTCCAACTCCGAATGATCTAGCACATGGCTGGGGTCCGGAACATATCTCCTCAGCTGAGACACATGAAAGACATCGTGAACTCCTGCTAGGTTGGGTGAAAGTGCAACCCTGTAAGCTACCTCTCCGATCCTGCCAAGTATCTCGAACGGTCCGATGTATCTGGGGCTCAACTTGCCTCCTCGTCCGAACCGGATCGTCCCTATAGTAGGTGATATCTTCACTAGCACCATATCTCCGTCAGCGAACTCCAACGGTCTGCGACTAGCATCGGCCTAGTATTTCTGCCTGTCCTGAGCGACTCTGAGCCTGTCTCTGATCATCCCGACCGTCTCTGCTGCATCCGTGATCATCTCTGGCCCAAGCATAACTCTGTCCCCAACATCGTCCTAAAAGAGCGGTGTACGGCATCGTCGTCCATATAGTGCCTCGAAAGGAGACATACCGATGCTGGCTTGGTAGTTGTTGTTGTATGAAAACTCTACCAAGTGCAGATGGCTCTCCTATGATCCGCCAAAGTCCAGCACACAAGTCCTCAGCATGTCCTCTAGCGTCTGTATTGTCCTCTCGGACTTTCCATCTGTCTGCGGGTGGTACGCTGTACTGAACTTGAGCCGACTGTCCAACTCTTCCTGCAAGCTCCTGCAGTAGTGGAACGTGAATCTGCTGTCTCGGTCCGACAAGATGCTCACTGGTACTCTGTGCAAGCGAACTATCTGCTGCATGTATAGCTTCGCCAACTTCTCGATGGAAAGCCCCACCTTGAAGGGTATGAAGTGCACACTTCGTCAGCCTGTCCACGATGACCCAAATGGCATCCTTCCCTCCTTGGGAACGAGGAAGCCCTGAGACAAATTCCATCGTAATGTGTTCCCACTTCCACTCGGAAATGGGTAACGGCTGCAATAGACCAGCTGGCCTCTGACGCTCCGTCTTGACCTGCTGGCAAACTAGGCATCTCAAAATGAAACGTGATACATCCCTCTTCATCCCGTGCCACCAAAGATGTCCCCGTAAGTCACGGTACATCTTGTTGGCACCAGGGTGAATAGAATATCAAGATCGGTGCACCTCCTGTAAGACAGCCTCTATCAGCTCTCCCTTCGGCACGCATAATCGACTGACATGCCTCAAGGATCCATCCTCTGCTATGGTGAAGTCTTCCAGCAATCCAGCTAAAGCCTGGGCTCGAAGTCTACGAAGGCTCTCATCTGTAGACTGGGCCTCCTTGATCTGCTCCATCAAACCTGACTGAATGTCAAGCGCCATCAACTGTATTACTGATCCTGGCCGAACTATCTCGATACTGAGCTTCTCCAGGTCTTTCCGCAAATGCCGATCTATCATCAGATAACATGCTATCGGATGCCTGCTCAGCGCATCCGCTACCACATTTGCCTTCCCGGAGTGATACTGTAAATCGATGTCAAAGTCCTTCATCAACTCCAACCATCGTCTTTGCCTCATGTTCAGCTCTTTCTGCGTGAACACATACTTCAAGCTCTTGTGGTCAGTAAAGATTTCCACATGCTCTCCGTATAAGTAGTATTTTCACAACTTGAGTGCAAAGATCACCGCAGCTAACTCTAGGTTATGGGTAGGATAGTTTCGCTTATGAGTCCGTAATTGCCTAGATGCATGAGCAATCACTTTCCCATGCTGCTGTAGGACACATCCTAGCCCCTTTCCCGAAGCATCACTGTATATGGTGAAACCTCCAGATCCTGAAGGTAATGTCAGAACTGGAGCGGTCGTCAGCCTCCTCTTCAGCTCCTCAAATGATGCCTGGCAGTCCTCTGACCAGATGTACTCTGCGTCCTTCTACGTCAGTTTTGTCATGGGTTCAGCTATCCTAGAAAAATCCTGGACGAACTTCCTATAATAGCCGGCTAAACCTAAAAAGCTCCTGATCTCTGAAACTGACGTCGGAGCCTTCCATGTCTCAACGGCAACAATCTTCCTGGGATCCACCGAGATCCCCTCTCCAGTAACTACATGACCGAGAAACTCCACTCAGTCCAAAAAGAACTCGTACTTCGATTATTTGGCATACAACCTCTCCTGCCTCAGAATTCCTAAAACTGTCCGCAAGTGCTCTGCTTGCTCCTCCGACATCTTCGAGTATATCAGGATGTCGTCGATAAATACTACGACGAACTAATCGAGGTACTAGTAAAATGTCTTATTCATCAAGTTCATAAAGACAGCTGGCGCATTTGTGAGACCAAATGGCATCACCAAAAACTCGTACTGCCCGTCTTCGTATTGAACGCCGTCTTTTGGATGTCTGTAGCCCTGACTTTCACCTGGTGGTAACCGGATCTCAAATCTATCCTGGAAAACACCTTCGCCCCACTCAACTTGTCGAACAAATCATCTATCCTGGGCAGAGGATATTTGTTCTTAATGGTGATGGTATTCAATGCCCGGTAGTCAATACACAACCGAACTGTACCATCCTTCTTCGGCACAAAAAGCACTGGCGCTCCCCATGGAGAAGTACTAGATCGAATGAAACCATTTTTCAACAGGTCATCAATCTGCTCCTTCATCTCTACAGCCTCCTTGGGGTTCACTCTATAGCAAGCCCGGGATACTGGTGATGAACCCGGTACTAAATCTATAGTGAACTCTACATCTCTGTCAGACGAAAGTCCTGGAAGATCCTCTGGGAATACATCCATAAACTTCCTAATAATAGGGTGTGATGGTGCTAATTCCCCAACTGTCGCACAATAGTTCAGCTCTAGGATGATCTCCGGCCCTGTCCTCCTGACACTGAATGGTGTCGTGCCTGGGGGACCGAACAGAATACTACCCTCATGACAGTCTATAGCTGCATGGGCATAGCTAAGCCAGTCCATCCCCAATATGATATCATCCCCGGGGAGTGGCATCACAAAGAATTGTCCCATAAACTCTCTCCCTGCTATAGTAATAGAGCATCTATAGATAGCTCTAACGGACACTGGTCCGCCTCCCGTCATTACTCTACTCATTTCCTCGGTAGGTGTAGCTACTAAGTGGTGTTTATGCAAAAACTCTAATGACAGGAAGCTATGCGATGCACCAGAATCAAACAAACATTGAGCTAGAAAAGTATGCAAATAAATATGACCTGTGATGACGTCGGCCAAATAATCAGGCTCCGAAGCCTGCTCTGGCTCCGGCTCAAGATCTAGGCTATAAGCTTTCCCCTGGGGTCCCTTCTGCTGCTGCAGATGTTGCCCAAACCTCTGCTGCTGAGTCAGAAGTGGCGGTCCTCTAGTCGGTGGTCCGGCACCTGGTACCCTCGCTACTAGGTAGTCCCGAAGCTGATGGGTGGTAGGCCCACAAGCTAAATACTGCCCTAAACTCTTCCTACAAACGATGGTGTCATGGCCTGGCCTTCTACAGAAAGAACACACACCTTCCTTCTGCTGCCGGGGTCCCGGGGCTCTAACTGGTGGGGTCGGGTGATGTGGTACGGGAGGACGGTATGTCTGCTGGTGCGGCGTCGGTGCTCTCGGTTGGAAAGCCTGACGCGTGGAGGGTCCCTCTAGGTGTACATAAGCCGACCTCTTGCAAGACTGAAGATGCTTCTCTATGCTCCGGGCCAACTCTAGGCTCTGGTAGTAGTCAGTCGTACCATTCGCCACCATAAGAATACCAATGTCTGGAACAAGCCCATGGCAAAACCTATATATTATCTCTTCTAGGTCTGTAACTAGACTAGGAACGAAACGGCTCAGGCGACTAAACTTCGCTGCATACTCGTCAATAGAACGGTTCCCCTGCTGGATGTTCTGGAATCGTAGCCCTATGGCTACCCTAGCGGTGGTCGAGAAGAATTTTTTCTTGAACTGGGTCTTGAACTGATCCCAAGTGGCCTTCCCTCTTGCGAATAGCAGCTCATTCTTGAACCAAACTCTTGCCAGGTCTATCAGCAGAAATCTCGCTGCCTCGACCAGGAGGTCATTCGGCAACCTAGCTCCAAGGAGCTTCCTCTCTACTGAGTCTAGTCAGTCATCTGCTACTACAATGCCCTCAGTCCCTAATAACTCCTTGGGGTTCAGACCAATGAAGTTCTTGATTGTCCCCGCTCTCTGCCGTGGCTCTACAGGTGGTGGGACCACGGTACGTTCCTTAGAATGCTCAATGCTCTGGCAGAGTAGGGTGGTCTGCTCCTGATGGATCGTTAGGAACCCCTGGATCAGAGTGAGCAGTTGGTTCCCGTCGAGAGTGACGAAAGCCTGGGCAGGTATAGTAATAGGTGGTGGTGGGAGTATCGGTTCCTGTTGGAACTGTGATGTAGAAGGTGGTGGAGGCATTTGGGTTGGTGGATTTGTGGAGTGGAGGAGTATGGTAGTTGGAGGTGGAGGTGTGTCGGTCAACTGCTCAACCGACTGGATGGAAAGTGTGCCATTCTCAGGTGTGGCATACTGGGATGAGCGGGTGAGCACCATCTAAATAAATAAAAAGGACTTATAAGGACTCTTTAAAGTAAACAATCATAAATAAGAAAATCTAATTGTAATAGTGAGCATATGATGTGATGTGTTTCCTATGTTGCAATCCTAGTATTCCTCTAGGGCCTCGTTTGGTTCGCATCTCCCGGTTGGGAAAGGAAAGTGATTACTTTCCTATGTTTGGGTGCCCAAGGAATTGAGGAGGAAAGGAAAGTGATTCCCAATAGAAGGGAAATTAGGGGGGAAAGTGATTCCATCCATCCAAGGAAGGAATCACTTTCCCATATTGAAGTATTCACTTTCATTTCTAAATTCCTTGGCATTGCCAAACATCGGAAAGGAAAATCAATAGGAATTAAAGTTTCCCAAAGGAAAGGAAATGACAAGGAATTGATTTCCTTTCTCTTCTATTCCGCGAACCAAACGCGGCCTAGGTGTTCTGAGCGTCATTCCTAATGTTGTCTAGTTACCTTAAGTTCCTAATTGCAGGCATGCTTGGTAAAATGACGTAACCGAACAATTTATTCAGGACCTGCATGGGCCACCACTAAAAATATGTCACGATTCGCTACCCAAATTGTTGGGACGGGCCGAGTCATGTCCAGCCTACGCTTGAGATAAAGCGTAGTAAGTTGTTCTAAAGACAACAAGATAAGACTAAAAATGTGCTAACTGTTCTATATGTAATAAAGAGTCATAAATGTTCCAAACACAAAAGACATCTCGTATAATAGTAAGTTCCAAGTACAAGTCCAAAATTTAAAGCTGGATACAGGTCCAGTCACAAAATACATAGTCTAAAAATATGACTACTCTCGGAACCACGAGTAACTACACAAACTAGACGAGTTTTCCCACAGGTACGTCCTCGTAAGATAAAGTCTGGTCCTCGACAGCAACTCCATAATAGGAATCGTAAAGCAAATCCTCCTTAGTAAGTATACCTACAATATTATCCTGTCAGGATGGGAGCAAGTACTGAATCTAACAAACATATAATACTGATCATGTGATGAAAAGAGATAAAATGACAAATCTTGTTTTATCCAGTTTTAGATACATTTCATTATGGCAATAATTATTTGTTTTAAAGTTTAAAACTGTAGTAGGTGAGTGATCAGTCAATAGGTAATCAGGATGTACAGTGGTACATATCAATTTTTTGAAGTGTACATACGTACCCTTAACGGCATCGGTGTATGTCCATACACAAATACGGGATCAGATATACGACAAAGTTACATATAGAATGTAACAGTGCTCGGTAAATACATACGGAGAAGGGGGTCATGATCATGTACACTACTAACAGTTTCTCCTTAACCCGTTGTTTAAATATGTGAGAGATATAAAAACTGTCCTAAGCATGGTAGAGACTAAAAAGTAATACAACATGTGAAGATTTAACTTGCTATCCCAAGGATCAGTATTTAACATGGTTGGAAAATCATAGTTTATTATTATAGCAGTATGTAAAGTTTGTAGAGGTACTTGCCTTTAGCAAAAAAAAGCAGTGATAGAAATTCTATAGATGCCTGGTGACTTGTCACTGTAGAAATAACACATAAACTTAGTTTTTTTATACTAAGTTAAATACTAAGACACTAGTTGTGTGATACGACTTTCTGACTGGACACCTAGCCAAATGATGACTTTAGTATAGGAGACCAATGTGGGGTGACACAATACCCAAACTAACTTCCTTGGGTCTTTACACTAGTGCGGGGTGAGATCCAATACGACTATAACTCAAAACAACACAAAATATTGCAAGTCGTAACTATTCAATAAATAAATCAAACTGTACACTGTGTTCCAACAATTTTTGAGATTGACAAAAAAGCTTAATTTTACATAAAGTAAAGTACCACAATGATCCTTGTTAATTATAGAAATTTATACTAATTTTTCTGGAATTTATAAACCTTCATAAATATTTATTAAAAATCAGCAAACATATGTATCCTGAAAATGAGTTCTGTTTTCCCATTTTTAGGAAATACCAAAATTTCTTATTAAATGCTGTAAAAATTATAATATATTAGCTAAATTAACATAGTATTTAAATATAATTTATCCCAGATTTTTACAGCAATTATAATATATATAAAAATTCAAAAATAGCAAGCAACAGTTTTTGGAAAATAACTAATTAATTATTTACTATTTTTTCCACGTATTCAAAATTGAACCGAAGTCCAGATACGGGACCCAAAGCCATGAATTAAGTCCAATATGACTTGTATAGACTCTGAATGTATTAGACACAATTGGGCCCAAAAACTCATACTAGGTTTGGACATCAATTGGTCATGATTAATAAAATATTGTATTATTTAAATATAAATAATATATTTTAAAGTGGTAAAATATACAAGTCACAAAATTATATAATAAAATAACTTGTGAAATTTCACATAATAATATTTTGTACAAAGTAGAATTTGAAATACATATATAAATATACAACAACAATATATATATATATATATATATATATATATATATAAATATATATATATATATATATATATATATATATATATATATATATATATATATATATATTTTTATAGATATAGATATAAATATATATATATATATAAAATAAATAAATAAATATATATATATATATATATTTTTTTTTTTTTTTTTTTTTTTTTTTTATATATATATATATATATATATATATTTTAACCAAACAGCATTTTATTGAATAGAAAAGGAGGCTCATAACGAGCAGTACAGGTGTCAGGGTCTAGAACACACAAAAAAGCCCTGATAAGCAAAATGACAAAAACATAAGGAAAATTAACAAATTTCGAAAGATTTCGAAATTAGGAAACTAAAAGGGTGGGCGGGTGTGGGCGCTCGGCCCTAAGGTGGGGGGGGGGGGGGGTGTGCACAATGCTAGGAAAGTTTTTTTTTTTTTTCGGAATTCAAAATTTGAAAGGGAAATTCAAAATTTGAAAACCGTAGGGGTGACGTGGCTGGGTACTGCCCAAAGCGAGATGAGCACGCAGCCCAACGCGAAGGACGCATGGCCCGAAGCGGGCGCTGTCCACGAGGGGGGCCTCAGGCCCCGCCCCAGCGAAGGCAGGAGCTCCGGCTGGATACGCCGGCGAAGGGGGGCAGCTCTGGCCAAGGGAGGAGGAGAGGAGCCAGCGCGGCGAGCTTAGGCAGGAGCTCCAGCGGGCTAACTCCAGCAAGGAGGACGGAGACTCCGGGGAGGTTCAGACGGGAGGGGGGGGCAGACGACCCCCGGGGGAGGGAGAGGCTGACGGCCGGCGGTGGGAGAGCGCGGGCGCGTATCTCGAGAGGGAGCGGGGGCGGGCATGGGGCCCAAGGCGCACGCGCTGATCGAGGTGGCGGCCTGCCCGAGGGGGGCGCACGGCTCAAGGAGCCTCGCCCCCCCCCCCCAGCGCAGAGCCGAGAAACGGTTGGTCCGGCGGGCCGAGAGAGGAGCGGCCACACCGGCGAGACAAGAGAGGAGCTGGGGCTCCGGGCCGGGCGAGGCCGGGCGACGCGGAGCGGAGACGGGGGGAGAGAACCCGGAGGGGCGGACAAGGGAGGCCCGGGCGGGACGTCGAGTGGCACGGGTGGGGGGAGAGTTCCGGTAAGCTCAGACGAAGGGGAGGCTAAGAGACGAACGATGGGGAGGCTGAGAGACGGGGAGGGGGGGAGTCGCCTGGAGGAGGAGAGGGCTCACAGGCGGCGGACGACGATGCCTACCACCGGCAACGTGGGGGCTCCTCCAGCATGAGACGGAGAGAGCGCCTGAGCCTACCGGAGCTGTGGCCGGACAGGGACAGTGCCACCGCCGTTGAGGGACCGGCGACCGGCGCAGGGAAAGTACGGACGGTGGCGGGAGAGGGACGCTGGGCCGCCACCAGCGCCCACGAGGAGGGGGCCACCGACGAAGGGGTGGGAGGGGACGCCGACGAGGAAGAAGCGGCGGGGGCCGATCCGGTGCCGCCGGGGCACGTCGGCCACTGGATCGAGAGGAAAGCGGCGGCCGCAGCTGAAGGGGGCGCCGCAGCAGCAGGAAGGGGCGCCGGCCACGAAAGGGGGGCGGCGAGAGGCGGGGGCGCCAGGACACGGGGAGACCGGGGTGCCTGGGTGGGGGGAGGCGCCGGGTGGGCCGCTCCTGCCGGGGAGGAAGGAAGAGCAACCGGCGAAGCGTCGAGCTGGACGACAGGGGGAGCCGTAACTGCGTCGCACGGGGCAGCGGCCGGCGGGGGGCCGGGCTTAGGACAGAGACGCCTACGCCGCCGAGGATGGTGTCGACGTCGGGGATGAAGGGGAGGGTGAGGAGGGGGGAAGGGAGAGACGAGGAGGGGGGCCGCACGGCGAGTAGCCGGAGAGGTGGGGGGGAAACCCCACGGTAGGGCGGGCCAGTCGAACCCTGGCCGGCCAGGGGGGGAGGGGCCGCCCAGAGGGACGAAGCAACTGATGGGGGCCGCCGTGCCGGGGAGGCCGACCGGCCACCCCAGCCACCAGATCCCGGTGGGGGGCGGGGTGGCGAGGAGATGGACCCCCGCGAGCTGCCGCTTCATATATATATATATATATATATATATATATATATATATATATATATAGATATATATATATATATTATATATATATATATATATATAAATATATATATATATATATATATATATATATAGATATTTATATATATATAATGGATATATACATATAATAAATATACATATACATATATAAAAATACTAAATATAATATATATATATATATATATATATATATATATATATATATATATACATAAATACATATATACATAAATACATATACATATATACATATATATAAATACATATATACATACATACATATATATAATGAAATAAACTAAAAATAAACAAAACCAAAAAGAAAGGAAAGGGGGGCTCAAACTCGGCCAGGGGCAGGGGGTTTTAGTGCGCTCGGGCTGGCCATGGGGTCAGCTCGAGTCAGTTGTTAGGGTTAGGTTTTAGTTAGTTATATTATAGTTTTAGGTTAACGGGTTGTAAACCCGATAGCATATTCTTCGTGTCCTGACAGTTAAGGACACGAAGAACGGTCGAGTCCAAGCGTCCGGGTCGTGCACGACACGCACAACTCGAACTAGACATGTCCAGACTTACCACCAGACTCGTCGAGACTCGGCGAGTCACATATGTGAATACGAGTCGTATCGGAGAAGGAAAAGTGAGGGTGACACGTACGTGTCCGACTTCGGGTCGACGAACGGAGCTGCTGTAGGACGGAGGAGTTGTCGTGGTCGGCAGCGAAGGGCGGCGCTGAGTTCGTCTCGGCAAGGCGAACAAAGTGGCGGTGGTCGTAGGGAGTCTAGGGTTAGGGTTTGGGGGTCGGAGGATATTTATAGGGAAGTAAGGCGATCGAAATTAGGGTTTGAATTAGGATTAGGGTTAGGGTTACGGTGAGGGTTAGTCGGAGACGACGACAGTGCGGCGGTCGTCGGGTGTGGTTAGGGTTAGGTTTTGTAGAAACCCCCCCCCCAAGATTGTTAATTACAAATAGGCCCACCGCCTTGTATAAATGCAAATTCCAAATTGCAAAAGCACTCCCGCTGTGGTTCTATACAAAAATTAATTTGCACAGACAATTCGGATATTGCAAAGACTATTAAACAATTAACATAATTGCATAATGATGTTAAAACAATTCAAATAATTACAAAATAATATAGTTTGATTTAAAAATGATTTAAAAATTATATAAAAATTCTAGAAAATTCCTAATAATTATAATAAATTATTTTAAAGATATAAATGCTATTTAAAATTATAAAAATATTATTTTAAAAACTAGGGGCTTACACTTGGGCACGGTAGGTCGGAATCGATCGAGTAGTTCAATGAAACAAGAAGTGCTCGAATGGCTAAGTCAGAAGATTTGGCCGTGTAACAAAGTTCTAAAATCGAGCCGCATCGGCTCGGCAAACAACAAGGCGTATCGGCTTAAGGTGGAGGGACTTTGACTTCTCTTTCCTACTCCTTCATATCTAAGTAAAATACATCATTGTATGCTAAGTTAACCTATCGAGACCACGGGCTTGGCTCGAAGGAGAAAAATATCGTGCGTGTCGAACACTAGATAGAACAATTGAAATGAATCGTACATCAAATGTATGAGTCGCTATGGAATATTGAATATCACAAAGGCGAGCGCCTCGGTACGCAAGCCATAAGAATATGGGATAACTATATCGACAAGTGCCTCAACGTACGAGTTATTACGTGCCCCCGCGCACGATTTAGTATGCTAGAACATTGTAAGATTATATCGGTACGAGTGCCTCAGTGCACGAGCTATAGAACATTGAATACCCTATCGAGGCGTGCCTCAATTGCACGAGTCGGAGGGAAGGAACATAAGTCTAATGCATTGAACACTAAGGCGTAGAATACGGGAATACTGAATCGAGGTGTGCATCGAATGCACAACGGAAGGAATGGAGAATAAATATTATCAAAGCGTGCTTACGTGCTCGAGACTTACAAATGATGGCTTCGTTGTGAAGGGAACAGTTGTGGCACGAATGTGGCAGAACTGTCTAATGTGGCATGGTGCCTTCAAAATGTTTATGGCCTTCGGGACGTTCGTTGATGAACATTGAGTTAGGACATTGTGCCAATTGAAATAGAGATAGGCGAATTTGTTTGGTTGTATGAAAGATGACGTGCGTTACATGGTCAAATGGACTTAAAGATATATTGCCCGTGCATGGGTGTTTTCTTCCCTCGAACATGGTTCGCCAGGGCGATAGGACCGTTCGGCCTAGGAGGGACTGCGGGATATCCGTATTGTTGGTGCACTTCATTTAGATGGTTTACGACCTGCTATTATGTGATAAGCCACTTACTCGAGTAATTCAGGGGTCCTCTTATTGTTTGGGTTAGCAACCGCACAGAGTGATCATCGTCTTACATATTCGATTTGAGAAATATAAGTCCATTCTACCCAAAAAGCTAGTAACCATCATATAGATAAGGAACGATGGGTCAAAATTGCAAGATACGCATATATTCTGTACAGATAGATCCTGGGTCGAAAGTGCAAGGTACACATATATCCTGTACACATAGATCCTGCATAGAGAGTACTTATAATATGACAGGGAAAGATGGTAGGCGTATTCACCTTGCATCGGTGCAAGGGCGAGTGTGTCGATATTAGTAAGAAGTCACAAAACAACACGAGATTGCTATTGGTTGCCTGCTTGTTTATATGTATTGAAGTAACGTGCTTGCCATAATAACATGCTTTACAGCCTTTGAATATGCCATGAACTGATCCTAAGGAGAACATAGACAGAGAACTAAATTGTATGCTTGCATGAATCAATACGTTACTAAATATCGGTTTGTTAAGTGGGTCTTTGATCAGTACAGCGAGGACGAAAGTACTAATCCCCCACTAGTTTGCTAGCAGGTTCAGGGAATGGTCTGCTCGCGTTGGAGCTTCGCTTGATCACGCTGAGGCATAGAATGCCATAGCGTTTGAAGCGTGCGATCGCATTGACGCTCGATCTTTCAACAGGATTGATGCGGCCGAGATATAGAAGACATGATGTATGAAATAATAAAATCCTTTGTGGACAAGAGAGAACCTGAGTGTTGTAGCCAATCTGGCAAATTAAGTTGGGCTATTGAAAGCCTTTGTAATCTCAGTTTCTTTTATCAATAAAAGAGAATTGTTTCGTATACTCTGTTTTCTTCCATTGCTAATACCAAATCAAATATAATCATTTGAGAACTTGTCATCTTGCCTTGTATGAGTGCAACTTTAGACTCGTACGACATCACGCCCCTGCGAGGACGATGTTCGGGTGATTCCGGATCGGGGAGTGACAAATTGGTATCAGAGCTCTAGGCTCAATTTCCTCAGGACACTTGCTTCATTTCAATTCCAAAGAGTTGCCCACCACCAATCAAATCACTCTTGACTCTACTCGATGTCGCACTGGATGTTCCATATAATAAGTCTAATACAAATCGTAAAATTTTGTCGCATGTGTTTTGGAAATTACATGATGTTTGCTAAGTCGTGAAAGGTTTGTTGTATTGAGTGCAATGAGCCATAAAATATTGTTGCTGCGAGTGCAACAAGTTGCAAGATGTGAAGTAAGATATTTGTTGCTGCAAGTGCAATAAGTTGGAAAATGTAAATCAAGATGTTTGTTGTTTCAATACAACAGTGATATGAGAAATATCGATTGCATCGATATAATAAAAGTCGTAGAATGTTGTCGTATCAATTGTAACGAGTTGAAATGTGAATGATGCGTGCAGGGATAATAAAAGTTGATATCGAATGTGTTGAACGGATTCGAACATTGACTTTGAATATCGCAGATAAATACTTGTACGAGATGCAATGGTTATCGAAAATGAATTATTGCACAAAGTGCAACGCATATCAGAAAGAAAATGTTGCACGCTATACAATACGTGTCGGAAGTAAAATTGTTGCACATGGGGAAATACGTGTCAAAGTAAAAAAAATCGATACACGGAGTACAACGAATATC
Source organism: Iris pallida (assembly GCA_029216955.1). Taxonomy (NCBI): domain Eukaryota; kingdom Viridiplantae; phylum Streptophyta; class Magnoliopsida; order Asparagales; family Iridaceae; genus Iris; species Iris pallida. The sequence continues at coordinate 12,307,103 of JANAVB010005600.1, forward strand.
GAGAATAAATCGTTGTACGAGATGCAACGGAAGGAACTAAAATCATAAATCGATGGAACGAATCGTTCGGTTACACCCCAAACTTGTGTTGGCAAATGAAAACATTGGTCGAGTTGTATCGGATTTGATTAATCAAAAGTTACGGTTGTGATCGGCATGATCACTGCGGAAATCGTGAGTCGAAATATATTATTGGTTCATATTGAGTATGATGTGAAGGAATGACTTGATTTTTCAGTGGTATATGCCATACCACGTAGGCGATGAATGACTCGATTCTGAGTGGTATATGATATACCACTTGTGCGATGAATTGCATCGACGTGTTGTAAGAATGGCGGAAGGTTTGTCCGCAACGGACGGAAGAGTACCGAGACTCGATTGGAAATTTGTATGACGGTATGTTGATGCAAGTGTTCTTCGATAATCAGTTGGAACGATAGGGTGGGTACTTGTATCAATGAATGATACATCGGACAAAAATTTATAGGTCGGTCGAACGATCGAGACTAGCAAAACGATTATGCTTTGAAGCAATAATCGAATCGACGAGAAAAGAAAACTTGAACTTACAAACGAGTCGTATGACTTACAATCTCGATAGAAATGTTGGGTGAGGCGAATCAAAATCGAATCGCACGACTTACGATCCCGATAGAAATATTGGACGATGTACCTTGTAATCGGATTGTACGACTTACAACTTTGATGAAAAGGTTGGTCGATACAAATGATCATGCCTAAGAAGGAGTTAGTTACGTTGCAGAGAAACTCATTTGAGTACGACTGAAACACGCAAAACTTAGAGGATATGATTGTATAACTCGAGGGTTCGATGTTGGATAATCGATAACTCGGTTACGCGATCAAAGTATAGCGGGATGAGATGAAAACAAAAAATAAGTTGATGCGTATGAAAAAGTTTGTAGTGAACTTGGATGTATGCAATACGAACTAATGTCGACATTTATGCGGATTCAAAGTTGACCCTCGTGTTATCGAAATTGATACGACCTATCAAAATCGATACTCAAAGAAACATAAGCACAATGTGAGAACACAAAATAGAGCGGGCCTACGATATCGAGATTTTGGAATAGTAATACGGAAGTGTCGAAGTGGTTGATCATAAACTTTAGGATTGATCAGGGCGAGACCGTAAAGTTATCGACGATTGTTTCGATGTGTATAGCATCTCGGGTGTCGACCGTGGGTAGATAAACTCGAACTCAATACGAGTAGAGGTTTTGTGAATTTTGAAATCATCGACGGTAGTTCATGACTTTACTTAGAGGATAGTTGCGCATCAGTTGTGCCGATAGAAATGGTTTTGTTCGAAATTGGGTAGTCGCATAGAAATCATCGGAACGTAATTTGGCTCCGAAATAAGATATAACATGGTTCGTAGTAAACTGTCCTTCGTTAATGATCCATAATTATCGAGCGTAGCTTTGGGGCAGCTGACCCTAGAAGACTTGATCGCCAAATCAAATTGAGTGTTGCAGACCGTAAGATGACCCATACGATATCGCATATGAAATTATATCGATAATAAATATAATGTGGTGTATATTGATAATAAATCTAGATGATTTTGAGAATCGTGTTATGCATGAGAGCGAGTGGTAAGAGAATGACTTATGAGTTATGCCGTTAGTTTTTGGATTTATCTTGCAATTGAGCTTGCATAAATCGAACTTATATTCGATGTTGCGGGACAGACAAGTTGAAATTTGGCTAGGAAGTTCCTACTCGATATGAATTGTGCGTGAGACACGTCGTAGAGATCTTGCATCAAAGCGATTGCTGCTTTGAGCATCATCGACTCGAACTTAACTTTGTGTCGGATAGATTGTGGCCTTTGTGCAATATCAATTTAAAAGTTACGTCAAAAGAATTCGGGCACGGTGTATAGGTAAGCTAACGGGCATAGTCCTGAATGTTGATGCATTTGCAAGTCAACAAAGGAAATCGTATCGAGATAAGTTGCATGGCCAGACTTCAAAAATAGTTGGACGACGACTTCGAACGCAAGGCGTTGCGAAGGATCGTTGCGATCGGATGTGCGACGACTCAACGCAACGTATAGGATTGATAGTCCATACAAAATATACAAAATGAGAAATGCAATTTTGAATTACATGGCATGTAATGACTTTGTTGATTAAATCACGTATGTATCGAATATACGTATGCGATAAAATTCCAAGAACAGTCGCTAAAGATAAGTCCGATCGAGAGTACAAGATGGAAAGCGTAGGATTGAAATTTTGCCTGTTTAGCTTTGTTCAAATTTGCTACCACTGGACTTGGTTGAAATACAATATTTTTGGGACGCCTTAAATATATGTACGGATCCAAATCGAGTTGTATACAAAATTCAAATCGAGCTGTAAGAAAGACTTTGAAATGTTAATGAAAAGCTTGCAAGATAGTGTGAAACTGAACAACATTGGTGGGACGAGATCATGAAACAATCTATAAGCACTTAATCGGAGTATTAGTTTTGGTTCGAGGACGAACCTTGTTTAAAGTGGTATATTCTGTAATGCCTCGCTCCGTACGATGCATTACGCTGAGACATTAACTCAAAGAGTCGCATTGATCGAATAAAATGTATCCATACGAATCGATATGAGAGTTACATTATCCCGACAATGCATCGAGTTGAATCGATGCGAAGCGCTGCATTGCCCGGAAGGATAAGTACGTTGAGTCGGCTCGAAGATTCTAAGAAATCGAATCGACCCAAGGCACAAGCTCGAATCAATGTAAGTATTAATTTTAGCTGGTTTTATGTGCAGGCTATCTATTTACGCTAAAATATTAGAGCTCGGTATTTTTCCTCATTCGCAACGGGTCCACAAAACCCAAATCACCGCCTCACAATGGACTAGGACTTCGGTACTGTAGGCCGGAATCGATCGAGTAGTTCAATGAAACAAGAAGTGCTCGAATGGCTAAGTCAGAAGATTTGGCCGTGCGACAAAGTTATGAAATCGAGCCGTATCGGCTCGGCAAACAACAAGGCGTATCGGCTTAAGGTGGGGGGACTTTGACTTCTCTTTCCTACTCCTTCATTCGTAAGTAAAATATATCATTGTATGCTAAGTTAACCTATCGAGACCACGGGCGTGGCTCGAAGGATAGAAACATAGTGTGTGTCGAACACTAGATAGAACAATTGAAATGAATCGTACATCAAATGTACGAGTCGCTATGGAACATTGAATATCACAAAGGCAAGCATCTCGGTGCGTAAACCATAAGAATATGGGATAACTGTATCGATAATTTCCTCAGTGCACGAGTCATTACGTGCCCCCGTGCACGAGTTAGTATGCTAGAACATTGTAAGACTATATCGGTGTGAGTGCCTCAGTGCACGAGCTATAGAACATTGAATACCCTATCGAGGCATGCCTCAGTTGCACGAGTCGGAGGAACGGAACATATGTCTAATGCATTGAACACTAAGGCGTAGAATACGGAAATACTAAATCGAGGAGTGCATCGAATGCACAATGGAAGGAATAAAGAATAACTATATGAAAGCATGCTTACGTGCTCGATACTTACAAATGATGGCTTCATTGCGAAGGAAACAGTTGTGGCACGAATGTGGCAGAACTGTCCAATATGGCATGGTGCCTTCAAAATATTTATGGCCTTCGGGGCGTTCGTTGATGAACATTGAGTTGGGGCATTGTGCCAATTAAAATAGAGATAGGCGAATTTGCTTGGTTGTATGAAAGATAAGATGTGTTGCATGTTCAAATGGACTTAAAGATATATTGCCCGTGCACGGGTGTTTTCATCCGTCGAACGTGGTTCGCCAGGGCGCTGGGACCGTTCGGCCTAGGAGGGACTGCAGGATATCGGTATTTTTGGTGCACTTCATTAAGACGGTTTGCGACCTGCTATTGATGTGATAAGTGACTTACTCGAGTAATTCAGGGGTCCTCTGATTGTTTGGATTAGCAACCGCACAGAGTGATCATCGTCTTACATATTCGATTTGAAAAATATAAGTCCATTCTAGCCCGAAAAGCTAGTGACATTCATATAGATAAGGAACGATGGGTCGAAAGTGTAAGGTACGTATATATCCTGCACAGATAGATCCTGGGTCGAAAGTGTAACATACACATATATCCTGCATACATAGATCCTGCATAGAGAGCACTTATAACATGATAATAAAAGATGGCAGGCGTATTCACCTTGCTTCGGTGCAAGGGCGATTACGTCGATGTTGGTAAGAAGTCACGAAACAACACGAGATTGCTATTGGTTGCCTGCTTTTTTATACGTATTGAAGTAACGTGCTTGCCATGATAACATGCTTTACAGTCTTTGAATATGCCATGAACTGATCATAAGAAGAACCTAAAAGAAGAACTAAATTGTATGCTTGCATGAATCAATACGTTACTAAATGTAGGTTTGTTAAGTGGGTCTTTGATCAGTACAGCGAGGATGAAAGTACAAATCCCCTACTAGTTTACTAGCAGGTTCAGGAAATGGTATGCTCACGACGGAGCTTTGCTTGATCGCGCTGAGGCATAGAATGTTGTAGCGTTTGAAGCATACGATCGTATTGACGCTTGGTCTTGCAACAGGATTGATGCGGCCAGGATATAGAAGACATGATGTATGGAATAGTAAAATCCTTTGGGGCCAAGAGAGAACCTGTGTTATAGCCAATCTGGCAAATTCAGTTGGGCTATTGAAAGCCTTTGTAATCTCAGTTTCATTCATCAATAAAAGAGAATTATTTTGTATACTCTGTTTTCTTCCGTTGCTAATACCAAATCAAATCTAACCATTTGAGAACTTGTCATCTTGCCTTGTACGAGTGCAACTCTAGACTCGTACGACATCACGCCCCTTGCGAGGACGATAATTCGGGTGATTTCGGGTCGGGGTGTGACAGTCCTTAGCCAATTTGACTATTCTAGACTCAAGGACATGGTTCATGCCATCATCTGAGATCATCTTGCGTAGTTTTGACATCTAAGACTATTTCAATGCCAACATGATCACATCACGCCAATCAACTTCAAATCAAATCGAGGCAAGTACTTGTTGATGTCTTTATGCTTATTTACTTTATATTATTATATTTTACTTGTACATGATATTTTTCTGTCTTGACTGTTTACACAAACGAGAGTAGAGTGATTGACTATTGTTTATTTTTTCTCATTGCTATCGTGATCGTTATCGTGACTGTGTCTACATGATTGTGATGTATAGATATTAGAGGTGTACAATTACTAGTCACGTAGACAAAGCCCGATTGTATTATTGGCAACTCTCCTGTTTATGGGGCCGGGCCGTTTATAATCTCATCGTTCGCCTAAGTCGTCCATGTGTAGGAATGTTGTACTTCTCATGACACGTGCACTACTAGTGATTACATGAGTCTCTTTCCCTTTCATGTTTACTACTTTCTTTATCAGTTTCATATAATTTTTGTTCATGTTTCCCTTGAGCAATGTTTTCCATGTTTAGTGATATATTGTTTTATACTATATTTATATTGTGTTGGCTAAACTTGTACTTGTTCCAATCCTGACTGGATATATTTTTCAAGTGACAGATTCACGATGACTTGTTATCTTGCTTTGGGTTACTTGGGTTGGAGTTAGAGGTGTCTTGGAGGCCAACCGTAGATTCTAGTCAGAATAGATAGTTTTCCAGTTTAATGTTTAGCGGATTTTTCCCGAACATATTTTGGTTGTATTATTGGATTGTAATTTAAAAATTATTGTGAATGAGCAAGATAGATATGATTTTGCTGTATTTGAGATTTATCTTGAGCTCTAGACAATGCACTACCGTCGATGCTGTGGCATACAGTGTACTTGGCCACGTACTTGTATCCCAAAAAGTGGGAGCGGGTCGTGACACAAGCCCTCCTCCTTTGTGTCAATTTTGATTTCCTTATTTTCTTGATTTATATTTTTTAGTTGTTTAATTCTGATTTTAAATGTCAACTAAATTTAAAAATTAATATATGTATATATGTATGTATGCTTTGACATTAATGCAATATTGATACAAAGCTAGGACACGATACCGACACAGAACTATAATACGATACGGACACTTGGGCATGAATCGGTATTGGAATTTTGTGATGAGTTATTGATTGTGTATCCATGCATATGTGAGCCCCCTGAATTTTAGGGTTTATTTTAAATAAATTATTTTCAATGAATAGTTTTATTATAGTTAGTTTTGACCATTGATGTAGTTCTCCGCGACTTTGATTTTTGGAGCACCAAGGATGTCAATCTCTCCAAACTTTCTTCATGAGTTTTATAGTAGGCAAGATTATCTTCATGTTGATATATTATGTCCCACTCAAATTTATTCCTTTGTATTCTTTTTATATCGCACAACTTTTGGGTCAATTTAGGCCATTTGACCATCTACCGTAAAATCAGATCTAACTTCCAATTTAATTTTGGGGCTCGACCTATTTTGACCCTACTATGCGTATGTCACTTGCGATCCATCCAATTGAGCTCCCGTATGCTCCTATTTCATTAATGATTATAAATGACAAAATTTGTAGTCATGACCATACCTAACCCAACTTGACCCAACCCGACTCAAATAAACCAAACCCAAGCTTCATGCCATCCTCTCATGACAAACCCTATACACACAACACCATCCCATTCCTACAAAACACCAAACACACTAGCACAACTCACCCCTAAACCTAATGGACAAATCACTAACCAAAGATTAGAGAGAGATTCCTATTTAAACTAATTCAAACCTTCATCATCCAAATTAGCCTATTTTGGCCAAGCCATGAGATGCTAAGGAAAAGTTACCTATGACACATCCAACCCCATGACCAATCACACATCAACACACACATTACTTTTTGGAGAGATTTCAAACTCTCTCTCTCTATATATATACTTTTGTATACACAGCCAACCCCCTCTCTTTCTGAATGACATCATTCATCTCTCTCTCCTTTCAAACCAAAACTCACAGCAGCTCCTTCTCCTCCTAGCCGACATGCATAATCCCAAACCCTAACACCTCATCTCCTTCTCCTTTCTCTACATCATCTCATTCTTTTCTCCTTCTTCATTTTCTTCTCCTTCATCATCATTTTCCTCATCTTCTTCTTCTTTTGATTGCTGCTACAGCGTGCAGCTTCTGTTGCCTTTGTGTAGCATGGCAACTCCCTTACAAATCCCCGCTGAGCCCCCCCAGTGGCGCCCTTCCTGCGGCAGCCTCCGTGCCGCCCGACCAAGGAGGCAGCGGCCAAACGCTGGTGCTGATGTTGTGTGTACCCGTGCGACCCCAACTCTATAAGCCTTCCTGCACCACCATCGTACGGCCAACATCCCTGGCGGCGTGCCCTGTGCAGAGGCTAGGCCATGCCAGCAGCGGCCATGGAAGCGCACAACAATACGCGCAGGAGGCTACGACAGCAGCAGGCCGCACTGCGAGCGCGTGTGCAGGTGTTGCAGCAGTGCGGCGACGGCCACGCACCCCCACCACGACCCCCCTCCCTTGACTTGGTGGACCCCTGACAAGCCCCCAACATGCCTTCTTCCTCCCCGATGCACGACAGAGTCGATTCATGCGTTTCGCACGGGATCCCGTCGTGACGCGCGCGAAAGCGAATCCAGAAATGCGCTTCGGGATAGAAACTTTAGACGCATTTTTTTACAATTCGACCGTTAGATCGTGGATCCGTTTCTTCCATCTCAATCTTGGTATATACTCCTTTGATCACCTAAACTTTAGCCGTTAATTCGTTTATTTGATATAATCGGCTGCCAAGTTGCCCGAATAATTGCGTTATTTTTAGACAGATTTGTGGAGCCAATTTTACGAATTCGTTTCTCTCTCGTCATAGCTTTGATTGACGAACCACCAACTCTGGTGTGCCACAGGTATAACCACCTTTGTGCCACATAAGTTTTAGCTTCGTAGGACGACGTTTGGTTGGTTGAAATTGACGCCAAAGTTGGCCACGTGAAACTATAATTTCCAACTTGTAAAATTCTAATTTTGAACCCGTGACTCCGGATTCCAATTCCGAGCCACCAATAGACTCGTGGCATCGTTCTGGCATGAATTCATATATATTGCTGAGTTTGGAGGACTTTGGCTCTGACACGCATTTTCGTGCAAAATGGATTCCAAATATCTGGGTCAACGTGTCATTTTGAGATCGGCTCATCGAAATCCAATTTCGAATATATCGTTGGGTTTGTATTGTCATTCTGGATTCGTGGACATAATTTTTTTTAGGTTTAGTGGACTTTTATCCTGGCATATTTTTCGGTACAAAGTGGGTCCAACGGCGGACACCGTTTTGACACAAAATTATCATTTTGCCCCTGTGTCCAAATTGGACTTATGGGTAGGCTATTCTAGCTAATTTGACTACTCTAGACATGTTGGTGATGTTTGTTTCATCATCCAACAATGTCTTTAGATTTCTGTTTATGTATCACTATTAGTTATAATTAGTTCTTATTATGTTCGTCTTTCGGAATCCGTACATCAGAACCGAGATCGATCAATTCCAGTGATCTCGTGTTGCTGAAATTGACAAGATGACCATATGAATCGCTACGATGAGATTGTTAACCTTACGGTTGATCGTCTTGCCTTGATTCGAGTGTCATAGTTTTTGTCCACCATCATAGTGTTGGGATTCTAATGACTCTAAGTGTTGATTATAGGTTTAGTGTCACCCAAATTGGTCTACTATGCTAGGTCATAACTTAGTTAAAAGTTGTGTCGCACCACTTGTGTTAGAGTCTTAAACATCGAATAGAAATTGAGATCGTATACCTTTTTGACAGTGACAGGACGCCAGGCTTCTTCCTCTGCATTCTCATTACATTGCCTTGCTATAGGCAAGGACAAACTATAAACTTTACTTACTGCATATGATAATGAACTGCATATGAATATTATTAATTTAGCTATTTATAACTAAAATCATATTTTATATGTTTTTATATACCTTCCATATGCTTCACATGTTTTAAACTGCTCTTAGTATCTTTCACATGTTTATAACTTGGGGATGGAGAAACTGCTAGTTGATACGTGATTAGACTCATTACATATAGCGAGCTCAGTTGCATCTCATGCACCCTTGTCGTAGGCCTTTATCCCGAATATCTGTATGTACGTACACCTATGATTGTAGACTTGTACGTATGTACATTTTATTACATGTAAACTTTTACACTAGTACATTTTATACCTATTGACCGATCCCATACCTGCTAGAGTTTCAAATAATATATATACATATGTCACCATGACAAATGTATTTACTATATGATAGACTATTATATGACATATTTTTTTAGCACATCTTTTTTCATTCCATGCTCAGTATGTTCAGTTTGTAGAACGAGTACTTGCCCCCTTCCTGACAGGAAAACGTTAGAGGCATACTTTCTGAGGAAGAGGTGCTCTGAGATTCTTACTATGGGCCCACTGCAGAGGACCAAGTTATTGCTCCCGAGGAAGTCCCCGCAGGGAACCTCGCTTAGTAGTCTTGCTTTAGATCCCTTTTGGCTTAATATGTTGAATTATTTAGACCCTATCGTTTGACACTGGACTTTGTCCCCAATTTAATACTTTGGAAGTGTAATGACTAAAATCTGAAATTATTTGCTTTCGCTATTAGATTTTGTGTTGTGATGAACTGTTAGATGTGATATTAGAACTGTTAGCACCTTAGATCATTTACTGTCTTTACTTAGAACAGATTACTATGCTATGACACAAGCGTAGGCTGGGCATGGCCCGACTCGGCCTAACAATTTGGGTAGCAGGTCATGACATATTTTTAGTGGTGGCCCATGCAGGTCCGACTTAAATTGTTTAGTTACGTTATTATACTAAGCATGCCTGCAATTAGGATCTTAGAACAACTTGATGATACTAGGGACAACATTTAGAACATCTGGAGGATTACTAGAATTGCAACATAGGGAAAACTCATCACAGCATAGGACCGTAAACTATATATTTAGCCTCTTGCTTGAAATTCAGGGGGTTACAATTTTGACCAAGATAGTACCTTTGGGATGACCCCTGAGAATCTCACTCTAAATCTTACCTCGAAATCTGTTTCTGCTTGTTTTCGTTTACTTTTCCCTGATTCATTGTTGAATTTGATTCCTATTGTTCGTTGTTGACTTTGATTTTGCATTCAAATAAATTTTATGGATTGAATTAAGGTATATTCTGATAACATCTTCAATGAGAACAGTAGAAAAGGTAAATGTCTGCTTTAGTTATGGAGTTTAGAATTTATCGCAGCCATATTAGCTGGTATAACAAAAACATAGAGCCTAATTTTGGGTATACTTATCTTAGTTATGGAATTTAGATTTTCTCGCAGCCATATCGGTTGGCGTGGCGAGAATTCTAGATAACATGATTATAGGGTATATACCTTAGTTATGGACTCTTTCGTTTGTTGCAGCTATGTTTACTATTGTGGCAAAAATTTTGGCAACATAATTTCAGGAAGACGTGTATGGTTATCAAATCATATCTCAAATGGGTTCACTTCGTTATGACCAGATGAACAAGAATAAATTCTTATCATCATTCTTCCTCGTCTTGATTAACTCTGTCCTATCTACATCCACAACTAGGATTATAGGTTCTCTAGAACTGTCCAACAGGATTGCTCTCACGTCATCTTCTTTCTCGACATGATTGCTTTTATGATCCATCTTTCCTAAGAGTTGACTAAACTCTTCTCCGTTAACCTCTTGGGTAATTCTTCTCATCCTTCTCGACAATTATTGGAAATGTCTTATGGATTGATCCAAGAAAGGTTCGAGAAAGTATATTTTAACCTTGTATTATGGAATCGAGAGTTTTTTTTGCAGCCAGAGAAACACTAACGAGGCAGGACTTCAGATGACGGTATCAAGGTTACATATGTTTCACAGATCTTACTTGAACCATACCCTATGCATTTAAATAATATTTTATGGATTTAGCCAAGATAAGTTCAAGAACCTGTATTATCTAGCGTGGCAGCTGTGCACTACAACCATCCGTCGTATTATGGAACGAGGAAGTTATTTTAGCCAGATGCACATCAACTTAGCAGTAACTTCACGTGACATAATCGCAGAGGTATATGGTTCTCAAGTTTTACCTCAACCATGTCCTATGCATCTCGTTGGCCTCATACCGTTCTTGGAGATATTTTGACAACCTTTCTTGTCTTGCTTGACCCTTAACTTGTTTGAATAATGATATGGATTGATCAACCCAGTCTTAGGCCTTGCTACCTTCTATCTAATAGACGACTGAAATAGACAACCTTGTTAATGGATTCCATAGTATAACTATAATATGTTATGTTATTCTGATGAGTGATTTTCCTAGAGGTTGATTAGGTTAAGCTTATAGGATACTTATGAGTGACTGACTATAGTGGACTTAGAAACCATTAAGAACGATTGCATTGATAGTATAACTTGATGATAGGGTATCTAAGATGGAGTGACAAGATATTATAATATTGTGACTACGGATTGATGATTAAAATCTTGTGCTTAGGGTTTGTGGGTTAAGTATTCGTAGGGCTTTGATGACCAAGTAATTATTGGTTATTTAAAAGCTAATTACATATGATTGGAGGGTAGATCGATATGTGGGATGATATTGGATAAGTTAGAGGAAGATATAATATTGTGTACAAGATCGGAAGATATCAGTTAAAATAACAAGGAACAAAGCAAGGACATGTGCACATTGGTAATTAATAAATCAATAAATGAATCGAGAGTTTGAAATTGAGGATTTATATTCGAAGGAGTTGTTGAGTAAAAAGAAGAAGGCTCTATGCCAAGAATAGCTATTGGACGTATAATTTCAAGGAGAAGCTGTAGAGAATGACTGAAGGCAATTAATACAAGGAGCTTGTGATTGATAGGATAAAGATACTTAGGATAGGATAAGGGAACAAACTATTTGCAATTGAGATTGGAAAATATGGTTGATGACTATGCATTGTTGACATATATACGTATCTCGAGGATGACCTATATTTTAGAGTATACGTAAAGGTTCTATATTGGTATAAAAGATTCTAGAGGCTAAAAAGACATAGTTTGTGATAGAAGGACCTTGTCGAACCTAAATCAAAAATAATTGTAAGGAGAAACAGAAGAGATGATCATAAGGGTAGCAGATTGAGTATTGTAGTCGTAGCAGCTACATGCTATAGCTTAACCTATTGGATGATTTTAAATTTCGACGACGAAATTCTTATAAGGTGGGTAGGATGTGATCCTGTCACGACCCGCACCCTGATTAGGGGCACGAGAACATGGGTACGTCCAGCCTATGCCGTAGTGTCGAAAGTAGAACGTTGTATAGGTCATCTATAACATCTAACAACAAGAAAATATAAACCTGTCATCTCCACATGGAGGTATAATATAACATCTCAACTATATAATCTCAATCATAAGTCTAAGGAAGATAGAGCACGATATGGAATCAGATAAAAGAAAGAAACTAAATATAAAGTAGAGTTATCACAACACACAATATAGATGTCCAACATAAATAATACATATCTAGAATATAAATAAGTCTCTACTAACAATCGGAACATTCCGAAACAAACTGAAAGCTAGAAGTTCTAAGCTAATACTAAGGCACTCTCTACTGGACTAGATCCTCCTCTGGCTCTTAAGTGCCACCCTCGTAGGCCTCATAGAAAGTACGACAATCATCTATATCATCTGTAATATTTTGTCAACATATCCAGTCAGGATTGGAACGAACACATCACCTCTAACAAATCAAAATAATTGACAAGTGCTATAAGTATGAAATAATAATGAAATTCTTGATGATCAAGTTATAGAGGTAATGTATAATGAAAAGACAAGTATATAGAGAATACGTAAAATGTGACAACAGGCAGATATATAATAATGGTAAACTTGTCACGCAAGGTATGTAATAGATAGCTTAGAGAATTAGTGTTTTGACCAGTGATTTAAAATACCAATTTGTCATGTGAACGGCTAGAGTGAGATATCCAGTAAACCATACACCTACGTTTGTGGCCGCTATTATTCACGTAAGATCAACGGGATAGAAAGGGTATGTTCACATGTCTCCTAGGTATTTTTTCGCCCGACTAGTACACATGAAATCCAGGTTCTTCGACACACATTTTATTATTCGTGATATATACATTAGTCATGATTTACATTATTCGAAATAGTCATAAAACCACGTATCTCTAGTCAAGAAATCCATAAAATACCAATCTGTGAGTCCATCGTGTCAGAATCAAGATAGAACACTAGTATAACATGCATCACAGGATATATCAACATAATAAAACTATCAGAGAATGTACTCGCCTGATACCCTGAGCAACCGATATGTATAGATGTCCAAACTGGAGTCACCGAGTCCTATTTAGAGCAAAATAGGTTATAATGTGTTCAATGTGTAAAGATTGAAGTTTGTAATACAATCTACATGATTCTTGATCAATCTAGGTCAAAGTCAACTCTTGGTCAACTTTGGTCAATCTCAGTCAAACCAAGTCAACAACTAGGGTTTGGTCAACTATCTAGTCAAACAAGGTCAACCAATGGTCAATCTAGCCAACCCTTAGGCACACTAGTCTATTTTAGTCGATACCTAGCTAAAATAAGTTATATTAGCTAGAATTAGACTACAATAGATAATATAGATATTATTAGTTAATACCTAATATATAACTCACATGTTTTAGTATATAAATTATCCAAGCTATTGAATCTACCTTACCTTAAACTTTAGTTATTACCTCTTCTCTAACACACCTTAACATCTACACTATATGCACATATACATATATTCACAAATAATTATATATCACATCCCTATTTCATGGGCTATGACAAATACCTATACCAAATCCTTACATTATCTATACAATGACCTATATATATATATATACATTACTTATACTATTACATATACTACCTAAACTCTCTTAAAACCCATACTCTATATACCCAAATGCCAATGACCCAAGACTAAGGCTCAAGTGGCCAAGCTACTGCATGGTACACAGTAGTGCAGCCAAGCCAAGTCATTCTCCCTGCTGCAGGAGTGTCCTGCTTGCAAGGGGCAACCCCTTCCTCATCATGATTGAGGCCTCACTCAAAACCCCACACCTGTACATCTAAGATCATGCTAATATCCTAGGATACATACATTTCCATATAAAAATATGATACTCTCTAAAATTAGCCAAATCCCTAATATACTAACCCATACTCCAACATGTACAAATCAGTGAACATCATGCCTCACTTGACACCTTCAACTCGAGCAATGATACTCTCCTAAATCCTGCCTATATACATTCTTGAATATATATATATATATATTTTATATATATATATATATATATATATATATATATATTTTAGAAAGGAGGAGCATTACAAGGACCGGGTTCACAGAACCCGGTTCAAAATTCAAAAGGAAACAAGAAAATGGAGGAAAACCGCTCGTCCCGATGGAGGCTCGTGGCCCAAAGGGGGGCACGGGGCCCAAGGGGTTAGCGCGGGGCCCGAGGGAGGGCGAGCCCAAGGAGGCCCTCGGGACTCCCGCGCGTATGCCAACTCGAGAGGGGGGGACCAGACACCGCGACGGCTGGGGAGAGCACCACGGCGGCGCGGGGCCACGCCTAAGGGACGGGTAACACCAGAGGGGGACTCGACACCGGCGGGCCACGGTGACCCACCCCCTGCGACGGGGGGGAGCGGGGGGCGAATCCCCGACTGCGAGGGAGAGGCCAGAGGTGGAGGGGCCAACCCCGAGGAGCGAGCAAAGCCGCAGGGGGGCTGAAGGGCCCGACGACGGGGGAGCCAGAGGGCCTCGACGGGGAGGGAAGGCCGCACCTGGGGGCCACTGCCGGGAGGAGAGGCCGACGTAGAGGAGAGGGGGTGGGGAGGCGCCAAGGGGGGCTCTTCGGGCAGGGGGCCACCGCCGACCGAGCACCGAGAACGCGGCGGGGTGGTCAGGGAGAGGAGAACAGGGAGGGACGGCGGATGCGAGGAGCGCCGGCCGAGGGCCTCAGGCGACGCCTGGGGCTAGAAGAAATAGTTCGACCCCCACGATGACGTGTGGGGGTGACCAGAGCCGCCAAGGCCGGATGCGTGCCAGTGGGTCGCGGTCGCTTGAGCTGGGGGGGAGTACCAGTACCACCGAAGGGTGGCGGGGTCTTGGAAGAGGGTCGCCGCCGAGCAAGGACGTGCGGTGGCGGGGAGGGCGACAGGATGGGGGAGTGGGTCCGCCGGGAAGGGATGCACGACGGAAAGGGCGACGGGATGAGGGAGGTGGTCCGCTACCGAGGCGAAAGGATGCGCGACGGAAGGGAGCTCCAGGAGGAAGGCCTCTTCCGGATTGAGGGGTGGCGCCGGTGGGGAGACAAAGGAGGGGGGAACGGTGAGGGGAGCCAACGGGGGATGAGCAACCGCAAGGGCGGAGGGAGCCCGTGCAGAGGGAGACGGAGGGGGCGGTTCTGACAAAGCGGAAGAGGACTCCAGGATGCCGTACGCCTGGGAAAGAGGAGGGGGTTCAGGATCGGGGGGAGCGGAGGGTGGGGCTGCTGCCGTTGGGGGGGACAACGCAGCGGCGGAGACGGCGACAGCTCCGGCAGAGGGCGACGGAGCTGGGCCTAGGAGGGAGGGGGCCGATGAAGCCCGAAGGCGCCGAGCTCGGCGACGCCTACTATACCGAGGATGCCGACAGCTCCGAGGAAGGGGGAGGATGGGGGGTCCGCCGCACCACGGGCAACCGTCGAGAGCAAGGGCTCCCTACGGAAGGGTCGGCCGGGGGAAGCCCGGCCAGCCTTCGAGACCGGGGTGGCCGGGAAAGATGGAGGCCTCACGGCGAGGAGGGGGACACCGGAGGGCATCCGGCCACCGCCCGGGTGCAGGAGGAGGGCTCGCGAGGAGCGGGCGAGCTCTGGTCAGAGGGAGCCAAGCCCAAAACCCACTCTCCATATATATATATATATATATATATATATATATATATATATATATATATATATATAACACTTATCTAACCATCTAATGATATGCAGGACACATACTATACTGTCACCACTCAACATCTCTAACTCACTCTACCTACATACTGTAAACTTTATCCCCTCACATGCCCATGGCTAAAATGGCTAACTGTCCAAAGTAGGGAACTAAGTCCGAGTAGTGGTAGCTCCCTCTCCCCCTACTCGAACATAAGGCCAATGGCCTTGCCCTCACTCACAGTTCCAGACACCAACCACTAACACATTAGTACAGGCTAAAAACAGGATAAAGGGCCTGATACTCACTTCCATTCACTATTTTGAATCACTCACTAAAATCCCTAATTGCCACATATATATATATATATATATATATATATATATATATATATATATATATATATATATATATATATATATATAAATATATATATATATATATATATATATAACACATTCTCAAATTCTAACTAACCATATTAACCATCTCTTTATTACCAACTGATACCATCTCTACAACTGACCTATCTATGCTTCTATACTACCCATAGGTAGGCACCCATATGCACACACACAAACTCCTTCTCAACTGATACCTACCTTATCCTAAACTCTGATAGGGTATCTATGTAGGAACCCTAGAGGGGGGGTGAATAGGGTTAAGCTAACTAATCAAGCACTTAGCACAAGCTAATAGGCAATTTAAAAATATAAGTGTAAGAGAAGAAGCAAAAACAATACCGACACCCGATGTATCCTGGTATCCTCCTAAGAGGCAGTCCAGTCCCAGAACTCTCTCCGGCTTTAATCCACTATTTGAGTAAATAGTTACACACGAGTTTGGATCCGAAGAACTCGCCAACTTCTTACACGAGAGCTTTAATCCGAAGGCCTCTCCGACTTCAACCGAGAGTTTAGATACGAAGACTCCCCAACTTCAATCGAGAGTTTGGATACGAAGACTCTCCAACTTTAACCTTTCACAATAGGTTTTGATCTCCTTATACAATAAGATGAAGATCTCACTTTTCAACTCAATAACTCTAACACAATTTGTGGATGGCAAATGAAAGCTTTGTAGAGTTGTTTGTGGATAGGCTTTGGTGGTTTAGAAATTTTTAGGCTCAAAGCATCAACCTTGAAAGAAGGGGTTCAAGGCTATTTATAACCAAAGCATTGAAAAGAGCCAAAGGCAACTTTTCAGTCACGAATCGGCATACCACCGGTATGAGGCGGCATACAGTCGGTATACCGGTCTGGGATTGTAATGGCTCGAGATATAGCCGTTGGGATCATTTAATGCTGAAAATCCGACCGTTGGAATTTCAACGTTACTGAATCGGTATACCGTCGGTATGATCCGGTATACCGTCGGTATATCGATTTTGTGGACAGAAACTTTCTGTGAACAAAATTGGTATACCGCCGGTATGTACCGGTATCACTACACCAAAATGGACAATTTGTAACACTTTATTTTTTCAATTTGTAACGGTTATTATCGTTACAAAATTGTAACGGTTATATCGTTACAATAATTAAATAACAGTTACAAATACAATACTTTATAGTTTTTATTTGACTTAGGAATAAAAATATTCCTTCATACTCGAATTTCATTCCCTTCTCCCCAAATTCTAAATTCCCCCCCTCCCAATCCAAATGCTCGCCCTAACTCCAAAATCCCAATTCCGAAACCCTCCCAAATTCGACTGCCCCTCCTTTCTTCTCTCTACTGCGACCCGAGAACCCTCGCCATCAGCCTCTCCGACCTTCTCGCTGCCACCCTCACTGCCAATCGATGCCAAAGACACTGCAGTAGCAGCAACAACGACAGCCTCCGTAACCTCCAACCTTCTCACCGTCACCCTCTTCTCTCCTTTCTACTTTGACTTTTTGCTCCACTTGCGGACAAAGACACAGCAGCAGTGGCGGAAGGTGAGCTTCTTTTTTTGCTTGAATTCTCCTCCCTTCTTTTGGTGAAGAGCAAAGACACAACAACAGCGGGTTTTTCTCTCTATATATGGATGTTTATACTTGGTATACTTAGATTTCTTGGATAAAATTGGACTGAGGCTTAATATCTTTTTAACCATATTTTTTTATATTGACAACTTTTTGTTTTTCGATACTCTTATTCTTCCATCTTATTGAGTAATTTTTTGTCACTTGCTTTTAGATTTCAAGCATTATCCATTACGAAATTGGCCCGACACGAGTCTTCAGTTTTAGGAGATCTTGTGTCCAAATCTCGCGGAGGTCTTTGTGATTTGTAATGGCTGTGTTACATATTCTCTTTGCGCTCGTGATTGAAAATCAGTTCCAATTCGAGTTTGGACTCTCCATCACGTATGCGGATCTCCAGATATGCTACATTTCCCCTAGGCAGTCGTGTTCTTAACAACAACATTATTGTCACTTTGATAAATGTATAAAATATAATTTTTTTGGGTAGTAAGTTTATCGTCGTTTATATTTTCCTTCATATCCATGCCTTGCCTTGTTAGATAAAGCAGATTCCTGTTGTTTGCATAGAACTTTGGTCCTATTAGATATAAATGGACTTGGAAATTGTACAGTTTGATGATCATTAAACAGTATATTGCAACTAACCAATTTAGTATCATGACCCAAACAAGTGATCTTTGTTTGAATCACTGCTTAGTTTGAATCACTAAATAGTATATTGCAACATTATTGTCACTCAAACAAGTTCACCTGAGTCTTCGGTGAGGGGCTCGGGGTGGGTTTATTTCGATTCAATTTTACAATGCATCTGCAGCTCAGGGTTCTAGCTCAACATCTTCCAAGTATGTTGCTCTGCCTTCTCTTTTTCAATTCATGTTGTTTCTCAGGAATATTCATAGGAGAACTTTGACCTTGAAAGGGGGCCAATCATGAACCAGCCATCAACTTTCAATAAGAAAAATGGTGAAACCAACTATCAAACTTTTGTAACTACCCTCTGAGTGTATAGTGTTTTGGAATAATTTTTTTTCCTCGTCTTCTTGGTGGTACCAGTTGCTGCATACATATTTAGAAGGGTTCTAATGTTGCATTCCACGAAAATTAAGGGAGTGAAATTTTGACTCCGCGCTTTGGGCTAGTTTGCTTCCTGTCCAAAATGGTTGTTTGCCATTTCTAATGGAATCAGTGCTAAAATGGCAAATAAGATCTGCTTTCTTCCCAATATTTGCCGTTTTAGCCATAAAAATGACAAACGTCATACACTCAGCAAGGCACCAGTTGTTGTTCGCCATTTGAAATAAAACTTTGCTATTTGAAATAGGAGCCAAGCTGGCCCTAATTTTTATGCACAAGTGGAATTTGGTTAATTAGAATCCTAACAAATGAGTGTAGAAAGATAGGATGCCTTGCGGCTGAATTCTATTTATAATTTGGTTAATAGGAAGCTTATTGTTTACTTTCCGTTTTATTGCAGCAATGTCGAACAGGTATCAGGGCTTGACATCTGTGGTAGAGGAAGCAGAGTTGTGCTTCTTTTCCACCATGAGTAGAGAGGTGCTTTTCCTCAACTTGGTCATGTAATATGTACCGGAAACACCTGAAACTGGTCATGGAATATGTACCTGAAGCATGACAACAATGTAAACCAGAGGATGCCATTTATCTATGTGAAGCTTTATACGAATCATGTTTGATCAATTTTTCTTTTTTTGGTCTTGTATTCATATATGTACTGTGTAGTACTTTTAATTAACTGAAAAATTTATGCAGATATTTTGAGGCCTAGCTTACATTCATGTTGTTCCTGAAGTATGTCGTAGAGGTGAAGTCAGAATCTTCCAGTATGTCCTTTAAGCTTAAAAATACTCGTCTTATATTAAAGTGAACAATCATTCTTCTTTTCTTAACCTTCTTAATGGATTCTTTGCAAGTTCATCCTCTTACCAACCAACTCAAGATTTGTTATTTTGGTAGCGCTAAAATACTTGTATGTCTCAAATATAATATTATTTTTATAACATTGCTTCCTTAAAGCAATGTGCTTTTGCTACAATGCTTCATAAAGAACAAATACTTGTGATGTACATAATATGGATAGTTTGCATGATAAATAGTAAGTGACCGATAACTTCTACGTCATATATTATTATTTTTAATTTGTTTATGAGTTGTATTAATTCTATTACCAGTATAATTAGTTAAGTGAATTCATTGAGATAATTTCCTGTTGATATATAAATGCAACTAGAAAGATCCATTGAGGTCTTCTGTATTTTGTGACCTTGTTGATATATTATACATATTCTTTAATCATTGTCGTAGGCCAACTTGTTCTTGCTGCCACATGGGTTATTTTGGTGTTTGTTCTTGTATCTGCAGGTGTCGAGGAATATTGATCTGGTGTATGGCGGGGGTAGTGTTGGATTGATGGGTCTGGTCTTCCAGGTTGTATATGATGGAGGAAGGCATGTCATTGGGTGAGTGAATTGATCTAATATTTTTTCCTCTTATATAATATGTTTGTTTTATGGCAGGTCTTATATCTTGGTTATTTCTTCCAATAATAGGTGATGGTTTCGTATTGTGCCATACCTAGTGGAAGACTGAAAAAGGTAATACTACTAATCTTAAGGCATGCCTGAAATACACTTAATGCCTTGTAGTGCTCTTATTTGTTGAGGCATGCACCTTGTAAACCTAGGGTCCCTCCTAGACAGTTAAAAATAGATACATAAAACTCTTTGTAGAATTCAAGTAATAGAAGTGTCAGAGTACAGAATCAAATGCAAACAATTCTTTGAATATTAGAACAAGATTATGATTGTGGTCACATTTGGTTCTAATTCTTCCTCTACATTTTTGTGTATGCATTTGAAATTCAATTTAAAGATCCTTTTATGGCTTCTAAGTTATGTTGTTGGAAATTTCACATGCTTTCTAAGTTATGACACTGTCAATCTCCTCCTCCAAGCTCTGACTTGAGAACAAATATTGTAAGCTAACAAAACTCATTGTGATAGGTGAAGAATGAACTGCCAAGCACATACATGGTTTACCAGTCTCAACAACATAGGTGGGCTTGTGGACTTGCAACTTTGTTCAGAAAGTTGCTTTGGGATATAGTCTCTTATGAGGTACCTCCAACTATTTAGTTATATAATGCTAGAACCTTATATATGGTCAATTTATACACAATGACTATGATAGATTAGCCTTTTAGATTTTGAAAATAAATTTTATCTTGGTATTATTACCCTTGTTCATAATAATGAACTGTTTAAATTCGGTTTTCTTTTATCCCAGAATTTGTCCGATAAAATTTATTTTCCTTGGTTTGTTGGCTTCCACCATAATATGTTGAGATTGCAATGACTATGAATATTAGGCAGCTATCTATGATTGTAGGAATACAAATATGGGTAAGGACACGATACATATACAATATATGGACATTTTCAATTAGGTACTATATAATCACCTATATTGCATGAATACGGACACGGATACATGTATGAACATAATACAGGCTTCTTTGGATAGAGAGGATTTTTCCTAGACAGACCTCCAGGTTTCTAACTTAGGAAATTTATTTTCTCAAATGGGTTGCAGGATTTTAGTGCGCCATTAGGTTACTAGCAAACCATAATACGCTATTTGAAGATGTATCAACATCGACACATGGCTAGTAGCTACAAATTGATGTAGAGTTATTGGATAAGGGGATGAGGAAGGCTGAAGAAAGGACCTAAACTCTGCACTTGTTTTTACTCAAGATACTGAAGGAAAAGATTTATGTACCCCTGAAGTAGTCTCCAGTCATTCTCTCACCGGCTCTTCTAATCAGTCTGCACATTCAGAAGTTACCTCTGAAGAATCATGAGAGAATGAGCTATTGATGGACATGCTAGGCAAGATATTGATTCAGGTATCTCTATGTCTGTCATTAAATTGATTAAAGTCATTGTTTGGTGATTATTATACCCTCTTTCTCATCTTCTCCTCTCTAAAAACTCTTTCACTTGGAATTCCACCTATCTTTCAGCGAGTAGCATGAGTTGTTGGAAAAGTCAAGGATTGCTTAGTCCAGCCTGTTTACTTGTAAATCAATACGAAGAATTTAGTTCTATAAAGAAAAAGAAAGGGATAGGAGGGTGCTAGTATTTACAGAGATCTTAGAATCAAAGATACTTGAGATGCAAGCATGTGTTCAAGCTCGAAAAATTTAACTAGCAACTCTTCGATCCCTAGATGTTTTTTGAGAAAAAAAACTAGTAGAGCTTCTGGTTCATAAAAGTAAAAGCAAAACTTCAATTTAGAGATAAAGCTAAGCATGTGCTGCTATGCATAGAGTTGGTAGAAAGTCATCTTGCTCTTATGCTAACCCATGTTGGCAATGTCACAAGAAACATCTTGTAGAAGCATCGAATTATCTGTTGAATGTAGGGATATTGTCGCAAGGTATGGAATGCATTGTCAAATGTTCAGATCCTGTGCTTGCTTGCAATGAAGATTTATATTCTAAAGAACAACTACTTGTGCCTAGTTTATGATTTGGGTTTTCTATTTGGCAGTTACTCACGACTCAGACTAGTTCTTAAGATTTTAGGTGAATCTTCATGCTACCTACCAATTATCAATTTGTCACGTATTACGCTCTCTCTCTCTCTCCCTCTCTACTGTCTGTCTGCCTGTTCTTCTCTCCTTTTACTTCATTATCTTTGTGTTACATGGAAATATGGTCATCTGCAGATATATATGGTAGATAACACTGCAGGCCTCTAAGTAGCAATCGGCAGAGGCCAAGGCTATGAAAGTAGTGTCATTGGTTGAATTATCTTCCTAAAATGTCATATAGGAGCTACATGCAAATGGTCATACCACAACACCATAGCATACTGCTACGAGCTTGGAATGTGTCCAAGTCCATTGCTGCTTCATTATGAGTGGTCAACTCATCATGTGCCAGCAAGGTTCAAAATTGATGCCCTTCAGTCTATGATTATATGGTGGTAACAATCTCCACGGGAATATATATATATATATATATATATATATATATATATATATATATATATATATATATATATATATATATATATATATACCTCAGCTCTGCAAGTAAACCATGCTTTGATATATTGTAAGAACCAGACGCAAAAACCTATATAGCTATTGTTGGCTTCCAAATATATATATATTTATATATATATATATATATATATATATATATATATATATATATATATCCCAATCATTTGGAGGTGTTGTTTAGCGTTACTGAGTTGTTAGTTTTCATTTTGGGTTGATTTGGTTATACTCTTGTGATGTCCTATGCATCCTATTATAAAATGATCGGCTTCCTTTTATAAGTTTGCCATACTCTCGGTATGTAGCTTGTAGTGCATTCATTTTTTTAGTCAGATTTTTAAGCACATACCATGAAAGATATCTCATTAATAATGCAATCAGTGGGAGTTTAGAGGTTGGGGATAAAAATTTTGCTTGTGTCAAATGACACTCTGAAGCATGATGCAAGCAAGACTGAAAAATGTTCCGACATCCAAGTACATCATTACATCAACAATGACACTAACAATATCACAAATTTTTGGGGTTTGGCTATTTGAATCCTTGAGGGTCATGTCGTCTGTAGCACTACTAAAATGAAATGCATTCCCAGTAGAAGAAGAAATGTCATACTATAAATAGTTGTCCTCTCATTATGTTGAGAGTCAGATCCAAAGTTTGCCAGACTACAAAAATACCATTTTGAAATTCTTACTGATCTGCGAGTTTGGTCACAAAATGGTTTCAGTTTCCGGTAATAACATTGTGGTACAGTTCCTTTAATCTTTTTTGGTACACATTACCATGTTAAATATGCGTTAGGATGTATGTCCTTTATATTCTATTTCATTCGTCTTGCATGTTGGCAGTTGTTAATATGCTTTCTAAACTTGAGTCTAAATCAGCGATAAAAGCTACCAGTAACAACAACATTTGCCTATTTCTTGATAAGGTAAATCATTTTTGGGCAGCTTTTGAAAGTAGGGGGAGGCTGCTATTCAAAAGCTGACTCTGGTTTTGCTCTTTGAAAAAAAAAGCAGCAATACCACACAAATAGCATTTTTTTCAACTTAATATCCTGAAGGTATGATGTTTTTCACTTTGATATTTCGTATAGTTCTTTAGGTTAATTTACCAGAAATATGTATGTAGCAATGCTCAGATGCATTAGCAATATTGGAAAAATAGATAAGACCCGGGATTTTAAATATGATTCTATTGATCACTGTCGATGATCATCTGGGACCACTTATCATGCTGGTCCCATGAGAAGGAAAATTGAAATTGAAGACCAGTAAATAACCAAATTATCTAGAAGTGGAATAAGAGCCACAACTTATCTAGAAGTGGAATAGAAGTGGAATAAGAGCCACAAGGAAGGGCTCTACAAGCCAACAAAATACATGGAAGAATATTGTATTCTTGTTTAATAGTAAATTGATTACAGTAGACAAAAAGATAAAGTTAATGCTACTCTGAAAAACTTATTCAACAATGCAGTCCCTTACCATTTCTGGAAACCCTGGAACAGCATCATTCTTTACCAGAGCATCGGTGACACCAAGAGGCAGCACTGCTCCATAAAGGAGCCGATCTGCTATGGAGACTCGAGTCTCCCTCATTCTAGCCCTTGCTTCCCAGAGCTCTACACTATCCGAGGTTATAGAGAGGAGATGATTGTTTAATACAAATTGCATCATATATCTAATAAATTAACAGGGACTTTATTGTTAATAAAATCTTTATTGTTTATCAGAACAATATATACTTGTGGAATGCCATCACATCTTTCACATTCTTTAGAATATTTGCTTCATAAAATAGTGCCATGTTCTTTATGGCAATTGTTGTTGGCTTATTTCCAGTTATTTGATTAGTTAGCCGACACCCAAAAGTTTTGGTCCTAAGGCTTTGTTGTATGAACATTATGTGTTATAAAACACTGATTTCACTGCAATACCATAAGAGGATTTCCTTATGACTTGGTTGTTATCGAGAATAATGGAAAACCAGAACAACCGATCAAACTTTTTATGTACTGTGCATTTTATATAGTTATGAAAATAAACTCTTTACATGTCTTGTCTAAAATCAAAATAGAGGGCTTAATTATCAGTGCAACCTAGTTCATAGTTCATAGCATGAAGAGAAGTGTGGTAGATGTAAGATCAAGGATATATACTGTTAAGATTAAGTCCGACTCATAAAGATGAGTTGACACTACCATGTTTTTCAGACTTTATAGTTGAAATGGTCCTAGAAAAGTACGCTTATACATACTCTCTCTTACTCGAGGAAGGACAATCATCAGTGTCGGTTACCAGCTTTCTGGAACATATTAATTTTGGTCAACTCTTGTTCCAAACTCATTTCATGATTTGGAGGAGTAGTTGATTTAGTCTATGTTGTGTACATCTCGAAGTAGCCTTTTATTGGCTTGAGTTGCGTCCTTATCAATAATGAACAACAGGTTGAGAGAAAATCCTTTGGAAAGGAATTGTACTGTGCATTGTGAGGAAAAAAAAGGATAAGAGGTAGGCTCTCTCTATTTTTATGCTTGGTGGCCTACTAGGAAGAAAGTTGCAGTTGTCATTATAAAATATATCAGAAGTCTCCTAGTCATTATTCGATCATGTTATGCCCCATTCAACAGTCTATAACTATGTTGCACAGACACAGGAAGATGGTGCCCATATCCTTATCATGAACATACCAATTTCCATGTTCGTATTCGTGAAACATAGTTGACTACACTATACCCATTTTAAAATGCTTGTATCATGTATCCGTATCTTCTGATTGTCTATATCCGTGTTCTTATTTATGCAACTATTTTTTTAAGAAAGTTTCTGTTATGTTTTCCCTGAAATATTCAAGTCATGACTTAATCACGTAGTAGCTAAGATGTTAGTCCAAAGAATCTTAAATCGAAAGGCTAGTCATAAATTTATTCCTTTGAAGCTCTCTTTAAAAATTTAAAATGAACACAATAGTTCACATTTTTCTGAAGGATATGAAATATTTTTGAATTACTTCTAAGGGGTATTGGACTAACAATACTTTGAACAATTGGTTACAGGTTGGTTTTCTAACTGGGACATGCTCCATATATTTCTTATAGTGAGGTGTTTTTTGGTAAGCTATCTAATATTTATGCTTTTCTTTGTTTTTGGTTATGTTAGAAAATATCCAGAATATGTCAGGTGTCCAAGCACACCTTATATCTTATTTGTGACGAAACACTATCATGGAGCATTTCTCACCTTTAGGAATTTTTTTTTCACTTATGAATTACATGCCAGTAGCTAAAGCAATATGAGTAGTAATGAGGTGTTATATGTTGGTTTGAAGGTTAAATTTGTTATTGCTTTCTATTTTTTTAAATGACGATCCTTAAACCAACTTCTAGATATTACTTCCGAATATGTATTACAGAGCTTTTACAAATGGCACCTTATTGTATATGAAATTGAGTGTGCTTTTTAATCATTGTAGTTACTATGGGATTTGGTCATCATTTTCTCTTACTGCAGTTTCCAACTACCCGCTGAGTGCTGCCTTCTGCTTGGGCCGGATATGCAATGCTCTAGAGCAAAAATGGAAGATCATCTAAAGTCCAAAATTCACTTCATCACTTGTTGGTTGCTAGACTCTCTTTTTTTCTCTCTCTCTACGAACAACGTCCTGGCTATTTTGAGAACCTGCAAAGCTTTATTGTTATGTAACATAATTTATTTTTAAGGTGTTTGTAGAAGAAGTATGGTTTTGAACAATTGGAAGGTGAAGAATTGAAGCAACTTACTTGTTATTCAAATGTTATGTGAGAGAAATGATGTGATTAATTAAATACTGGTTTAGTTGTTATTTAAATGTTATATGGAATGGTTGAAATGTTATAAAACTGAATTGTTGTTTGTGGTTTAGTTACAAGTTGAAAGCAGGTTCATGATTTGAAATATATATATATATATATATATATATATATATATATATATATATATATATTGTAGTTGCAACGGTTATAACCGTTACAATGAGTGGACAATAGTGACAAAAAAGTGCATTGTAGTCACAGTAATAACCGAGATGAATTTTTTTGTAACATTAGTAACCGTGACGAATGGTAAATTCTTCACGGTAATAACTGTGACAAATTATATTTTCCTCACGGTTATTACCGTGACGAATTATATAATTCGTCACGGTTATTACCGTTAGAAAATATTTACCACGTCCAAATCGTCACGGTTATTACCGTGACGAAAAATATTTGTCACAGTAATAACTGTGAGGAATTGCCTATTATGGTGTAGTGTATACCGTCGGTATGCCGGTTTTCATCCAAAAATGATCCTGGGCTGGTTTCTACCCTAGCTTTCGATTTTGCCATCCATTTCTTGTGTTTACAAATATTCCTAAGACTCATTACAGACTCCAGATATACTGTAGCAGGTGCAGGCTTCTTCAGAGTCTTGAAATGATGATGGCATGGCTTGGCTTCTTCCTTTGATAGGTGCTGGCTTTTTCCCTTAGTGGCAGCGGAACCCCCGAGTGCGTGGCTCCGGAGATGTCGTCGGGTGGTTCAGAGAAATCTTGTGGGTTCCATCGCCTTTGGCCCACCATGATTTCTTCATTGCATATGTCCACATTGATCTTGCTTATTGCTTTTCTGCATGTACATGTTAGACGAACAAAGCAATATACATAGTAGCAAGTATGATAAGTTTAATGCACATTAGGACAATGCTGAGTTTAAATATAAGTGCTAAGGTGATAGCATAAATGTTAGTGATATCATAATGATTAAACTTAATTGAATGACCACAATCAAAAACATAGTTTTGATTTTGGCAACCCGATTAAATTTAAGATAGATAAGCTCATATTACTAATATGTAAACCAATAGGCACATATCACCAAAGGTATAAGTATAAGTAGAAATGCTATAGCGATAGTATGAAGATTAGTGATAATGAAATGCTAAACTTAACATATTAACCATATTCAAAAACATGATATAATCATTGGGCTAACAATCTCCCCCTTTTTGATTATGGCAAATCGGTTAAGTTTAGTATGGACACAATAGATGCATGTATCACTAATATACAAAAGACATAAGCAATATCACTAAAAGCATACTACTTATATTACTTATAAATACATACTTAAACGTACTTCTCCCCCTTTGACATGATCAAAAATGTGCTCCCCCGTACTAATAGATGAGAAATCAATCTTACGTACATAAATCAGAGCATGAGGAAGGTATAGACAATCATGATCAAGATATACTAATTGAGAAACAATAGGAGAAGTGTGTAAAGACAAGTGTATAAAACTACATACCAAATGTAAAGTACTTAATAGAAAATTGCTTGTCAAAATACAATATGGTTGATAAAACAAAAAGAATTTGAAAAACAAAAAATAAGTAGTTTACCAACATGAAATCCAAGGAATAAATCCAAAACACAATAGGATATGAAATATTGCTCTAGTTTTGGAAGAGAACTATGAAACAAAGGATTTCAAACAAAAGCCATGAGGAATAGATAATTGCAACTAATAGATACCAATTGAGATATGACATTAAATAAACTTGATACCAATTGGAAAGATGTAAACTTGAAACATTGATCAAAGAAACCATTAATAATCATAACTGTCCACAAATAAATAGTGGAACAAAATAAAAGAATGATCAATGTAAAATATTGCAATTGATATAATGTAATCTCATTATTTGCAAAATTTATATGCTTATCTAAGTTCATGCATTCGAACTCAATTACCTTATCATGCTATATGAATACCCTTTAGATAAACATGAAGGTAAAGAAGAAAAATACTTGAGAAAGAAAAATTCAGTTGACTTGAATGCTCCCCCTCAAAGTACTACCAAAGGTGATAAAAATCATGAATTTTGGATAAGTCCTCAACAAGGAAAGCCAAATCAATTAAGCATGAAAGAAAAACCAAATTAACGAAAGCATAATATTCATCAAGATAAGATCTGAAAGTTAATATTAGCAAGATGACATATTTAACCCATATGAAAGAGAGAGATAAGATAATAAGGACAATCACATACACTCTCATAAACCCTTTAAAATAAAAATATCATGACCTCAATCAATAAGATATGAAAATGAAAAAAAATATGGGTCCATGATAAACTATGTATACGACATATTAGAGGGTATAGATGAATTAAAACAATTTATTTGCTCCCCCTCAAAATATGCGTAACTAGTTTCAAAGCACTTATAGAATCAAAATCTAGGGGTAAATCAACTATTGATTTCTTCCCCTTGCTCAATGCATATAAGGCTATAAAATCGTCATAAAATGAATAATGTCATCTTTAGTCAAGAAGAGATATCCAATTAAAACTTACTAAAGATGAGAATTCAAAAGAATATTCCAATATAGCACATGTAATCAAAAGATGTCATCATGAAAAAGAATAAGGATAGTTAAATCAATCATGATGAGAGTCAAAATATCACTCAAAAATGAAATAAAAATAAACCTCAAATATCATGTCCATGATTATCTAATCAAGAAAGAATAAACCAATTTATTACTTTGCATGGACTAGGTATGTTGTACCACATATTTATCCAACAACGGATAAAACCAAACCTTGCTAATGGTAAATTAATAACCCATAAAGTTCAAATAGCAAAGGTCATATGTGATAAACCATGAGTAGTCAAAGTAGAGTAATAAATTAACTTGATAATCTCATAACTAGATAATTTAAGACTACTTAATCATTAGAATCATTCATAAAGTAAACAAATGAATAAACATGATCCAATGATAAATCTCATCAAGAGAAAATTCAAAATCCATATTTATAAAGAATCTTACAGTTCAATGAAAAATATGAAAAAGAGTCAATCTCAAAATGATCACACATTCAATCTAAAGAGATGTAATGATAATACGATAAAATCATGACTCAAAAAGTGAGAGAAATTTAATAGAGACTTGCTAATGACTAGTATGGAAGAAGGTTAAACAAGGAATCACAAACCTCTAAGGGAAAATAGGATCTAATAAAGAATTTGTAAAACTAGTTTTAGAGATCAAGCATATCACAAATCTTGTTTTTGTAAACTAGCATATAATATATAGATTGAAGTATAGGAATATAGCTAGATGTGTGAAAGTGAGCCAAAATTATATAGCTTAATAATATATCACAAATAAGCAAACTATATAATCCAAATAAAATTAATGAGGGAAGCCATTAACAAGATAAATGTGTTCATTAAATCTTAAGTCACTAACACTAAAAATACTTGCTTAAGCAAAGAGTTCTCAAAGAGGATAATACATTTTGAATGAATAAAATGATTTATAGACTCTTTTCTAAGCAAGGATAAGAGCATAAGATGACAAATAAATAAATTATTCTCTTATCAAGTATAGGCCAAAAGCGATATTCATGAGAACATAATAAAACAAATCTCTTTGCCAAGTATTGAGATTAGCCCAAGATAATAAAATGATAGATCGGTCTAGAGAATGCAAAATATTATAGCTCTAATAAAATAAGTGTATTCTCTAGAAATAGAAAAATCTCAATACAAGAGCTCAAACCATAGTAGCTAAATTCATGAGAAATATGATGTAACAATTACATGTATTCTCATGTGCTACAAAGCATTATTGGGCAACAATAATTCAAAAAGAAGCATAAACCCAAGGAATGAGCAAAGAAAGATCATTAAAATCAAGAAAGCTAAATGCTAAAGATATCAAGAAGTACATTTTTCAAAGAGCTTTCATAGTGCACCATAGTAAAATATAAAGATATAAACAAAAAAAATACACTAATTAAGGAGGTGAATTTAACAAGCAAGATAAAGCACAAAACCATGTGATCCTTAATAGAACATCCATAATTAGTCACGAGCAAGACATTAATAAATATTTTCTCTCAACATCCTAACTTAAAGGTATAAAACAAATAAATATCAAAAGTTAGGAATCATTTATATATATATGAATAAGCATACATGAGAAGATTCAACAATCAAGAGAAAAATATGTATTCATAAAGTCAACCAAAAAGTCAAGAAGATATCATCAAAAGAAGACTTTAAGGAAGAAGCTAATTGATTCAAGAAGAACAAATTTGGTCAAAGGAATCAATAGCTAAGGTATGAGATAAGACAAGTTTGAAGGTAACAAGTATATTTAAATACTCTTCAAGTCAATATAAAACTTTCTCTTAACTCATATGCCCAAATAAAGATATTTATACAAAAAAATATCAACATAAGAAATACATGATCTACATGTAAATGGAAATTTTAATGAATATAGTCATGTATCCTTAATGAATGATTGAAAAACTATCACAAATTCAAAGCACATATAAATAAGCTTTATTAGGCAAAAATATAATTGATTCATAAGAGGTTTAATTAAAATAAAATATAAGAATCAATAATGGATATATTATGTAAGCATAAGGTTAAAATGGAAGTATAAGTGTATACTTGTCAAGTGATAAGAAGCTTGTGCTAAACATATATATTCACAAATACCGATTTAAAGTAAATAATACATATTAAGGAGAAATCGGTAAGAAGTAACTATTTCAAAAACTTTAAAGACGGAGAGTTAAAATCATATTAACTCAAATCAAAATCAAGCTCCTATGGACTAGAGTGATATGCATGCTTCATAATATAGAGATTAAGAATAACAAGCATGCATAAATCAAATGTGTCACACTTAATAAAAAATGAGTGATAAACTATATTGTGAACTAATCATTTAAGCCGAGTAACTAGTCATGCTAGATAAAAGAATTAATAAGAAAATTAACTAAGCATGCTAGTATTGTATCTCACATTGATTTATATAGAAGGCAACTGAAGGATATCAATGTGAGCTAGTAGCAAGACATCAAGTGAAACATGCTAGATTCTATAAATATAAACAATTTAAAGAGAATCGCTTAGCATGTTACCAAAGTGGCTCTAGTGGCCACGCTTGTGTTGGTGCAATTGCTTAGAAGATGACCTTTGAGCTTTGCAACCACCGACACGCTCCTCGGTGCTATGTCCCGATACAAGAAGCTTCACCTACAACATTAGATGAAGACTTTGGTATCCAAATAAACTTGGATCCACATTTATTAGCTTTAGGGACCCATATAGCACTTACTCTAGCATTGGTAGTGAAGTTCCTACGAATAGGGCATGTAAAGCTCATGTGTCCAATGCGAGAGCAATAAAAGCATCTAATGCTAGTGTGTGCACAAGTATCAGAATGAGCATGTTTATGAACATGTGACATACTAGAATGATGAATGTCTCTAGAGTGAGCATGCATGGATTTGGTCTTAAGAATATCATGTTCTAATATCAAATCATCATGCATACAAGTAAGAGAATCAAATTTAACATTTAAAGCATTATTCTCTTTTTCAAATAAAACAATTCTAGAAATAAAATCATCATTTTGTTTCTTTAAAGAGTCAATAGAAGAATCATGCAAATGATTTAGCTCATGAGTTTACCTCTTAAGATCTTCTATTGATGAGGAAAGAGATTTAATTTTCAAAATTAAAGCCTCATTCAAACTCTTTAAAGAAACACATTATGAGTTTTGAGAATCAAGTCTAGATAATAAATCATTGTTTTTATTTTTCAAAAACTCATTTGCTTCTTCTAAATGAATAGCCTTTTCAGAAAGTTCTTCATTTGTAGAATGAAGGTTGTCAAGAATCTCTAAGGATTGTTTAGCCATGGCTTTCCACTTAGAGCATTTCTTGCATTTAGAAGAAACATGATTGTCTATGCTACTAGAAGTAAAATCCTCTTTATCGGAGGAGGAGTAGGAGGAATACGATGCCATAGAAAAATAACAAGGATCTACTCTAAGGATGTTAAGCCTAACAATAGAGTCCTTGCTCAGATACCAATTGTAGAAACCCTAGGGGGGGTGAATAGGGTTAAGCTAACTAATCAAGCACTTAGCACAAGCTAATAGGCAATTTAAAAATATAAGTGCAAGAGAAGAAGCAAAAACAATACCGACACCCGATGTATCCTGGTATCCTCCTAAGAGGCAGTCCAGTCCCGGAACTCTCTCCGGCTTTAATCCACTATTTGAGTAAATAGTTACACACGTGTTTGGATCCGAAGAACTCGCCAACTTCTTACACGAGAGATTTAATCCGAAGGCCTCTCCGACTTCAACCGAGAGTTTAGATACGAAGACTCCCCAACTTCAACCGAGAGTTTGGATATGAAGACTCTCCAACTTCAACATTTCACAATAGGTTTTGATCTCCTTATACAATAAGATGAAGATCTCACTTTTCAACTCAATAACTCTAACACAATTTGTGGATGACAAATGAAAGCTTTGTAGAGTTGTTTGTGGATAGGCTTTGGTGATTTAGAAATTTTTAGGCTCAAAGCATCAACCTTGAAAGAAGAGGTTCAAGGCTATTTATAACCAAAGTATTGAAAAGAGCCAAAGGCAACTTTTCAGTCACGAACCGGCATACCGTCGGTATGAGGCGGCATACCGTCGGTATACCGGTCTGGGATTGCAACGGCTCGAAATATAGCCGTTAGGATCATTTAATACTGAAAATTCGACCGTTGGAATTTCAACGTTACTGAATCGGTATACCGTCGGTATGATCCGGTATACCGTCGGTATGTCGATTTTGTGGACAGAAACTTTCTGTGAACAAAATTGGTATACCGCCGGTATGCACCGGTATACCGTCGGTATGCCAGTTTTCATCCAAAAATGATCCTGGGCTGGTTTCTACCCTAGCTTTCGATTTTGCCATCCATTTCTTATGATTACAAATATTCCTAAGGCTCATTACAGACTCCAGATATACTGTAGCAGGTGCAGGCTTCTTCAGAGTCTTGAAATAATGATGGCATGGCTTGGCTTTTTTCTTTGATAGGTGCTAGCTTTTTTCCTTGGTGGCAGCTGTCCAAAGATGCTCCGGAGATGTCGTCGGGTGGTTCAGAGAAATCTTGTGAGTTCCATCGCCTTTGGCCCACCATAATTTTTTCATTGCATATGTCCACATTGATCTTGCTTATTGCTTTTCTGCATGTACATGTTAGACGAACAAAGCAATATACATAGTAGCAAGTATGATAAGTTTAATGCACATTAGGACAATACTGAGTTTAATATAAGTGCTAAGGTGATAGCATAAATGTTAGTGATATCATAATGATTAAACTTAATTGAATGACCACAATCAAAAACATAGTTTTGATTTTGGCAATCCGATTAAATTTACGATAGATAAGCTCATATCACTAATATGTAAACCAATAGGCACATATCACCAAAGGTATAAGTATAAGTAGAAATGCTATAGCGATAGTACATGAAGATTAGTGATAATGAAATGCTAAACTTAACATATTAACCATATTCAAAAATATGATACAATCATTGGGCTAACAATCTACTGATACTCTAGCTAGGCACCCTACCTCAAACCTAGACACCAACACAAACTTGAGGCATACACTCTCTAATACTACTAATCCCAGCTCAACCTCTAACAGCCACTACTTACTGACCTAAACCCAAATCCCAGATACATACTCATGTGTCCAACTGTTCGAAGGCCCTTGGCCAATGGCCAAATCTGATACATATCAAATACACTAACTTATCAACTAATCATCACTCTAACACTCATATGTACACTCACTAGTCAAGAACTAAGTCACTAACTACTGCTAGCCCTCAGTTCCTGATATCTGACACTAATCACAACAGAACAAAAAAGTGTTAGCCCAATGATTATATCATATTTTTGAATATGGCTAATCAATTAAGTTTAACTAGTGATCTCACTAATATTTATGTAATCACTATCATGTTGCTACTTAAACTTAGCATTGTCCTTAAACTTAGCATTGTCCTAACTGTTCACTATATTATATATATTGCTATGCTTGTATCATACTTTATCATATTGTTTTGTTCGTCTAACTGGTATTTGTAGACATGCAGTAAGCATGATCAAGCCTTGACAAAGCAGGACACATGCAATGAAAAATTATTGATGGACCAAAGACGACATAATACAAGGAGATTTCTCTGAACCGCCTAACGACCTATCCGGGGCCTCGCATCGGGGGTTCCACTGCCCGGTCAGCAGACAGGGGTCGAGGGGGCAGCACCTCCCGTCAAGGGTTCGGGAGCGAAGCCCCAAAAGGTATTCAGATTTCTAGATCTGTTTATCTTTGGACGATTGCCGTTAAGAAAAAATGTGTCTTCAATGTCAGTAGAAAGGCATCATCAAATGGACTATTAGTTTTCGTATTTATTCTGTATTTTTTCTTTTATTGAGTATAGGAAAAATGTGAGATTGATAGGATCGGTACTGGCTTAGGTTTTTCTCAGTCCACAAACAAAAATAAGCCTATCTACTTATCCCAAAAATCTATAATTCCAAAAAGCCCAAAACTTATCAAAATTTGGTCCATTTCTTATTGTTCTGACCCATCAGAACTCTGACCGAGTTCGGTCCGAGTTCGGCACGAGTTCGGTCTGGGTTATTTGAATTTCAGTTCCTACCAAATCTGCATCCAACATTCGTATGCGAAATCCTAGCATCCGAACTCTGTCCGAGTTCGGCCCCCCAAAATACTATAAATAGAGTTGAGATTACCAATCTTTTCAATCATCCAATTTCATCTCTTCTCTTCTCTATCTAAAGTGTTCTGAGCTTTTTACTTTAATATCTAAGCCATTACGACTCTTAGCCAAGACAGTTTCGATTTAATCTAGAGTTTGGTATTGAAGAGTTGTATCGAAGGCTGTATTCAGAAAATATTCCAGTTTTCCAATTGCCTTCTGGAGTCGGTCGTGCGCTCATCACCAAGCACGGTGTTGTGAAGTCGGTCGTGCACTTGTCACCAAGCATGGTGTTGTAAAAGTTACAAGCGCTCAGTTAAAGCTTGTGCCATAGTGGATTAACAACGAGCAAGAGTACTCGCGACTGGACTAGTCCTCTCAAAGGAAAACCAGTATACATCGTGGTGTTTACTGAGTTTGAATTCTTGACTCTTACTTTATCGTATTTTATTTACCATCTTTTATCTGCCATAACTGCTTAATATTTTTAATTGGTGATTATTTTTTGCTGCACACGCACACACTCTATTCACCCCCCCTCTAGAGGTGCTCAACGGTCCTACAATTGGTATCAGAGCAGGTGCTCCTTCTAGAAATATTATTGCAGGCGCTCCTTATAGAGATATTATTGCTCATACCAATTTCTCCTTCAATTGGTATCCTAGCAAGGACTCTATTATTTGGCTTAACATTCTTGGAGCAGATCCTTATTATCAGAGCAGGCTATACAGGTAAAGCGAGGTAACACTTCTATTATATTATTATTTATTACAGCTGTTACATAGATTACAGTATCACATATGGCAAGTATGTACTGCACAACTGAAGAGAAATCCTCAAATAGACTCCTACTATTTGATGGAACAAACTACAGTTATTGGAAGACACGAATGAGCTTCTACCATGGTCAATTATTGTCAAAGGCTACAAAAAGCATACTATCACTTCTATTCTCACGTCTTCTATAATCAACAAGCCTTATTATAGTTACACGGAGGATGAGAAGAAGTTAGCTAGCCTTGATGCAAAAGCTATGCATATCTTTTATTGTGATGTAGACATAAATGTATTCAATCTTATTACTACTTGCACACCATCTCATAAAATTTAGAAAGTTCTTAAAGCTACTTATGAGTGCAGGTATGAAAGCAAAGCTAGCAACTCCAGAGAGAAGGATAGTCTTCATAATGATGCAAATATATGCATGATGGAATTGGGATTTAAGGTACAACACAATCCCTTATACGAAGAAGAGCTTGTATCTGACAATTGTAAGAAAATAGGCCACATCCAAGAAGATTGTACTAGTGCTAGAAAGGAGGGTCAATATGAATAATCAAATGAAGGTAGATCATCATCTCACAAGTACATTAGCACGAGCATATGGTGTAAAAGCGAAGCAACAGATTCTGAAGAAGAAGAGAGACCTCATCAAGCTGCAAATTTATGCTCAATGGCATTATCTAACGAGGTACAAAATAATTTTTTTATGAAGAGAGTGAATTTTCTCATAATGAGTTATCTGATGCTTTTAGTGATCTGTTAGAAGAACACAAAAAAGTATTAGATAAGTATAAGCAAGCTAGAAAGGATATTCTATCCTATAAGCGGGAGAATGAAAAAGCTTACTTGCTTATTGAATAATACAAGAAATATTTCTACTTCTGATAATTCTACTAAGATTTTTACACTTGAGTTTAGATTGTATGAGGCACTTGATTGCATTGAGAAAAGCAGTCAAGAAAATGCTAAACTTCAGGAGGAACTAGAATCAGAAAAGAAGAAGTATTCTATTACTTCATGTAGAATTGATGCTCTTTCTGCTAAATATGATGAGATCTGTGCTAACTCTAAAAAGTTAGAGGTTAGACTGAGAAAGCAGGTAGTACAACCTACGACTCAGTCTAACACAAGACACTTAGCACATCACAAAGTCACACACGTCAGATCTTTTACAAAGGAAGCAAGCAAAGCTAAAGCTTCACACAACCATGCTTTCTATTACAAGTATCCACGTACTTCATGTCATCCCACTGCACGTTCTTATACTGCTGCACATAGCACTATTAATACTTTCTGTCATTATTGTGGTTTGAATGGACATGTTTCTAATTATTGTCAGATTAGAAAGCTAGTTGATATGAACTTGTGCAATTGGGTTTCCAAAGCTAACAAATGTGGATCCAAGTATTGGATACCAAAGTCTTCACCTAATATTTCAGGTGGAGCTACTTATGCTGAACCTTAAAACCATGGAGCATGTTGGTGATTGCAAAGCTACAAAGGTCATCTTCCATGCAACTGCACCAACAGAAGTGTAGTCACTAGAACCACTTCGGTCACATGCTTCATAAATAGTTTTTAATATCTAGCATGTTCTTACTGATGTCTTGTTATTGTCTTTCATTGATATCTTTTAATTTGTTTATTATATGAGATATAATCCTAGCATTACTAGTTGTTTAGCTTAAATGATCAGTTCACACTATATAGTATTTATTTTCTATTAGTGTGACACATATGTCTATGTATGCTCTTTACTTTTAATCTTTATTCTTGAAGCATGCATAGAAGCTTATTTTTGTTTTTGTTAATATGTTTTGACTCTTAATCTTTAATATTTTTTAATGGCCACTTCTTGCCGATTAACATGTCATATTTTCTTTTATCGGTATTTTGTAAAGGTGTATGTTTAGCACGAGTCTTCTATTTACTTGAAAAGTATATACATATATTTTTATGTTGACCTTGTGCTTGCATAATATACTTCACTATTGATTCTCAAATTTTATTGTGATTAACTTCTTGTGAATCAATTACATCTTTGTCTGACAAAGCATATTTATGCATGTTTTTGATCTTGTGATATTTTTTTATGCTTATTAAGGATACATAATTCATTTTCATGTACATATTGCTCATATGTTTCTTATATTTTTGTATAAATATCTTTATGGGGATACATGAGTTAAGTTCAAGTTCTATATTATATTATTTTAAAAAGTAGTTTCAAACTTTTGTTTATCTCATACTTTAGCTATTGATTACTTTGAACAAATTTATGTTCTTCTCTTATTAGCTTCTTTCTCAAAGCCTCTTTTTTGGCTTTTTGGTTGACATTTTGGATACATGATATTTTTAATATCTTGATCTTGATAAACCATTAGTTGGGTATTTACTTCTTTTATATTTAGGGATTCTGGATTTCGATGTTGATTGATGATACTGTATATATTCTTTTAAATCTAAGTTCTTAACAGTAGAGATCATTTTGGGTACAAGCCGAAAGGGTCATTCTGTCATACAGGTGTAAATAGCCTGAAGCGACACGGTGTACTAGTCTTTAGACTGCCGCTAGCTGGGAATCGGCCCCTATAGCTGACACAAAGTGATCAATACTTTATAGACTTAAGATTTCTTAAGGTCTACTTGCAACAATTATGTAGTTCTAGATCCAAGGCACTGAACCCAATCCCCTAGGTTCCAAAATACATCAGCATATCTAGGCCCTATATTTTGATTTATAAATGCTTTATATTGTTATCCAATGATTTTGTAGCACATATAAGGATACAAGTAATGGATACATCTTATGCTTATAGCTACAAATGATTTGATTTTTTTGTTGTTGTTTGAGATCTTTCAATTTTAGTAGATGCACTTATTTTTGTATTCTCTAAAATGATCTACAATCTTGGATTGATCTCAACTCTAAGCAAAGAGATATGGATTTCATCTTTAGATTTGGACTTTCATTTTGATGGACAATATTATCTTTTTATATTTTTCACAAAAGGTAACATGTATTGATCTAACTTTTATATTGTGAGATTTTATTGCATAGATCAAGTTATGTCATCTTTTGACTTATATGATTATTCATTGTATTTTAGTTTATATATGGTAAATTGAAATATCTTTTTGATTGTTTCATTATAAGTGTTCATTTAAAGCATATTATCTCTTTTGTCTAAAGATGATTGTTTTTCGTATTCATGATATTTTTTTTTGATTTTATTATTCTCTTCTTATTCAAGTTACTAACTGCCTACAGCAGTAATTCTTTGTTGGGGAGAAGTCAGTTTAATTTCTCTCTCCCAAAGCGTTTTTTTTCTTTAAGCTTACAGTTGATACCGTGCTAAGGTTTTAAAAGGGAAGAAATGAACCTTGATAAAAAGACATAATATTTTGATGAATTAGTTTCCTACTTTTGGAAATATTTTTTCTGGAATTTAAATTTGTTATTAATTTTGGATAGAGCCATGAAAATGGGGAGCAGTTAATTGTTTGAAATCAATTATTCCCTTAACATGCCATATATCTAGAATACTATTTATTATTGACATTTATCTAGTATTGTTTATTTTACTTAAAATGGGCTATGGATCTTTATTAAAGTTGTTTTCGTGATACAAAAGTTTTGAATCATCAGTTGTGAGTATGAGGACTAAACGGACGCATTCGAACATTCACTAGGACAACTTTTTTATAGCGAATTCCGTATTTCAAATGTCTTCTAATTTTTTTTAATATGTCCGTTACTCGAATACCATTACTAAGGCAATTTTCAAAATTTTACTGTCTTGAAATCATTTTTGTCATTTGAATATATATTTTCCTTGTAGACATACTTTGTTTGTTCATCTTTAAGCATTTATTATGTATTTCTTTTACTTGCCTAAAGATGATATTTGTTTCAAGTTTGGAACTTTATATGCATTTGATCAAAGAAAAGAAATATGCATATCTTAAATATTCCTTAAATCTTGTGATTATTTATTTTATCTATTTTTGCATATAAATTACTTTGGAACTAGATACGTATATTTTAAGGGAGAGAAAATTAATTGTTTCAATTCTTTTATACCCTTAATATGTGGTATACCTAGTTCATCATTGTCACGGCCCGCACCCGCTTTTCGGATGCGAGTACGTGAGCAAGCCAGCTACGTATCGAGCGGACTCCAGCTCCTCTCGAATACGTAAACGCTGTCAAGTCTATGGTATACTGTCACGCCCCGACCCGGGAAATCACTCGTCCTCGCTAGATTTTACCCGAATTATCGTCCTCGCTGGGGCGTGATGCCGCACGAGCCTGGAGTTGCGCTCGTGCAAGGCAAGATAACGATTCACATAGTGATTATCTCAAATTCGTAACATAAGCAGCGGAAGAAAACAAAGTATAACACAAGAATCTCTTTTATTCATAATGAACTGAAGGTTACAAAGGCTCTGAATAGCCCAACATAAAATGCCAATTGGCTACGACGCTCATGATCTCTCTAGCTCACAAAAGATTATATTGTCCCATACATTATGCCTCTGTATAGCCACCAAGTAGTCTTCGGCCGAACATCTCCATGTCGCAAGTCCGAACGCATATGCGGCAGCTCCTCTTGAACGCCAAGGACTCCATGCCTCGGCACGTCCAATCCAAGCTCCGCCCCGAGCCGATCATAACCTGAGCCTGCACATAAACTAGTAGGGGATTAGTTCTTTCGTCCACGCTTCGCACTGATCAAGATCCGCTCGCACCCAAACCAAACACTAATTCATTTAGTGAACATGCATATCAATTTGTGATCTTTCTATTTAGCCTTAGGATTGGTTTCATGGCAATCTTCGTATATAACAACTTATCATAAATGTGTCCCATATCCCGTGTTCCTGCAGCAGATACAGTTAGGCATAATAGAAACATAAACATAGTGATCATGCACATCCCGTTCCATTTTCCTTAGCCTGCAGTGGTTAGAACTTAATATAGGCAAACATACGATTCGTACAACCGACCAATTTATAAACGTAAACATATGCATAATAGGTGGCAAGCCCTGCGCCTGCACCCAGCTCTCATCTCAGCCCACCGGCCCTAACTATATGAAGGTCACGGTGTTTCGTACCGTAATGGACTTGGCATCTCATATGTGTAATCCTACGATCACTTCGATACGGGTTGCTAGCCCAGTATCCGAAGGATCCCAAACTTACGGATATCATAGCATATCACAGTACTGGACGGTCGCAATCCGTCCGAATGTTGTGCACCATAAATACCACACATAATTCCCTCCTAGGTCGAACGGTCCCGGCGCCTTGGCGTAACCGTTCGAGGGAAGCTGTACCCGTGCACAGGCCATCCGAGTCCATTGATCATGCAATACGTACCATATCATACAATCCATAGCATACCAACTGATCTCGTATTCCATAAACATAGTCTCGCACATAAACGATTTCTCGTACCATAAACGGTTTTCCGTGCCATAAACATAATCCACCATTCATATGGGGAGCTCCGTCGGCGTTATGCCCCAACACATCCATATTGATGCACGACACCCAACGGCTTAGTCATCTCATACTAGTATTCAACGTGTACCATTCGTAAGTTATTCTCATAGCATAATTCCGTATTACTTAGTCTTTTCGTAACATAAGTGCCCGAGGTCACGCTCAGCACCGTAATCAATGTTCTACGCCTAGTGTTCAATGTTCTCGGAGCCGTACACATGATGCACATCTCAATATCGTCTTTCAATGTTCTACCGTCATTGCCCTACCGCGACCCGTGCACTCGATGCACATCGCTTCAATTGTTCGATTATTCAATGTTCTATCTTAGTGTTCGACACATACTTAAACCATTCGTCGTCGAGCCACGCTCGCTAACCCGATAACATCTTATGCATACAATGACATATTTTATTAGACGTGAAGGAATAGGGAGAGAGGGTCAAGAACCCGCCCACCTTAAGCCGATACGCCTTGTCGTCTCGCCGATTGAAGCGTCTCGCTTCCATAACTCGATCGCATAGCTAACTCCCGGACTTAGCCATTCCTTTGAACTACTCGGTTGATTTGGCCTATCGTGCCCATACCACGATCCGTAATCCAGCATAAAAGCATAGCCTGCACCCAGATCAACTAACATCAGTACTTGCTCAACGGGACTTATCCTTTGCATCAATTCGACTCATAGATTCCAACCGACTC
This sequence comes from Iris pallida, assembly GCA_029216955.1. Lineage (NCBI taxonomy): Eukaryota > Viridiplantae > Streptophyta > Magnoliopsida > Asparagales > Iridaceae > Iris > Iris pallida. The sequence continues at coordinate 12,349,900 of JANAVB010005600.1, forward strand.
AAAGCTTACCTTTGGCCAACGTAACTCTTCGAGTCAACGACTCATCATAATGTACCGTTGTGGAGCGGGGTATTACATAATATACCACTCAAAATTAAGTTCGTCCTCGAACCGAAACCAACACTTAATCCAAGTGCCTCGCATAGATCGCTTCACGATCTCGTGCTACTATCATTGAATCATACAACTTAGTTTGGATCATACACATATTTTAGGCATCCCACCAATATATGCATTTCAGCCAAGCTCAGTTGTAGGATATCGGGACAACTAACAAGTTCAACTTACATCCTCAAGCACCCATCGGTCCGTACTCGACTTAGTCATATCTTAGCGCCTATTCCCAAAATACTCTTCGTATGCATCATCCCATAACATGCGATCATCTTCCAATATCTTGCACATAACTTAATTCAACCATAACTTCGATCTCGTAAGTTTCTTGCCGGCCAGCTAACACTCGCATTGCATTGAGTCATTGCGCATCCGATCACAACAATTCTCTGCAATGCCTGTTCGTCCAACCGTTTGTCTATCTCTCACATAACTCAAGTATTTCATCCAATCATTCATAATACTTGGCCTCTACGACATGGACTACGTCCATATGTCTCAAATTCCTTTGCCTACAATCCGTACTAAGTCTCGCACACAACTATCCCCATACGACCCGCATTCTCGAACTGCCTACGTATTGCGTCTGGGGCTACCCCCGCTAGGTAACTTATCCAGACATCATACTTAATCTCTCTCGACACAAGAGGTCAACTTGAGTCTACAATGCTCAAAGGCAACAATCTTTCCGATCCAAGGTCTCTTATAATACGCCTATCTCCGATTCTCGACCGAGTACAAATCCTTTACTCAATTCTCGAATGAATCCCGACTAGTTCGTTTCGTAACATAGATAGCGCGCTCAATGTACATAGTCTAATCGTTACTCAAACCGATCTACGACATAACTCTTAGGGTCATTCTACTATCCGTCGCTCTCGCGCATTGTAAAATTCTTGCAATCGCCTTACCGCATCACTACGCTAAGCACGTTTCTCAACATCTATTCGATCTATCATAACTTTTCTTGACCATATCGATTCTGGTACTCGCTAACTTTCGAGACACGATACTCACTCGCTTAGACTTATCCTCAACATGCACTACATCGTTCCTCCTCTTCGACAAAATTTCTTACGCGACTTCCTTAGGGTCACCCTATCGTTTTCCACATTCGCTTGATTTGGCGGTCAAGTCTTCTAGGGTCATCTGCCCCGAAACTACGCTCGATAATTGAAGATCATCAACGAGGGACAGTTACAACGAACCATGCTATATCCTATCGTGGAGCCAAATCAATTCCCGACGCTTCCTATGGGACTTTACCCAATCCGACATACCAATCCATAATTTCTCTACTCCCGCGCAACTGATGCACCGTTGCTATTCGAATCACTCATATATTACCGTCGACTATCCTTGCCAATCGTATGACATCTACTCGCCTCATGTTCAAGTTCACCTATCCGTAATCACAGTCCGACACATTCCATACTTCTCGAAACCATCCTCGAACAACTTTTGCATCAAACCACAAGTCCATATCAAATTTGCCATGCCTCGTAAGTTCGATCATCTCCGCTGGATGAATCACCATACCAGCGCTCACGCGGAATGATCGTTCTAATTTGACGTGACGTATGTGCGAGGCTGGTGTTGCGCTCGCTCAAGACAAGAATGTCAACATAGTGGTGATCCGCGAAGCAATCCAGACACTTTCGTTTTCATCCAAGCAATATCCGTCCACTCTCAATTTTTCGAAGCACTCATACCATTATCATCCAATTTTCCATAACTTAACTTGCATCTTATTCATCCAACAACAATGCTCAACATAATTCTCGTTCATTCGATCAGAGTATCCCCGAGTTATTGTATATCGTCTTTGATACGCCTCAATACCATCGTCGATATGCATAACTTGAACATCTTCCTTTCTTATAAGCTTAAATTCGTTGCAATCACTGCCGTTATCCGAACTCAAATACGAATCAAGTCTTGCACACATCAAGGTTCATTTTATTGTAATTATTTATCATCTTCACGACATAATTTTCAATTCACATATTCATTCTCATATCCCTAACTCCCACTTTCAAATCGTGCTACCGACTCATCGCACTAACCCAAATTCGTTCGCACGATTTCTCCGTACTTACTCAATACATTTCGAACAACTCTTCGTACTAACTCAAGTACATTCGACCGGGTCGACTTTCCTCAACGTAACATTTCTTTCGCTATGTTCAACTTATCATTCGACTTACACTTAACGAATCCTCGTCCGACGTATCATCCATAAGTACGACTTCGCACATAATCGTTCAACTCATTTCATCAAGTCATACTTGCATCGATTTCTCTCAAGTCATTCCCACTCGAGTCTCGGTACTACTCCGTCCGTTGAGGACAAACATATCGTTTACAATACAATCGTCTCGATGTAACCTATCGTAAGTCACCAAGCGGCTTAACATAGCTATCGCTAAGTGGTATTCCATATACCACTCAGGATCGAGCCTATCGTTATCGATACAATACTTCGCTACACTTGTTCACATAATTGGTATTTCATATACCACTCGAACTCGAGTCATTACTCGACATCACACTCCACATAGGTCCGACGTCTATCTTCCAATCAACTATCCCGTATGGCGATCCTTCCGATCCCAGCTCTAACATTAGCTCAAGTTTGACATACATTCGATTTAACAGTACCATGGCGACCATACCGATCACGCCCGTAATATTTGCTTATTCAAAGCTCAACGCGATATTTGGCCAACATACATGTTCGCCTACTCGATCTCAACTTAGCGACCAACTCGACTCGTACAATCGCATCCACGATCTTCCAATCTCACTCGTTGCAAATCGTGCAACAACTCATTCTCGATACATAAGGTCTTTACTCAATCTCGTGCAACATATCGCTATCCATCTGCGTAGCCATACAACGCACATCATACCGTATCGACTCATTGTACCGATGCAACAAACGATTCACGACTTGCTGCACTCTGTGCAACCAACGACACATAACCATTCTCATAGCCACATATCACGAATCGCCTCGCATATCGACCCGTTGTACTTCATGCAACCAACAACACATATCTCCTTGCACTTCGTACGACCAACAACACATAACTCATCGCACTTCGTGCGACCGACCATACATATATTCTCGTACTTCGTGCGACCGACAACACATACATTATTGTACTTCATGCAACCAACATCACCATATTCGTTGCACTTCGTGCAACCAACATTCTCCGACGGCACTCGAAGGTAGCGTGATAGTCACGACATACTTGTGGCAGACGTACGCACTTAATATAGACTTATTGTATGGAACATCCAACGTAGCGTCGAGCAGATCCATGAGCCATGCGATTGCGGAAACAACTTAGAGTCAACTGAATTCGATATCGAAGCAACTGAGGGTCAAAGAGATTCATGCACGGTCCAAAGGATGGAACCTGGCTCTGATACCAACTTGTCACGCCCCGACCCGAGAAATCGCTCGTCCTCGCTAGATTTTACCCGAATCATCGTCCTCGCTGGGGCGTGATGCCGCACGAGCCTGGAGTTGCGCTCGTACAAGGCAAGATAACGATTCACATAGTGATTATCTCAAATTCGTAACATAAGCAGCGGAAGAAAACAAAGTATAACACAAGAACCTATTTTATTCATAATGAACTGAAGGTTACAAAGGCTCTGAATAGCCCAACATAAAATGCCAATTGGCTACAACGCTCATGATCTCTCTAGCTCACAAAGGATTATATTGTCCCATACATTATGCCTCTGTATAGCCATCAAGTAGTCTTCGGCCGAACATCTCCATGTCGCAAGTCCGAACGCATATGCGGCAGCTCCTCTTGAACGCCAAGGACTCTATGCCTCGGCACGTCCAAGCCAAGCTCCGCCCTGAGCCGATCATAACCTGAGCCTGCACATAAACTAGTGGGGGATTAGTGCTTTCGTCCTCGCTTCGCACTGATCAAGACCCGCTCGCACCCAAACTAAACACTAATTCATTTAGTGAATATGCATATCAATTTGTGATCTTTCTATTTAGCCTTAGGATCGGTTTCATGGCAATCTTCGTATATAACAAATTATCATAAATGTGTCCCATATCCCGTATTCCTGCAGCAGATACAGTTAGGCATAATAGAAACATAAACATAGTGATCGTGCACATCCCGTTCCATTTTTCTTAGCCTGCAGTGGTTAGAACTTAATATAGGCAAACATACGATTTGTACAACCAACCAATTTATAAATGTAAACATATGCATAATAGGTGGCAGGCCCTGCGCCTGCACCCAGCTCTCATCTCAGCCCACCGGCCCTAACTATATGAAGGTCACGGTGTTTCGTACCGTAATGGACTTGGCATCTCATATGTGTAAGCCTACGATCACTTCGATACGGGTTGCTAGTCCAGTATCCGAAGGATCCCAAACTTACGGATATTATAGCTTATCACAGCACTGGACGGTCGCAATCCGTCCGAATGTTGTGTACCATAAATGCCACACATAATTCCTTCCTAGGCCGAACGGTCCCGGCGCCCCGGCGTAACCGTTCGAGGGAAGCCGTACCCGTGCACGGGCCATCCGAGCCCATTGACCATGCAATACGTACCATATCATACAATCCATAGCATACCAACCGATCTCGTATTCCATAAACATAGTCTTGCACATAAACAGTTTCCCGTGCCATAAACGGTTTCCCGTGCCATAAACATAATCCACCATTCATATGGGGAGCTCCGTCGGCGTTATGCCCCAACACATCCATATTGATGCACGACGCCCAACGGCTTAGTCATCTCATACTCGTATTCAACGCGTACCATTCGTAAGTTATTCTCATAGCATAATTCCGTATTACTTAGTCTTTTCGTAACATAAGTGCCCGAGGGCACGCTCAGCACCGTAATCAATGTTCTACGCCTAGTGTTAAATGTTCTCGGAGCCGTACACATGATGCACATCTCAATATCGTCTTTTAATATTCTACCGTCATTGCCCTACCGTGACCCGTGTACTCGATGCACATTGCTTCAATTGTTCGATTGTTCAATGTTCTATCTTAGTGTTCGACACATACTTAGACCATTCGTCGTCGAGCCATGCTCGCTAACCCGATAACATCTTATGCATACAATGACATATTTTATTAGACGTGAAGGAATGGGGAGAGAGAGTCAAGAACCCGCCCACCTTAAGCCGATACGCCTTGTCATCTCGCCGATTGAAGCGTCTCGCTTCCATAACTCGATCGCATAGCTAACTCCCGGACTTAGCCATTCCTTTGAACTACTCAGTTGATTTGGCCTATCGCGCCCATACCACGATCCGTAATCCAGCATAAAGGCATAGCCTGCACCCAGATCAACTAACATCAGCACTTGCTCAACGGGACTTATCCTTTGCATCGATTCGACTCATAGATTCCAACCGACTCAAAGCTTACCTTTGGCCAACGTAACTCTTCGAGTCAACGACTCATCATAATGTACCGTTGCGGAGCGGGGCATTACATATACTGTCAAATCATGGCAAACAAATCTATATCTCAAATCCACAATAAGTGTACGAAACATGAATGAACACTATGGGTCGTGGTCTGCAGCCCACTAGCATACATGTCCGATAAAACTCGAAGAAATATAACAAGAGTCTTTAAAGTGAATCAATAAGCAGAATATCTCATGATAAAGAATGAAAAGCACGAAAGGATAACAAACGTAATAATGATACCTGAATCCCACAAGAATCGCAAATCCTCTGCCATCCAGAACTACTAGCTAACTCCATGCAATCGCTAAACCTGAAGAGATCATCAGGTCCTCAGAGGACATAGAAAGATACATAATATACATGCCTATCTAACAGTTTTATCATGCGCAAGAAAATAAACAAGAAAAACAGGAACACGATAAATGACTACTAACACGAACACACGAACACTAAAACAACTACGCGTTAATGAACTGCCGGATGAACGATAAACACGAGATCAATGGAAGAACCAAACCCTCATCCCGAGTGTGGACTCACGGGTTTGAACTAAGCACTAACCCTTGTCCCGAGTGTAGACTCTCTGGTTAGTACTAACTCTCGTCCCGAGTGTGGACTCTCTGGTTAGTTCACGGCAAGGCACCCTCGTCCCGAGTGTGGACTCTCTGGTGTAAGTATAACATCATCGTCCCGAGTATGGACTCTCTGATGTAAACACCCTCGTCCCGAGTGTGGACTCTCTGGTGCAAGTCAAGTTAACACCCTCGTCCCGTGTGTGGACTCTCTGGTGCAAATAATCGACATCCTCGTCCCGAGTGTGGGTCACGGATGTAAACAGATCAAAAAAACACCCTCGTCCCGAGTGTGGACTCTCTGGTGCCAAGGAAACAATATCAAGGATTTAGCAGTTCAATTACACATACTCGTTCTTTGACACGACTCAAGCAAGGTACTGACGAAAAACTCCAAGTGTGAACCACAAGACCAAAAATGAACACGGCTATATGCAATAAAAATAACTCAAAAGAATATAATACAAAAAGCACACATCCATAAACAATCAAAACTGGAAAATAAAATATAATGCATGTAAATAAAACTGTAAAGGAAGGCAAGGTATACTTGTCTGGAGGTTGCACGCAGATCCCACAAAATATAGTCAAATGGTGAGCCGCAAAGTCCAAATCACCATAACTGTCTTCGAAAGATGAAACAGACATTGCCAACATTCTCAGAATAGTCAAATTAGCTAGGATTGTCTGTCCTTAAGTCCAATTCTAGACACAAGGGTAAAACGGTAATTTTGGAAAAAATGATGTCCGCCGTTGGACCCGCTTTGCACCGAAAATCATGCCAGAGTCAATGGTCTCTAAAGTCATCAAATTATATGTCAATAGGTTCGGTTTTCTGATACGAATCCAACTGTATGTCCAAAGTTGGATTCCGGCGGGCCGTGCATAAAATCACCCGATGAGTCGGACCGTGAGGCCTACAAAACGGCGATCCGATCAACTATCTCAGAATTGGACCAAACTTGGCATACAGGACCAGAAAAACGATACGGTCCTGATGGCACAAGTTTTTTCTTGATTTGACTAGCGTGCACAAAGTAATTTGGAAATTTGCACAGAGGTCGATACGGTAAATTTTGACGGATACGCATCGAATTCGTCGTGCACACGCAACCAATTTGAATTCCGTCAAAGCCCACACGTCCACGAAGCCGATATGCACCTTTTGATATTTTCGTTTCGCGACCATGTCACCCGGTATAGCGGGACGCACGTCGTATCGTAAAATTTTCCTATTTTTCATATTTTTGAAAACAGATTTTTGTTGAACTTCATCAACGATTTAATTCATGCACACACATCGAAAAACAGAACTACAAGTTTCATTTTGATCTTGGTTATGTTAAATTTAATTGTGTTCAATTAGTTTCTGAAAACCATCAAAGCATAGATCGTAATCCGGCTTCCAAGTTGGGTCCTGGGTTGTCACTAATGCTCTATTTTAAACAGGATTTTTCGTAATGTTTGCATTGATTTTTTGATCGATCCAGCGTACTATAATTTAATCTATTTAAAGGAACACGAAGGTGGTTATATTGGGGTCATACCTGAGCAATCGGCTCGACAAATGGTCAACTGATCGTGGAGAAATCTCCACGCAAAGTCAGCCCTCCCAACCACCAATACTGCCATTGATGTACGGTTCTGCTACCCTTGTGTGCGGCTTAGCCACGCGGACAGACTATCCTAGCGGCGTTCTGGCCGCTCGTCGGTGACCCACAGGCACGACGGCGGTACCGGTGTCGGGGTTGCTTGGTGTTAGGCTTTAGAGTTTGTGTGTCGCTTCTTTGAGAAGTTCTGTGTTTGCTGTTTATATGCAATGCATAGTACCTACGGGTGGGGAGCTTGGGGAATGAGTAGGCCTGGGGCCTGCTGACCCGGATGGGCTGGAATTTGTGGGGCTTCTCCACGCCGGGCTGCTTGTTGCGGCCTGGGAAATGGGCCCGGGGGTTTTTATTTTTCTTTCATTACTCTAGAGTTTTTAATATATACATATATACGTGTATATATATACGCTCACGTATATATACGTATACATATATGCCTGTATTTTTTTACATGCCTATATATATATTTATATATACACAAACATACTCACCTATATAATATCCATTTATATATTAATACGCATACATAATATATATATTCATATATAACTTAGTATATATACATATAAATACATAATATGTATACACACCTACATATATATATATATATATATATATATATATATATATATATATATATATATATATATATATATATATATATATATAGAATAATAATACAACAATACCTATTAGAATATTCTCAAAAATAGTAAACAAAAGGTTATATCATATACTAACAATTTATATAACTAATTCTATTTATATCTACATTTATATATACCAACCTTTACAAATAATAGGAACCTTATATATACATTTATTTAATAGGCATAACTACAAATATATTTAGCCTCAAAATTTCTAAAAATGCACCAAGTTGTTTTGAGGAAAAATATTTATCATATCTCCAAAATAAATATGAATTTAATAGCCATAACTTATTTATTATATATACGCAATCATATATGAAATCGCCTACTAAATCATTAAAATAAAATGTCAATACAACATACTTCTACATGGACGTCCCTAAACGCACTACCCGGCTACCTGGGCTTGGGCTTGTTTTGGGTCCAACCTGGACTAGTTTGGTACAACCGGGTTCCCTAAAACTCAATAATATAATTAATAAATAGATAAATCTTTGGTAAGGTTAAGTCACAACTTGGCCTGGTTTTCCTAGTTGGGATATCACTATGGCTCGGCCTTCCCTAGCATGGCTAATACACTAGTCAAGGCACGTCACTGCACTATCCTTGCCATAATTTCTAGTCGTCTTGTACTCCAAAACTCCACCATGGCTAAAGGCACCTATCGTAATAATTAACTAAATAATCATTTATAAAAATCTAAAATCACCACTTAAATTAAATAAATAATAAAAATACTTCAAAAATTTCCGGGAAGGGAGGCTACAATCATGGACATATATTCTTTTACTTAAAATATCTTGTTGATTTATTCATTATTTTTATTTTAGTAAGTTTATGAGAAAATATATTATTATTATTTATTTATTTTTAATTTTCTCATTTTATGAGTTTGTAAAAGTGATCTTGCCAAATATATTTAATTATCCTTATTGATAATTCCTTTGAGCTTAAATTGATTTGGCATTTCTTATTAAGATTTTATCTCAAAGTTCATGATTATCTACACTTAGACTGATCATACTTTGCGGGGGAGCATTCAAGTTGACTGAATTTCTTCTTCTCAAGTATTTGTCTCAATTGCCTTTTTGTTTATCTAATGAATATTCATATATCATGTTAAGGTAACTGAGTTCAAATGCATGAACTTCGGTATAGATTTTGTATAGATTCTAGTATATCTCTTTGATTTCTTTTCAATGATTATATTCTTTATAGAAGTGATTCAATATTTTGTATGGGCAAAGTGTGAATAATATTTTTTATTACTGTTAAAAGTCTTATTATATCTTCTAAATATTCTATATTTGGTATTTTATATTGTTATACTAGATCTGTGAATTTTTTCTCTCATGGATTATTTATGACCAATGATTGATTTCTACTATATTGGTTTCCTTCAAAACTATAGTTATATTATTACTTAGACTGTGTTTTGAATGGTTTGTTTCCAATTTCTACCCTGATCGTTTTTTATGATTATTTCTGCCTTCCTTCTTTGATGATTGATTTCATTTTATAGCTTATTACGGGGCATCTTATTTTTTGATCATGTCAAAGGGGAAGAAATAAGTTTAAGTTAGCAAACAATTTCTTAGTAATATGTGTTTATTAGTGATATATGCATCTATTGTATCTATCTTTCACTTAACCGATTTGCCATAATCAAAAAGGGAAGATTGTTAGCCCAATGATTATATCATATTTTTGAATATGGCTAACCAATTAAGTTTAACTAGTGATGTCACTAATATTCATGTAATCACTATCATGTTGCTACTTAAACTTAGCATTGTCCTTAAACTTAGCATTGTCCTAACTGTTCACTATATCATATATATTGCTATGCTTGTATCATACTTCATCATATTGTTTTGTTCGTCTAACTGGTATTTATAGACATGCAGTAAGCATGATCAAGCCTTGACAAAGCAGGACACATGTAATGAAAAATTATTGATGGGCCAAAGACGGCATAATACAAGAAGATTTCTCTGAACCACCTAACGACCTATCCAGGGCCTCGCATCGGGGGTTCCGCTACCCAGTCAACGAACAGGGGTCGAGGGGGCAACGCCCCCCGTCAAGGGTTCGGGGGCGAAGCCCCCAAAAGGTATTCAGATTTTCAGATCTGTTTATCTTTGGACGATTGTCGTTAAAGAAAAATGCGTCTTCAATGTCAGAAGAAAGGCGCCATCAAATGGGCTATTAGTTTTCATATTTATTCTATATTTTTCCTTTTATTGAGTATAGAAAAAATGTGAGATTGATTGGATCGGTACTGGCTTAGGTTTTTCTCAGTCCATAAACAAAAATAAGCCTACCTACTTATCCCAAAACTCTACAATTCCAAAAAGCCCAAAACCTATCAAAATTTGGTCCATTCCTTATTGTTCTGACCCAGCAGAACTCTGACCGAGTTCGGTTCGAGTTTGGCCCGAGTTCGTTCTGGGTTATTTGAATTTCAGTTTCTACCAAGTCTGCATCCAACATTCGAATGCAAAATCCTAGCATCCGAACTCTGCCCGAACTCTGCCCGAGTTCGGTCCCCCAAAACACTATAAATAGAGTTGAGATTACTATTCTTTTCAATCATCCAATTTTATCTCTTCTCTTCTCTATCTAAAGTGTTCTAAGCTTTTTACTTTCATATCTAAGCCTTTACGACTCTTAGCCAAGCCAGCACAGTTTCTGTTTAATCTAGAGTTTGGTATTGAAGAGTTGTATCGAAGGTTGTATTCAGAAAACGTTCCAGTTTTCCAATTGCCTTCTGGAGTCGGTCGTGCGCTCGTCACCAAGAATGGTGTTGTGAAGTCGGTCGTATACTTGTCACCAAGCATGGTGTTGTAGGAGTTACAAGCGCTCAGTTAAAGCTTGTGCCATAGTGGATTAACAGCGAGCAAGAGTACTCGCGACTGGACTAGTCCTCTTAGAGGGAAACCAGTATACATCGTGGTGTTTACTGAGTTTGAATTCTTGACTCTTACTTTACCGTATTTTATTTACCGTCTTTTATTTGCCATAACTGCTTAATATTTTTAATTGGTGATTATTTTTCGCTGCACACGCACACACTCTATTCACCCCTCCCCTCTAGAGGTGCTCAACGGTCCTACAAAAAGAAGGGGGTGTTCGACTGCTTAGGGCAAACCCTACAGGTCATTCCATGGCTAGTCTAGGCCCTAGCTCGAAGCCCCATGCCCTTGTCTACATGTCAGTCACCTAGGCTTGCCACTATAGTCCCTAGGATGTGAAACCAAAGTGTCTTGAGTGAGGACAGAACCCCCAGTAGCAGGGGAGCCACTGTTCACTTTATAAATACAATCGAGTATCCCAGTGGCAAATTTCACACATCAAATCACCCCGAATCTACCTCAGTCCTAAACACATGTAATCTACAGCTAATTAGCTTTCCAAAAATATAATTTTTACACAAAATAGAGAACAAAAGTTTCTAAGGGGCATTTCGTCGAACACTTGAAATACCCCTCTGATACTCTTTCGATACACACCCTAAATGGATTCGATTTCTAACCAAACTTGGCCTAGGGCTAGGGGGACCCTAAATGAATGCATCTATGGAAAGAAATCAGAAATTTAATGGGTTTAGAGATCATTACCTATTGAGAGTTAGAATCTCAATGTAAAAGCCCTTGAAATGAACCCACACCAAATTCCTATGGTCAAAGCTTCCAAATCCTTGTTAGCTAGCTTCTAGAGGCTTCCACTACACTAGGGGAGTGTATTGCAACTGATTGGGCTCAATTTAGAGTTGTTTTGGAGAAAGGGGGTGAATTTGGGGAAGAATACAATTTAGGGTTTAAGTTTTAATGAAAGAGGCAAGAAGGGAGGCTAACATGATGTTATATAGGCAAGGGTGTTGCCTCTTGGCTGTCATAGGTGTTCACTAGGGTTAGGATTAGGTTCTAGTTGTTATTAAAGGCCTTCTCAAGTTGAAATCAAGCCCCTTCTATTAAAGGCCCAAAGAAAATAGGGTTTCAAGCAAAATATCTAAACTTAGACTAATATCTAGATATTACTAACCTTGTCATCTAGTTGGAAGCTACTAATCAAATATCTAGGCTCATGGTTAACATCTAGATTAGGAAAATTCTAGGTTAAGGCCTAAAATCTCACTTAGCACATTATCAATTAAATGATATTTACAAATAATAATAATTCACAAATGACAAAAACACCCTTAGCCTAAAAAGTGGTAATTAGCTAATCTAATCACATGGTTAGGTCTCCATGGTCATGGTTAGTCTCTAGGCTATGTAGTTCTAAAGTTTCACCAATACATCTATTTAAATAATATTAAAATAATCTAAATTCACCCAATAAATTATTAACATGGTCAATTTCACAAAAGTTCAAAATTATCCTCATTTTAGAAAAGTGGTGATTACAAATTTACCCTCCTTTGAAAAATTTAGTCCTCAAAATTAATATGGTCGTACTCCTTCTAGGTTAAACCCCCAACAATCTAGTTCAAGAAAATTATATCTAATAATATGCAAATCATGGTCTTACTAGTCATGATATCACAGTCTTGATCAGGGTCACTATACTATCTATCACAGCACAAGCATAAATCAAAAGGTACTATTTGAACCATACAACAAGATGGAAGGACGAAACAAGAACAGGAAGACAAACCTACTATCCCATCACCTGCAGTATCGGCCTCCTCGACCGTCAACGTAAAAGCCCTGCCCCTCTGGTGCTGGGCATGATGCGGTGCCATAGGTGGCCTATCTCCACCTCCTGGCCTTGTGCTCCGCCAGATGGGACACTTTAGGGCAATCCCTTATCTGGTACGCAGTCGACCCACAAAACATGCATATCTTCAGTCACTTCCCACAGATATTCCATGAATGACCAGGCTTCTTACAATAGTTGCAAAGAGGAGCCCGATCTCCCTGCCTCTGCTGCTGATAAAGCATGGCAACACCCTCAAGAATCCCCGATGAGCCCCTCCCCCCCCCGGTGGCACCCTTCGTGCGGCAACCCCCGTGTCGCCCGGCCAAGGAGGCAGCGGCCAAACGCTGGTGCTGCAGTTATGTGCACCCGTGCGACCCCAACTCTGTAAGCCTCCCCGTACCACCACCGTGTGGCCAACATACCCGACGTCCCTGTGGGCGACGTGCCCCCGCACAGAGGATAGGTCGTGCCAGCAGCGGCCACGGCAGCGTACGACAACATGCGCAGGAGGCTGCGACAGCAGCGGCAGCAGCATGCCGTACTATGAGCGCGTGTGCAGGCGTTGCAACAGCGCGACAGTTGGATCATGGATTCCGTCGTGACGCACGTGAAAGCGAATCCAGAAATGTACTTCGGGATAGAAACTTTAGATGCATTTTTTGGACAATCCGACAGTTGGATCATGGATTCGTTTTCTCCGTCTCAATCTTGGTATATATATTCCTTTGCTCACCTAAAGTTTCAGTTGTTAATTCGTTCATTTGATATGTCATAATCGGCCACCAAGTTGCCCGAATAATTGCGTTATTTTTGGACAGATTCGTGGAGCCAACTTCGCGGATTCGTTTCTCTCGTCAAAGCTCCGATTGATGAACCACCAACTCTGGTGTGCAGTAGGTATAACCACCTTTATGTCACATAAGTTTTAGCTTCATAGAACGTCGTTTGGTTGGTTGAAATTGACGCCAAAGTTGGCCTCTCGAAACCGTAATTTCCAACTTGTAAAATTCTAATTTTGAACCCGGGACTCCGGATTCCAATTTCGACGCCAGCAATGGACTCACGGCATCGTTCTGGCATGAATTCATATATAATTTGCTGAGTTTGAGGTCTTTGGCTCCGACACGCATTTTCGTATAAAATGGATTCCAAATGTCTGGGTCAACATGTCATTTTGAGATCGGCTCATCGGAATCCAATTTTGGATATACTGTTAGGTTTGTATTGTCATTCTGGATTCGTGAACATATAATTTATTAGATTTAGTGGACTTTTATCTTGGCATATTTTTTGGTGCAAAGCAGGTCCAACGACGGACACAGTTTTGACCCAAAATTACTTTTTTGTCCCTATATCCAAATTAGACTTATGAGTAGGCTATTCTAGCTAATTTGACTACTCTGGACACGTTGATGATGTTTATTTCATCATCCAACAATGTCATTAGATTTTTCTTTATGTATCACTATTAGTTATAATTGATTCTTATTATGTTCGTATTTCGAAATTCGTGCATCAGAACCGAGATCAGTCAATTCCAGTGATCTCACATTGCTGAAATTAACAAGATGATAATATGGATCGCTATGATAAGATTATTAAACTTACGGTTGATCGTCTTGCCTCGATTTGAGTGTCGTAGTTTTTGTCCACCATTATAGTGTTGGGATTCTAATGGCGCTAAGTGTTGATTATAGGTTTAGTATCACCCAAATTGGTCTACTATGCTAGGTCATAACTTAGTTAGAAGTCATGTCGCACCACTAGTGTTAGAGTCTTGAAATAGAATAGGAACTGAGATCATATACATTTTTTGACAGTGACAGGACACCAGGCTTCTTCCTCTACATTCTCATTACATTGCCTTGCTAGAGGCAAGTACTGCATATGATAATGAAATGCGTATGAATATTGTTAATTTAGCTATTTATAACTGAAATTATATTTTACATGTTTCTATATACCCTCCATATGCTTCACATGTTTTAAACTGCTCTTAGTATCTTCCACATGTTTATAACTTGGGGATAGGGAAACTGCTAGTTGAGTACGTGATCAGACTCATTACATGTAGCGAGCTCGGTTGCATCTCATGCACCCTTGTCATAGGCCTTTATTCTGCATATCTGTACGTACGTACACCTATGCTTGTAGACTTATACGTATGTACATTTTATTACATGTAAACTTTTACACCGGTACATTTTATACCTATTGACCGATCCCGTACCTGCTAGAGTTTCAAATAATATATATAGATATGTCGCCATGACAAATGTATTTACCATATGATAGACTATTATATGACATGTTTCTTTTTAGCACATCTCTTTTCATTCCATGCTCAGTATGTTCAGTTTGTAGAACAAGTACTTGCCCCCTTCCTGACAGGAAAACGTTACAGGCATACTTTATGAGGAAGAGGTGCTATGTGATTCTTACTATGGGCCCATAACAGAGGACCAAGTCATTGCTCCCGAGGAAGTCCCCGCAGGGAACCTCGCTTAGTAGTCTTGCTTTAGATCCCTTTTGGCTTAATATGTTGAACTGTTTAGACTCTATCTTTTGTCACTGGACTTTGTCACCAGTTTAATACTTTGGAAGTGTAATGACTAAAATCTGACCTTATTTACTTGTGCTATTAGATGTTGTATTGTGATGAACTTTAAATGTGATATTAGAACTGTTAGCACCTTAAATCCTTTACAGTCTTTACTTAGAATAGCTTACTACGCTATGACACAAGCGTAGGCTAGGCATGGCCAGGCATGGCCCGGCTCGGCCCAACAATTTAGGTAGCATGTCGTGACATATTTTTAGTGGTGGCTCATGCAGGTCTGACTTAAATTATTTGGTTATGTTATTGTACCAAGCATGCCTACAATTAGGATCTTAGGACAACTTGATGATACTAGGGACAACATTTAGAACACCTAGAGGATTACTAAGATTGTAACATAGGGAAAACTCATCACAGCATAGCATTGTAAACTATATATTTAGCCTCTTGCTTGAAATTCAGGGGGTTACAATTTTGACCAAGATAGTACTTTTGGGATGACCCCTGAGAATCTCACTGTAAATCTTACCTCGAAATCTGTTTCTGCTTGTTTCTGTTTACTTTTGTAATGCCCCAGTCCCAAAATACGTAGGACTAGGAACGTAGACATGCCAGTCGTACAATAAATATACGTAAGCTGTAAAATATAGTAGAACCATAACTAATCTCATCCACACAAAATAAAAGATATCATATAATGATAATGAATTGTCTTGATACAATTTGTTGGACGGAGACAAATCCACTACCAATAAGTAAAGAAAAGTACATGAAAAATAACATGAGTTTGGCAGTGAAGAGAAGACGATCAAAGTACAATCATCCTCAAAGAAATAGTGGCGATCATGGTCACGGCTAGAACACCTTCGAAAGACAAGAGCACACACCTGGCGAGATAACCAGATCCTCAGAGGGACATAACAAGATACATAAAGAACATGTCACATAATACTGAATATAAAATATGCCACAATCAAAAAAAGTGACAAGACATGAATAAAGTAACCTAACCAAACTAAAGTGATCATACAGTTGAGAACAAACCTTTCGTCGCATGAGTCCTAGCTGTAAATGGAATCTGGTATAGTCCCCACTTGGGCACCAGTGACCACAGCGCATGACGTTCAAAAATGACAGTGGCAAACCTGAGAGGCTCAACATACCCGTATCTCCAACGGAGCTTCCGGGTTACAAGGGAAGTACAATCGAAGCCCATACGACAAGAAAATGTTCTCCCTATCCAATATACCTATCATGTCGCATCCACGACCATGTAACACTACTAACCGTCAAGTCTTCTAACATACAACTATTGACAGTTAGACCTAACGCACGTCCTGTACGCATCAGTGATCAGCCAACACGCAAGTCCGTAGGCTATATGCTACTCACAACTCACACATCTCGTGGCACATCGGTGTCAAAGTTTATGTAATACACTAAACTAGTGGTAGTCCCTTAACTCTAGGTCCATATGCAATCAAAGGATAAATAACAAGGTACAGCTAATATCACTGAACAGGCAGTAAGACAGAAACTATAATAATGGTACAGCAGAAAGAACTGAAAATAAATTCACAGTGATATACAATAAATAAAATGCAGACAAATTATAAACAGTAAATTATGGCAAGGTATCTTGCCTGTTGTTACGCCTGGTGTGCGATAATCTGACAATTCCAGCTTGGTCCAATAGCCATAGTCATGGTGCAGAGGTCCAAGGTCGTGAGGAAATAGAAAAGATGATCAGTCGCAATCAAGATAATTGGGGGAATTTGTGTGAAGAAATACATATATTATTTTGTAAAAATATTTATAATACTTTGAAAAATATCTTTCATTAGTCCAAAATATTTTAGATAAATACATACTTGAAAAATGAGTTTTTAATTTGGAAACTACCATTTTATTAGTTAAAATATTTTTTTTGGAAAAATACTTGAAAAATGAAAATTATTTTAGGAAAAGCTCTAAGTTGTCAATATATCATTTACTAGGTAACTAGATTTTTGGTAGTCAAAATATTTTTAATAAACAATTTAGGGTTAAACCCAAATTTTGTCAATTTGTATTTTGGAGAATAATACGCTAATAATTCTAATAATAAAATCATAATCATAACAAAAGTATTAAAATAATTTCAGTAATACTAATAATTTACAGTAATAATAATAATACTAAATAACAATAATAATAATAAGAGTAATCTACAATATAAAATTATCATGATAATAATAATAATAATAATGGTAATGATAATATAACTAATGATAATAGTGATAATAATAAAAACTAATAATAATAATAACAGTAATAAACCGGTACAGCCACCCCCCCAAATTCGAGATGGTGAGAGAGAGAGAGAGCGGGGAAGAACGAGAAGAAGGAAGGAGGATTTGGGCGATCGGGACACACCGTCGGCGGAGGGGCGGTCGTGCACGGTGGCGCTCGGCTGGAGTGGACGCCGGTGGTCCACGAGGCCATCGCGTGGTTTGGTGGCACGCTGCTCTGACGAAGGGGATCGGCAAGGCGTGGTCGTTTCGGACGCCGGCGGTGGAGGAGACCACGGCGGAGGATCTGACGGGAGGCGGCAGGGCGATCATTCACCGGCGGGCGGAGAACGCGGTCGGCGCCAGGGTTTGGGTGCTGGATCCGGCCGGGCTTGGCGGGATGGTGAGGACCCCGGTGCCGACGGCTGTCGCAGAGGAGGAAAGAGGGCGTGCTGAGTCGCGCGGCGTTGGTTTCGTTGCTGCGACGGTCGCCGAAGGCGGCTGCGTGAGGGCGCGGGGCTCGCCAGCGCTGGCTTGGGGAAATCGGGTATGGCGGATCGGCGGCTGAGGCGAGGTGAGGCTTTCCTTATTTATTTTATTTTATTTTTTGGTTATGTGGATGACGACGGTGATAGACGCCGTGGGTGGTGATGGTGGGGGTTTTCGAAAAATTTTGGCCGATGGAGACAGCAGTGGTGATGGAGCGGCTGGTGTGGTCGAGTTCCCGGTGGCGTGGCGATGGCGGGTTGGGGGATGGCCGGATGCTTCGGGCGTGGTTCCGGTTACTGGCCGGAGCATAGTGACGGCGGTGTCGACGGCGGAGAAGGGGCAGTAGTTGGGGTTTTGGTGATGAGGAGAGGAGGAGGTGGTGGTCGAGCGTAGGCCGAGGCCGGAGGAATTTGGGATCTCGATGGTGGCGGTGATGCGGTGTAGTTGCCGTAACCAAGAACGGCACGGCGGATAGGTTTAGGATTCTCTGTTGTATTGGCACGTGTCTTGCGAGACACGGGAAGGCGTCGAGTCCGGGGTTGTCGGACGGAACAAAAATTGTAACTGTAACGGAGGGTATTTAGTAGATGAAGACACTGACATGATGCACAATCTGTGAATGGTATAATTTGTGGATGAGTACCTCTCCTTATATAGGAGGTGGAAATTCCTATTTGGATAGGAATTGGGAGGATTTAAATCCCCCATAGATAATATCATATTAAATTAAAATTTGATTTAAACTTTAATCGTTCAAATCCAAATAAAAGTTAGATAAAACCTTCATTTAATTCAAATTCACATGAAATCTTTTCTAATTTAAATTATCCAAAATAATTCAAATATTAAAAGAACAAAATCTTAAATATCTTTTTCATAAATATTAAAATATAACATTAATTAATTTCGAAAATCAAGATAATTAAATCATAAAATAGCTTTTATAAATAACAAAAATATATTGATAACAAATTTTTAACTTCGTAAAATATTTGGAATACGTTTCATATAAACCAAAATTTTCAAATCACTACTTATTTTTAAATGACGAATAAAATAACGCTTTTTTGAAATTAAAATATTTATCATATTTATTTGAACATGTACTTTTTCTATAAAAATAAAATTTATAATAAAATATTTTTTCTAAAATATGTACCTCGACACATATTCGTACTCGTCGAGCAAATACGAAACGCAAATCTCGCACGCTACACAATACAACGATGCGAACTCGTATGCGAAGTACAAAATAAATACAAAATTTTTTAAAAATGTAGTAGAATTTTAGGGAGTTTACAACTTTTCTTTGATTCGTTTTTGAATTTGATTCCTATTGTTCATTGTTGACTTTAATTTTGCATTCAGATAAATTTTATGGATTGAATTTGGGTATATTCTGATAACATATTCGATGAGAACAGTGGAAAGGTAAATGTCTGCTTTAGTTATGGAGTTTAGAATTTATCGCAGCCATATTAGCTGGTATGACAAAAACATAGAGCCTGGTTTTGGGTATACTTATCTTAGTTATGGAATTTAGATTTTCTCGCAGCCATACCGGTTGGCGTGGCAAGAATTCTAGATAACATGATTATAGGGTATATACCTTAGTTATGGACTCTTTCATTTATTACAGCTATGCTTACTGGTGTGGCAAAAATTCTGGCAACATAATTTTTGAAAGACGTGTATGGTTATTAGATCATATCTCAAATTGGTTCACTTCGTTATGACCAGATAAACAAGAACAAATTCTTATCATCATTCTTCCTCGTCTTGATTAACTATGTCCTATCTACATCCACAACTAGGATTATAGGTTCTCTAGAACTCTCCAACAGTATTGTTCTCACGGCATCTTCTTTCTCGACATGATTACTTTTTTGATCCATCTTTCCTAAGAGTTGACTAAACTCTTCTCCATTAACCTCTTGGGTAATTTTTCTCGTCCTTCTCGGTAATTATTGGAAATGTCTTATGGATTGATCCAAGAAAGGTTCGAGAAAGTATATTTAACCTTGTATTACGGAATCAAGAGTTTTTTGCAGCCAGAGAAACACTAGCGAGGCAGGACTTCAGATGACTTTATCATGTTTACATATGTTTCACAGATCTTACTTGAACCATATCATATGTATTTGATTAATATTTTATGGATTTAGCCAAGATAAGTTCAAGAACCTATATTATCTAGCATGGCAGCTGTGCACTACAGCCATCCGTCGTATTATGGAATGAGGAAGTTATTTCAGCCAGATGTACATCGACTTGGCAGTAACTTTACGTGACATAATCGCGGAGGTATATGGTTCTCGATTTTTATCTCAACCATGTCCTATGCATCTCGTTGGCCTCATACCGTTCTTGGAGATATTTTGACAACATTTCTTGTCTTGCTTGACCCTTAACTTGTTTGAATAATGATATGGATTGATCAACCCAGTCTTAGGCCTTGCTACCTTCCATTTAATAGACGACTGAAATAGACAATCTCGTTAATGGATTCCATAGTATAACTATAATATGTTGTGTGATTGTGATGGATGATTTTCATAGAGGTTGTTTAGGTTAAGCTTATAGGACAGATATGAGTGACTGACTATAGGGGACTTAGAAACCATTAAGAACAATTGCATTGATAGTATAACTTGATGATAGGGTATCTAAGACGGAGTGATGAGATATTATAATACTGTGACTACGGATTGATGATTAGAATCTTGTGCTTAGGGTTTGAGGGTTGAGCATTCGTAGGGCTTTGATGACCAAATAATTATTAGTTATTTACAAACTAATTACATATCATTAGAGGGTAGATCAATATGTGGGATGATATTGAAAAAGTTAGAGGGAGATATAATATTGCGTACAAGATCGGAAGATATCAGTTAAAATAACAAGGAACAAAGCAAAGATATGTTTACATTAGTAATTAATAAATCAATAAATGAATCGAGAGTTTGAAATTGAGGATTTATATTCGAAGGAGTTTTTGAGTATAAAGAATAAGGCTCTATGCCATGAATAGGTATTGAACGTATAATTTCAAGGAGAAGCTGTAGAGAATGACTGAAGGAAATTAATACAAGGAGCTTGTGATTGATATGATAAAGATACTTAAGATAGGATAAGGGAACAAACTATTTGTAATTGAGATTGGAAAATATGGTTGATGACTAAGCATTCTTGACATATATACATATCTCAAGGATGACCTATATTTTAGAGTATACGTAAAGGTTCTATATTGGTATGAAAGATTCTAGAGGGTAAAACGACATAGTTTGTGATAGAAGAACCTTCTCGAACCTAAATCAAAAATAATTGTAAGGAGAAACAGAAAAGATGATCACAAGGGTAGCAGATTGAGTATTGTAGCCGTAGTAGCTACATGCTATAGCTTAACCTATTGGATGATTTTAAATTTCGAGGACAAAATTCTTGTAAGGTAGGTAGGATACGAGCCTCCTGAATTTTAGGTTTTATTTTAATTTTTTTAAAATAAATTATTTTCAATAAATAGTTTTATTATAATTAGTTTTGACCATTATGTAGTTCTCCGTGACTTTAATTTTTGGAGCACCAGGGATGTCAATCTTTCGGAACTTTCTTCATAAGTTTTGTAGTAGGCAAAATTATCTTCATGTTGATATATCATGTCCCACTCAAACTTATTTTCTTGTATTCTTTTTGTATCGCACAACTTTCTGGTCAATTTAGGTCATTTGACCATCTACCGTAAAATCTGATCTAACTTTCAATTTAATTTTGGGGCTCGACATCGGTCCAATCTAGTCGACCCAATATATGGTTTTGATATATTTTGAGCCTACTTTGCGTGCCATCCAATTGAGCACCAGCATGCTCCTATTTTATCAATGATTATAAATGACTAAATTTGTAGTCATGACCATACCTAAACCAACTTGACCCAACCCGACTCAAATGAACCAAACCCAAGCTTTATGTCAACCTCTCATGACAAACCCTACACACACAACACCATCATATTCCTACAAAACACCAAACATACTAGCCCAACTCACCCCTAAACCTAATGGACAAATCACTAACCAAAGATTAGGGAGAGATTCCTATTTAAACTCATTCAAACCTTCATCATCCAAATTAGCCTATTTTGGCCAAGCCATGAGATGCTTAGGAAAAGTTACCTATGACACATCCAACCCCATGACCAATCACACATTAACACACACACATTACTTTTTGGAGAGATTCCAAACTCTCTCTCTCTCTCTCTCTCTCTCTCTCTTTCTCTCTCTCTCTCTCTACTTTTGTATACACTGCCAACCCCCCTCTCTTTCTTCATGACATCATTCATCTCTCTCTCCTTTCAAACCAAAACTCACAACAGCTCTTTCTCCTCCTAGCTGACATGCATCATCCCAAACCCTAACACCTCATCTCCTTCTCCTTCCTCCACATCACCTGGTTCTCTTCTCCTTCTTCATTTTCTTCTCCTTCATCATCATTTTCCTCCTCTTCTTCTTCTTATGATTGCTGCTACAGCGTACAACTTCTGTTACTTTTATATAGCATGGCGACTACCTCACGAATCCTGGGCGATCCTCCCCGGTGGCGCCCTCCGTGCGGCAGCCCCGTGCCACCAAGCCAAGGAGGCAGCGGCCAAATGCTGGTGTTGTTATTGTGTGCACCCATGTGACCCTAACTCTGTAAGCCTTCCCGCACCACCACCGTGCGAAAAACATCCCCAACGGCCCCCATAGGCAATATGCCCCCATGTAGAGGCTAGTCCGTACCAGCAGCGGTGACGACAGCGCACAAAAATGCATGCAGAAGGCTATGACAGTAGTGGCAGCAGCAGGCCACACTACGAGCGTGTGTGCAGGCATTACAGCAGCGCGACGGCGACCGCGTACCACCGCCATAACCCCTCCTTGACCTGGCAGACCCTTGACAAGCCCCCTACATGCCTCCTTCCTCTCCGACGCACGACATAGTCGATTCGTGCATTTCGTACGGGATTCCGTCGTGGCGCACAAAAGCGAATCCTGAAATGTGCTTCGGGATAGTAACTTTAGACGCATTTTTTGGATAATCCGACCGTTGGATCGTAGATTCGTTTCTTCCATCTCAATCTTGGTATATACCCCTTTGGTCACCTAAAGTTTCAGCCGTTAATTCATTCATTTGATATGTCAAAATCGGCCGTCAAGTTGCCCGTATAATTGCGTTATTTTTGGACAGATTCGTGGAGCCAACTTCGCGAATTCGTTTCTCTCTCGTCAAAACTCCAATTGACGAACCACTTACTCTGGTGGGCAGCAGGTATAACCATCTTTGTACCACATAAGTTTTAGCTTCATAGGACGTTGTTTGGTTGGTTGAAATCGATGCCAAAGTTGGCCTCTCAAAACTGTAATTTTCAAATTATAAAATTCTAATTTTGAATCCAGGACTCCTGATTCCAATTCTGACGCCACCAGTAGACTCGTGGCGTCGTTCTGGCATGAATTTATATATAATTTGCTGAGTTTGGAGGACTTTAGCTTTGACACGTATTTCCGTGCAAACAGATTCTAAATATCCGTGTCAACGTGTCATTTTGAGATCGACTCATCGGAATCCAATTCCGGATATACCGTTGGATTCGTATTGTCATTCTGGATTCATAGACGTATAATTTGTTAGGTTTAGTGGACATTTATCCTGTATACTTTTTGGTGCAAAACGGGTCCAATGGCAGACAATATTTTGATCCAAAATTACCATTTTGCTTCTGTGTCCAAATTGGACTTATGGGTAGGCTATCCTAGCCAATTTGACCACTCTGGACACGTTGGTGATGTTTACTTCATCATCTGACAACGCCTTTAGATTTTTCTTTATGTATCACTATTAGTTATAATTAATTCTTATTATGTTCGTATTTCGAAATTCGTGCATCAGAACCGAGATCAATCAATTCCAATGATCTCACATTGCTGAAATTGACAAGATGACCATGTGGATCGCTATGATAAGATTGTTAACCTTACGGTTAATCGTCTTGCCTCAATTTGAGTGTCGTAGTTTTTGCCCACCATCATAGTGTTGGGATTCTAATGACGCTAAGTGTTGATTATAGGTTTAGTGTCACCCAAATTGGTCTACTATGCTAGGTCATAACTTAGTTAGAAGTCGTATCGCACCACTAGTGTTAGAGTCTTGAACATAGAATAGGAACTGAGATCGTATACCTTTTTGACAGTGACATGACACAAGGCTTCTTCCTCTGCATTCTCATTACATTGCCTTGCTCGAGGCAAGTACAAACTACAAACTTTACTTACTGCATATGATAATGAACTGCATATAAATATTGTTAATTTAGCTATTTATAACTGAAATCATATTTTACATATTTCTATATACCTTCCATATGCTTCACATGTTTTAAACTGCTCTTAGTATCTTTCACATGTTTATAACTTGGGGATGGGAAAACTACTAATTGAGTACGTGATCAGACTCATTACATGTAGCGACCTCGGTTACATCTCATGCACCCTTGCCATAGGCCTTTATTTCACATATCTGTACGTATGTACACCTATGCTTGTAGACTTGTACATATGTACATTTTATTACATGTAGACTTTTACACCAGTACATTTTATACCTATTGACCAATCACATTCCTGCTAGAGTTTCAAACAATATATATACATATTTTGCCATGACAAATGTATTTACCATATGATAGACTATTATATGATATATTTCTTTTTAGCACATCTCTTTTCATTCCATGCTCAGTATGTTCAGTTTGTAGAACCAGTACTAGCTCCTTTCCTGACAGGAAAATGTTGCAGGCATACTTTCTGAGAAAGAGATGCTCTGTGATTCTTACTATGGGCCCACTGCAGAGGACCAAGTCATTACTCCCGAGGAAGTACCTGCAGGGAACCTCGCTTAGTAGTCTTCCTTTAGATCCCTTTTGGCTTAATATGTTGAACTGTTTAGACTCTATCTTTTGTCACTGGACTTTGTCCCTAGTTTAATACTTTGGAAGTGTAATGACTAAAATCTGAACTTATTTGCTTCTGCTATTAGATGCTGTGTTGTGATAAACTTTTAAATGTGATATTAAAACTGTTAGCACCTTAGATCATTTACTGTCTTTTCTTAGAACAACTTACTACGCGATGACACAAGCGTAGACTGGGCATGGCCCGGCCTGGCCCAACAATTTGGGTAGCTAGTCGTGACATCATATAATCCCATTAATATTAAATATACATCTAAGTGTATGTGTATATGCCTAATATATGAACCTATAAATTTATGTTGTGTTCGATATGGATATATATATATATATATATATATATATATATATATATATATATATATATTTATATATTTATATATATGTATTCCCAATTTAGGATATAAATTCTAATGTGGATTAGTGCATATGGTACTTTATATATGTTTCTATATACATAACCTATAAGGTTAACCATTATAAGGAGATTCTATATACCAAGTTAGGTCTAGTACTCCAAGACTTCGGGATTTTTGGAAAATCGAAATACTAAATCAATTCTTAGGAAAGTATCATTAAGTTCATAATTATATTACTATGTAAGATTTTATCCTAAACATAGAATGATCAAATACCCTACTGTTTGCCATTGATTATCAAAGAACAGAATAGTTTTATGGGAGGACTGAACTTTAATTCACAATTACAAACTCGCTTGTACAAAAGAAAGCCTAAAAACAAAACCTAGGAAAAGCAATCTAAGTACAATTGTTTAATTTGGATTCTGGGGGATGACGGTAAAGGCTCGGAAAAGTGCTATCAACTCTGCCTTACTCCTTGGACGATCGAACGCAACCTCGGCTTCGGCGAAGAAATGCTCTCTATATCTCCTTCCTGCTCTGTGTGTGTGTACAAGGGAATAGCACCTTGCTATTTATAGGAATTTATGATGAGTGGGGTATACAGCTACGTGGCCACATCCTTGTAACTGCGCATTAAGAAGTGGGCAGTTGGGGATTGGTTAAGATTAATCTTTATCTGTTTGTTGCAATAAATTTGGACTGTTATGTTCTGTTGGTTGCAATAAATCTGAGTTGTTCAGACTTAGTCAACTTCTGCCACGTGTCCTAACTGCCACTAGGTTGCGAGCCGCATGAAGGACTGTTCCCCTGTCTGAGCCGCATGAGGGTGGCCTCACATCCGAGCCGCATGAGGGTGGCCTCACATCCGAGCCGCATGAGGGTGGCCTCACATCCGAGCCATATGAGGGTGGCCTCATAACCGAGCCGCATGAGGGTGGCCTCATAACCGAGCCACATGAAGGTTACTCAGGTGATCCGCGTAGAGAACTTTCTTTGGACTTTGTGAACTGTGCCCGCTATCATAAAGATTTTCTCGTCTTTTTATGAGCATGTCGCGTCTCTTCTTTATGTCAGAGCCATCATGTCAGATCCATGTCAGAGCTGTCACTTTGTGTCAGAGCATTAATGGCCAGCTACACGGAATAATTATGGCCAGCTATATGGGCCTCTTTCGAACCGCAGAAGGCCACGTGGCTTTTTCTGAGCCGCATAAAACTATCTGAGCCGCATGAAGCTCTTTGAGCCGCATGAAGCTCTCAGGAATTTTTGAGCCGCATGATCCCCCCAAGTTCTGAGCCGCATGGAGTTTCTGGGCCGCATAAGATTTTTATTATTCTTTTTCATGCTTCTACAAGACCCCCTTCAAAGTTTTCAATTTGCAAAATTGAAATACTTTGAATAAGAAGCATGGGTATGTCCGCATAAGCTCTTTATGCCGCATAGACTTCTATGGCCGCATGGGATTCTCTGGCTGCATATACTTTTCTGGCCGCATAGTCTTCTCTGGCCGTATAAGCTTCTCTGGCCGCATAGTCTTTGTGCCACGTAGGCATCTCATTAATTGCTCTTGATTTGTTTTTGATTTTAAAGCCGTCTTTTGGGTAGGATCCCAAGAGTCGGCATTAAATATTTAGATTTGCCTTAATGATTCTGAGCATTCTTTTTGGCATGAAAGGAAATAGAATCCCAAGGGTCGACTTTATCTTCTAGGCAGCACGAAATCCGAAGCGTCTATCGGTTCACACGCCCTTGCTAGCCTATAAATATGAGTAATTTTTAAAGAGAGAGATTCTTTACTCTCTTTACTCTCTTCTTTTTTCAAACTTTCGTGCCCTAGTCGCCGTCTCTTCTTCTCCTTCGATCATCAATGGCTTCCAAAGCTTCCTCTAGTACTGCGGCGAAGGGCAAAGGAGTTGCCTCCTCGTCAGCGATCCCAGTTCACCCCGACGTTCATCCTGCCATTGACGGTAAGAATGATGAGATAAAAACTACATGGATTCAAACCCTTACCATAACGGCTACGTCGCATGTTTTATGCGCGAGCCTTTCTCTTTGGCATATTCTTTGTCTTGATTGAACTGTTTCAAGTTCGGTGTGATGAATCCGCATATGTTGTGCTGTATGGGCCGCATGAACATCTCATGTCCGAGCCGCATAGGGTATGTCTCATGTCCGAGCCGCATGAGAGTCGTTATGTTGCCGCATAAGCACTTTATGAACCGGGCCACATGGAGACCCACCAAACAGAGCCGCATAAGCTCTTTATAAACTGGGCTGCATGAAGCCCCACCAAACAGAGCCGCATAAGCTCCTTTAAACTGTGCCGCATAAGGCCCACTTAATCAGAGTCGCATGAACTCCTTTAAACTGTGCCGCATAAGGCCCACTTAATCAGAGCCATATGAACTCCTTTAAATTGTGCCGCATAAGGCCCACTTAATTTGAGCCGCATGAGCTCAGAACACACTAAGTGGTTTTTCTCCGGCCATCTTCTAACTTGTTTCTTTCGTCTTTTTCAGTGAAGTTGCCAGTCAATCCTGTGGGAGAACTCTTGGTAGGTCGTACCCAATCTGCTGTGGGTGTGAGGTTCGACCACATAGTTGATTGTATGTCAAACCAATTTCCCAAAGATGAATCTGAAGAAAGGCTGAGAGATATCAAAAACCATTCCTTCTACTTTCTTACTGGTATGATGAACCCAGAGAAATTGGGGGGCCAACACCTGAAACCTGTGTTCCTCTTCGGAGATGTCCTGACTGTAAAGAACTCCAACATTCTGGACATATCTGAAAGTTGGAGTTTTTCTTCTAACGGGGTGGCGATCCACATTCCTCAAATGGAACGTCACTTCCCACTGTCGTGGTTCAACATGCTGCCAATGGACAGGAAGATGGTGGATTCCTTGACTCCGAGCCAGCAGGGGAAGTTTGTGGGCAATATTCACTATAACAGGAACTTGGGGTCGGTAGTCGCGACCAGGACACCGATCAGCTGCTATGTGATGGGGCTGGCCCCTGCTAGTTTCTTAAATATGTAGGGTCCCAACTTCAGGTTCTCTCAAGCTGACACTTTCATTAATCAGTTTGCTCAGAAGGGATCCTACCCCATTGGTCGGTTGGCGTTGCTGAATTGGATAAACCCCATCCCTTCGTGGACCAACTTGACTATGTGGATTTTGCGGACCTACGAGAATCTCTTGCGCGAGATTGGCTTGTATCATGCCATTCGGGGCATATGTTATGGTTTACCCGTAAACAAGAAGCTCTTCATGGCTCTTCTTGAAATGTACAACCGCAGAACGGGGACTTTCTTTACACCGGGAGGGGAGATGGGACTCGCTCTCCACGAGATGCGTGAAGTCACCAGGCTGCCCTTGGGGAATAAAGTCTTCGAAGTGTATACCCCCACGAACGAAGAGTTCGAGGAGTTGGAGCAGGGGTTCCCGGGCTTTGTTGATGTCTATCGGGAATTGCTGTGTCACCATAGCACGTGCCAGCAGATGTCAAAAAAGAAGAACTACAGCTCGGAAGGAAACCTTCCGCATACGAAGGCCTGGGTCAGTTACCTTTTAAGCTCGGCACCTCAGGCCGGATTTCTCCCCGAAGTCCTCAAACCCGGGAGAAGGTGCAAGACGAGGTGTCAACCGTCAAGAGGGTAAAAACCACCGGCGACAGATTTGGGAGTCAATCTGACTCTTTTACTTATTTTTATCAAGATACTCAGCAGTTGTCCGAGAAGGCTCTCCTGGCAGGATTTTCGATGGTATGGCTGCGGAACTGCGTGGTCTCGAAAGGGGCTGGTTCTATTGAGAGGATCAGCCGTAACTTTATTCTTCCCGTTGTGAAGCTGGTCTTTGGGGCCAGACTAGCTCTTCTCCCTGCCATAGTGTACAGCATACATCGTGGTCTACGTACTTTCTCGTCTAAGATCATTGCCCGTGATATAGCGAAGGACTTTGAACGAATTGAGTTGCCCTATTATTATCTGATGGGGTGGCTGTTGATGCACTGCCGGTCTCTGATGAGGCCTGGTCCAGAAGACGATGTCACTGTGGATGATGCTTTCATTTTCCAGTACCGTCGTATGCCATGGGAGTGCAGTACCATGCCAGCCTGTCGGATGGTGCGGGCGAGAGTGGATAGATACAACTTTTTCGTGTATGTCCCTCACTTTACAGATGAAGAAGTGAATGGTGTACATCATGATGGTACTGGGCCCCCTCACCTCTTGTCTGATAAGATGCTCCTCTGGTTGTAGAACATCCGTCCTGTACACCTGGTATATCGCAACCACAATTCTGTTTTCCTGGAGCCTTAATTTGCCAGTCGGTTCTCCCGATAGTTTGGGTACAGTCAGCTGTTTCTGGACAATCCCAGCCCCTGTATAGGTTTTGAGGGTAGTGTCCTTGACGGCATCAGGGCTTGGCACTATTATAACACGGTTCACACCCGCACCAGCTTCTCTGTGCCTGATGCAAGGGAGTCATGGCAGATTTTGTACATGGCGGCTCTGCACCATGTTATGGTGAACAAGCCCCTACCGATTTTGACCCAAGTACCAATTTTATTGTTGGTACTGGCTTGGAGGAGAAGCCGAAAGGGTCCAAGACGAGGAAAAGGAAGGGGAGCACTGTCGATGTGTCAGACTCGGAGTCCATCAACGTGGACGAGAAGAATGACGATGATGACTTATCTCTTTCTCCTGCCGATGATGTGGTGGCAGATGAGGCCCCTGTTGCGCCTAGTCCTTCCCAAAAGCGAAGCAGGCGTGGGTCCGCTGTTGGCGGCATAACTTACTCTCGGAAACAGGCTGCGGTCAAGCCCCGCGGGCCAATTACTAGGAAGAAAAGCGAGGATGCTGATGCCGTTTCGGAGGTGAATCGAATTACAACCATCTCTTCTTAGCTCTTCTTTTCTGTATTATGATCTAATCCTTCTCATTTTCTTTGTAGGCGTAAAGAGAAGTGGACTCTCGAGAGCCGGCTACTGTCTCTGAAGTCGACCCGGCTCTAGCCACTTTAATTAGCGATATGAGTGCTGAGATTATCTCCGCCACGATTCTTCCGACGACGGTTGAGGGTCCTCCCGTTTGCTGATATCCCAACCCAGGGCGATGTGGGCTACACTGAGCCAATCCCTGAGGTTGCTGAATCCTAACCGGGTGATGCTGACCCAATTGCGTCTACATTCGGGGCGGCTGGGGCAAAGAAACCAGCTGCATTCGGCTCAGATATCGCTGGTGAGGAGGATACAATGGCTGTGAGCGAGCCTCAGTGTCACGACCCACACCCACTGTGAGGGTACGAGTATGTAACAGCACCCAGCCTACGCCGCAGTGTCGACGGTAGAACGCTGTTCTAGGTCATGAACTATAACTACATAACATGAAATATACTCTCCAAAAGGAGGCCAACACAGAGGTACAACTCAATCACAATCTAAGGTAGAATGTAGCATGATGGAAATAGATAAGAAATCCTCAACTGAGGTACAGCAGAATGAAATAACAAAGTCTCATCATCTCTAAAATATACAACTCTGAAAATAAAGACAACGGCTAAACATGAAAAGAAGGAACAGTCTAAGCTATCTACACTATACAAGGTATCATCCTGAGCAGCTGCCTGAACCTCTCCAGGGGTCCAGGTCGCGAGTGTCAACTAGGCAAGCTCCAAGTAAGGGTGTAGGGTTCCTCATCATCCTCTGTAAAATTTTCAACAGGTCCAGTCAGGACGGGAGCGAGCACAAAACATCTCACGCAGTTCATATCATGTTAGGAAATATAAAGCATGCAATAGAGTAAGGTACAGGAAACGCTGAAAGAAGAATGTATATGAAAACAGCAGAGATTTGATAATGGAAAATATCTATATATGATAAGTAAGAACTGTAAGCAACATGTGATTTAGAGCACAAAATATTAAGGGAACGGGTTAGGTTATACAATAAAATGGGACTCCTTTGTATGTGGGTGTATAATGGACATATACAATTTCTTATACAATAGGATTGATCACATAACCAGTTCTACTCTCCCTCCCCAATCAATACACAAGGATCCAATTCAGTTACGTTACCTTATACAATGGCTTGTACAATGACTTGTACAATGGCTTGTACAATGGCTCAATATGATAATGAGAGTACAATATGTACAATGAGTGTACAATGATAAGGGTATTCAATAAATACAATATGTAAGTGAAACGCACATCACAATATGTATTTAGTGAATACAAGGATATAACATCTCAGAAGAAGATCCATATAATACCAATCCGTGATAACGATCGTGTCAGCATCAAGTACAGTAATCTAGAGCAAGAATGTAAATCCAGACAAGTATAAAACGGTCAGAGAATGTACTCGCCTGGTATCTGAATGTCTGAAGTAAATGTACTGTCCGAGATGAGGTACCTGACTCCTAGTTAGAGCAACACAAGTCAAGATGTATACAGGGGATGATAAATGTAATCTACTATGTATCTGCATGCTGTCTAGGTCAAACTAGACCAAAGTCAACTTTCGGTCAACTCTAGTCAACTAGACTAGTCAAACTAGGTCAAGTCCTAGCCCAACAAGTCTAACAAGTCTCATTAGGCCTAACCAAGCCTAGTCTAGCAATCACACACTAATCACAAGGCTATACAAGTCAAACACAAGCACACATCAAGGCACATCCTATTCATGCGTATTCAACATTATATATATATAAAAAGGGGAAGGAACTAACATATAAGCTATGTGTGTGTGTGAACATGGATGTGTACATGAAAAGAGAATTCAACACTAGGCCCTATATCTTTGTACCCACCTATATAAATATCTATATGCACATATATGTATACATAACTATAGGAAATCTCTATTTACCATATTAACACATTTAGCCATGTATAGTATATATATAGAGAGAGAGAGATAGAGAAAAGCATGTAATGTGTTCAGTGTCAAGCTAGAGTGTGACATGGTGTCATATATGTACATGGTGTATAGGTGAATTAGAGTGTCAAGGGTTAATAGAGGGTTAATGACAATGAGTGTGTATGTGTCAAACATATATAAGTGTGTGTCTCAATGTGAAGTGAAGTCTCATGAGTGAGTGTGTGAGAGGATGATGAAAACAGGGTGACAGGTTAAGGGGAATCAGTAGCTAACATGTATATGGCAATAGGAAGAAAACAGGGGATACATTTTCGGTCTTCAAACAATCCATATCAAACCAGATTTCAGTCCCAACATTCAACAAATTTTAGTTATCAGTCCAGGACATTCAAACCCAGAATTGATCCCAATTCAATACACAAATCAACCCAAACTCAACACATAGTTAGTAAACATATAGAAAACTATATTAGGATCTAAACACATAAGTAGAAGCGTTAACATGGTTAAAATAGCTGCCAAGGTTCACATTTGAAAATCTGGAATTTAACAGTTGGAGGAAAACCTGAAATCAGTGAAGGGTTTTGATAGGCTGCTTAAGGCTTGCAAATGGGGGCAGGTTAAGGGAACGTTTTAGGACTGGTATGGGGATGTTTTGTGGGTATTTTAGGACAGGTTTGGGCTGCACTAAAGGCAGGTTTAGGGAGGCTGATATATGTATGTTTGGGACTGAAATGTAGGGGTGTTTGGGGACAGGTTTAGGACAGCAAAAAGGGACTGTATATAGGCTGTAACAAGGCTGATTATTGGCTTAACAAAGGGCTATCAATGACAGGTTTTGGGACAGTAATGGGCTGCTAATAGAGCTGGATTAAGGATGAACAAGGACTGGTTAATGACAGCTTATAGGCTGTTATATAGACTGTTATTTAGGGCTGCTTCAATGACAGGTTAGAGTGTCCTGTGTTCTCAGGTATTAGGAAATAAAACAACAGTTGCCAGTTACCAATGTAACATGAGCTAATATATTGTATATAATATCCTGAATCAGTGAAATATAAACTGGAAATCATTTGACAGTGAATAGAGAATCAAATCTCAGGTTTACCCATTTCAGATTTTTGTGTGACAGGAAAACAAAGCAGTGAGTGATGTGATAGTGTCATGTGTGTGTGTAGGTGGTACTGTCAGTCCTGGACAGAGGAAGAAAAGGAAACTCATATCAGTTCAGAAAAAATAGGAAAGGAACCCAATTCCTTAACCATTCAAACAATTTTCAGGAAAATACATTCAAGTCCCCATTTGAATCCAATTCAAAACCAAAACACCTCAAAATCGACCCACAAGTAGAATTCATATAGGAGGACTACATTAGGGACTTAAACAGTGATTAACAACAATCAAATGGGCTAAAAAGTCAATTCAAATTCGATTATTAAAACTGGGAAAAACTGGGAAATACTGAAATAAACTTGGTATCAGAAATTTTAGGGAAAATGGAAAAAAGTGAATCGAACACAAACTAAAATACAAAATTAGAGGTTGGTAAATATAAACATACTTGTGCACATGTCTTAGGGTTCAATTCGTGTCCACCACACACGACACAGACGTGTCCAAGTCGAGAAAACTCAAATCAGCAAACACACACAGACACAAAACAACACAATGTCGTGCACGTGTTCCAGAGAGTCTAGGACACGACACGACATGAGTTAGATCTCGTGCTCATGCAAGGGGGTACACCTAGGGTAGGGCTAAGTACCTAGGGTCCTGCACCATGTCCACAACGCGCTATGTCCACGTTCTAGGGCCGTATCCGAACCCTCGACTGAACGCGCACAGCACAGTGTAAATCGGGTTCGATTGGGATTTCTCCCAATCCACTTGATAACTTCTCCTCAAACTTCATATGTGTCATATCAGTCATGTGTCCAAGGTGTCCAGCAAGTATTATGTCCAAATGTGTCGTGTACAGTGCACACGACATATCCAACAGCAGGGCAGCCGCACGCGACGTCGTGCTGCGTGTCCGTGTCGATTTTTGACACAAAAATAGTATGGATTCGTGCTCAGAGATTATGGTTCATGATCCAGACATAGAGGGCTACAAGACTGTTCAATTAGTTTTCGAAAATATGTGGATTCAATCCACTCAAGCATTTCATCAAACACCTAGATTCTAGGACTGATGTGTGTCCGATACGGACACGAAATAAACACGACTCGACACAAATCCAATACCTATGGCTAGGGGACACCTAGGGCTTCCTATTCATGCAAAGAAATCAAAAATCTATAGAAGGAATAGGAAGTTACCTATATGTGCAATTTGTATGAAAAAGCTTCAAAAAGGGGGTTTCTTCTTGATGGCCAAGTGCTCCAAATTGGTCCAAACCTGAGATTTCCCTCCATGAACAGTAAGGAACCTCAAATTAGATCACCATAGAAGAAATTTGGATGAGAAAGGATTAATATTGAATAAAATAGGAAGAAGTTTCAATGGAGGCTAACCTTGTTCTTGCAAAATGAAGAGATGAACAAAAGGAGGCAAGTGGTTGAGAGGGATTTTATAGGGACATGCCCTAAGTGACCAGCCATTGGATATTAGGGTTAGGGTTTTTGGGATTTGATCTAGGGCTATCATTCCTCCTAGTCAAATCAAGAGCCTACAACCTAGGTTTCACACATGACTTAAATGCAACCTAGTTAACTCTAACTATCATGACTAAATCAAAACTAATCAATACTAACCATCACTAACCATGGCTAGCTAAGTCTAGGTATGACTAATCTAGGTTAGGTCAATCTAGGTTAGGCTAAACACAACACAAGGCATTCAATTAAATGATATTAAAATCACACCATCCCATTAATTATATTAAATTCCAAATAAATATATAATAAATTCAATTAATTCACAAAGCCAAAATACCCTCAAGCTAAAAATAATGAAGTACCCTAATCACATGGCTAGGCTCTAGGATAGACAGTCTCTACGGTTACACTATCAAAACACCAAAATCATAAGTCATGATTTAAAATAGTTTTAAAATAATTAAAAATCACAAAAAATCATAATATGAAATAAATATCAATAAATAATAATTATTATTACAAAATTTCAAAATTACCCTCATCTGGAAAATTGGGTGTTACACTCAGCCTCAGTAACCCTCTTCTGGTAAGCTAAGTCAAGTCTTGACTAGTGAAGAGGTTAATTTGCTCTATCTTCACATCCTTCGGGTTAAGCTGATCGTTGGTTGCTCCGGATATACAGGTCCTGCTCCTTCGCCGCCAACGATGGACATTATAGAGGAGGAAGTCACCAGAGGGGATCTAGTGGAAGAAAGTATGCCCCCTCCTCCTTCAACTCATATCGAGGGGCTTCCTGCCGGTTCGAGATCTAGAGAAAAGGCAGTGGAACGGCCGGGACGGGGAGAAATGGTCCATGCACCCTCCTTGACTCATGTGGCTCCGGAGGTCAACCTTTTCGCCCTGTCCAGTCTCCAGATCCTTCAGGCTTCGGATGAGGAGATGGCTGTTAATCAAGCATCTTATCACTCAGAATTTGTCTCCCTAGTGGCAGAGGCGTCAAGTTCCGGTGCATCTTCTTCAACTCTGCCAACTACTTTTCCTCTGACACCGTCTTCTTTAGAAGTTCTCGATGAATCATCGAAGGATGTGGATGACAGTTTCTACCGCCACCTGAAGCGAGGGGTTAAGGCTGCCGTGGAGAGGGGAAAATCTTTTGTATTGGCCCGTCAATGTGCTCGTGGCCAGATTGAACTTCTCAGAACCCTCTCCGGTGGGGCAGGGATGGTTGATCTTTTGGAGCCTAAGCTACTAGAAGCTGATCAGCTGGTGGCTCAGTATCGAGTACTGCGACAAGTTGATCTGTCTTCAGCAATAGATCAGGAGCGTGCCTTCCTTTTAACTGCCATGGAAAAGGTAAGGATGGTACGGGAGACGTCCAAGCCCACTCTGATGATGGACCTCCGAGATTTGTCGCTGAAGTATGATCAATTAAGCCACAGCGGAGAGGAATGCATCGCTCTGGAAGAGGCCGCCTCTCGTGGGGTAGCCGAGACCAAGGAGCAGATCCTCCAGCTTTAGAGAAAACTAGTTTCTTTGGAGTCTGAGCTGCAGGCCTCTCGTAACGACAAGGAGCTAATTTTTTGGGAGACCGACAAGGTCACCCGAACCTCAGATGCCTTGGAGCAAGCCCTGAAAAACTTGAAGATGGTTGGCAGGCCCATGCGCATCTGAAGGATGCAGAGAAGCTGACGCAAGAGGCTGAGCGTTGGGCCACCCTGAGAATTGAGCGGTCGACGTCCAAACTGAAGGACCGGCTCCGAGAATTATGTGTCGCCGAACCATGATCGGCTTTTTCCTTTCTTTCTTTATGTTTCTACATCTTTTCAACGAGGACGTGGTCCTAGAAAATGTAGTACTTTTGGTTTAAATAAATGACTTCGTTTACATCATCTTTTATCTGTCGTGCTTGTACTACATCGTTGGTATTATGTGTTTGCCCCACTGGGGGACTTTATGTGGACCTATTACCCTTGGCATACCTTAGTTTTAGGTACGGATAATAAGTTTGATAGGGATACCTAGAACAACTCCGCTGTAAGGTGGATATGGAAGTTCTTGGTATCGGGCGAAAGAATGCCATGGAACAGCTGGGTTCCAGAGATATAAGATTGTAAGAAAAGAGGCACATGTACTAGAAAACTTAGTACACTATTTGTGGTCAACTGCGGACATTTGTGGTCAACTGTGGACATTTATGGTCGATTGTGGACATTTGTGGTCAACTGTAGAAATTTGTGGGCCTATTATCCTTGGCGTACCCTAGTTTTGGATACGGATAATAGATCGAGAGAAATCTGACATACTTACTCAGAGGTAATGAGGACATGGTAAATATGGGGCTTTACAATAGAGTCTTCCTACTCAGAGGTAATGAGGACGTGGCAGGAGTGGACTCCACGAGGGTTACATAGAACAACTCAGAGGTAATATGGACATGGAAGTTCTACGTAAGGGGTGGTTTATTTTTTATGGAAGTGAAACAACTCATAGGTGACATCGACGTGGCTGTTTCGGGAATTTTGTGGGCCTGTTACCATTTTTTATGCGCTGAAAGCGCAGGTAATAGATTATAAGGAATATGCTCTTTTATGGAGGAAGTTCAGAGGTATGATTATACATGACTTACTACCCAGAAGACGCGATATAGATTCATTTAGAGTGACCAGATTATAAGTTTAGCTGTATCTAAGAATACATAACTCAACAATCCGATTGATTTGGATGATATCGTTTAGACATAATATTTCTTCAGAAACTTGTCGTTGATGGGCATCATGAGCAAGTCTCCATTTTGCTTTGCGAGACGGTATGCACCATTGGAGAATACAGCCTCGATGATAAATGGGCCTTTCCACTTTGGCTGGAACTTGCCGGCAATTTTGTGAGTCATAACCATCGGCCTCCGAACTGCCAAAACAAGATTGCCCACTTGGAATGTTCTGAGTTTAACCTTCTTGTTGAAGGCTCCAAAGATGCGTGCTTGATAAAGCTCGATTCGGTGTTGAGCTAACAGGCGCTTCTCGTCTAAGGCCTCCAATTCTTGCAGCCGACGACGGTAATTATCATCCGTCGTCAATCGGTAAGTGAGAACGACACGGAGTGAGGGGATTTGAGTCTCCAGTAGGAGAACTGCCTCACTTCCGTACACCAAAGAGAATG
Organism: Iris pallida; assembly: GCA_029216955.1. Taxonomy (NCBI): domain Eukaryota; kingdom Viridiplantae; phylum Streptophyta; class Magnoliopsida; order Asparagales; family Iridaceae; genus Iris; species Iris pallida. The sequence continues at coordinate 12,388,373 of JANAVB010005600.1, forward strand.
GTGTGTTTCCAGTGGCCGTCCGGACTGTAGTACGGTACGCCCATAAGCATTCGCCAAGTTTTTTATTCTAGTCGCGTTTGTTTGAGGACACGAACTTCTTCAGAAGCTTGATTATAGTTTTATTGAATACTTCCACCAAACCATTAGCCGCCGGGTTGTATAGTATTGAAGCAACGTTCTGGATCCGATGTTTGTCGTAAAACTGATAGAAGACGTGGCTTACGAACTGCGGACCATTATCGTGGATGATCCTTTGGGGCAGTCCAAAGCGATAAATAACGTGATGCTTGAGGAAGCTGATCACGTTTGATGTCTTTACCTCTGCAAGTGGGACAGCTTTCGTCCACTTGGAGAAGTAATCCGTAATTGTCAGTATGAAACGGTGTCCTCTGGATGAAGGTGGGATGATTGGACCAATGATATCCATTCCCCACGCCTTAAATGGCCATGATACCACCATCGGATGTAGGAATTCGGATGGTTGGTGTATGAAATTCGCATGGACCTGACAAGCTTTATACTTTCTTGCATAGTCTATCGCATCTGCCACCATCGTAGGCCAGTAATAACCCATCCGGCGAAGGCGTCTTATAATTTTGGGCCAGGTTGATGGGTCCCACAAATGCCGTCGTGAGCTTCGTGTACGGCTTCTTTGGCCTCTGTATTTGACAAACACCGAAGCAGTAGTCCATCGTAGGATCGCCGATACAGCATTTTTGTCTCAGTATCGTAGAAGAATCTGATAGAACGTCTTCTGATAGAGGTGGCTTCTTTCGGGTTCTCCGGCAAGATGTCATAGACTACGAAGCCAATAAACGGGAGCCTCCGGTCCTGTGTCTCATCGACCGTCAGGGCAGAATAACTCTCGGCGAATTGGACATTGCTCTTCGGACAGACCAATTCATGGCCTATTACATCCACCAAGTGCTGAGTATGATTTGGAACCGCCAGAGAAGCGGCCAGTCCGGCTAAGGCGTCGGCTTCAATGTTCCGGAGTCTGGGAACATGTTCTATGAAGAATCCTTTCAGGGACGTAATGATAGCGATTGTTATTTGATGATAGGGGATCATGTCTTCATGGCAAACTTCATATGAACCCCGGATCTGATTGACGATTAACTATGAATCGCCATATGCTTCCAAGTATTCTACCCCCAGTTCTTTTGCAAGTCGAAGGCCGATAACCAAAGTATTGTACTCAGTCACGTTGTTTGAGCAGGGTTCTGTAAGGAAATATGCCTGATTAATCACCAATTCGGAAGAAAAAATCAGTACCACTTCGACTCCAACGACAATATTGCCCTTGGGCCCAGTTCTTGAAGCACCATCGAAGAACATCCGCCAGACGGTATCATGGGAAGCCATGTTTGAATTGGAGACCTCGTCTGGGATCTCTTCGTATATTCTGGTTGACTCCGAACCTGGATGGGCTGCTAAAAAGTCTGTCAGAGCTTGACCTTTAACGGCCTTCTGCGGGACGAAGATAATATGGTAGGAAGATAATAGTATCGCCCAGGTAGCAAGGCGAGAGTTGAGTGCGCCCGGCTTGGTCATGAGAACCCTGAGGGGGTTGACTCGTGATATGACATGGATGGTCTGTCCTGTAACATAGTGTCGCGTCTTCTGGATAGCGAACACCAAAGTAAGACATTCCTTTTCCACGGCGGTGTATCTATGTTCAGGCCCTATCATCATTCGGCTGAGATAATAGATAGCTTGTTCATGCCCTGTATCATTGTTCTGTGCTAGTAGAGCACCGAGGGAATGCTCCATCGCTCGTACATAGAGCAGAAACGGTTTTCCAGCAACTAAGGCTACCAGGACTGGAGGGTTTGACAGATATTCTTTAATATTGTCAAAGACACGTTGGCACTCCTCATCCCATACAAAGGAGACGTCTTTCTTTATGAGATGGATGAATGCTTGACATCGCCCAGATAGGTTAGAGACAAACCTCCTGATATAAGCTAGCCTCCCTTGAAGGCCTCTGAGTTCTCGGAGATTTCTCGGGGGACCCATCTCCATGATTGCCTTCGTCTTTTCAGGGTCTATATGGATTTCCTGGGCCGTAATGATAAAACCCAAGAATTTCCTGCTAGATACGCCCAAGAAGGATTTGGTGGGATTCATCTTCAAGTTGTGTGCTCGTATCAGGTCGAAGACTGTCCTCAGATCGTGCAGATGATCTTCCTTAGAACGGCTTTTGACGGCGATGTCATCGACATAACACTCCACCGTCTTACGTAAGTGGTCCCTGAAGATAACACTCATAGCTCATTGATATGTGGTGCCAGCATTCTTCAAACCAAAGGGCATGACTGTGTAACAGTACACACCAATCGGCGTTCGAAACGATGTATGCTTTTTATCATCAGAAAACATCTTGATTTGGTTGTATCCTGAGAAGCCATCCATGAACGACATACGCTCAAAGCCACATGTGTTGTCAATAATTATATCCGTAATAGAAAGAGGAAACTCATCCTTAGGACATGCTTTATTCAGATTTCGGAAGTCGATGCAAATTTGGATCTTTCTATTTTTTTTAGGACTGGTACTATGTTGGCGACCCAGTCTAGATGTTGTTCCTTTTGGATGAATCCGTAGGCTATCACTTTGTTGACCTCAGCTTCGATCAAATTCATGATATCTGGACGGAACCGTCGTTGCTGCTGCTTGACGGGCTTTGCGTCTGGATGAATGTTGACCTTATGGAGTGCAACCTCGGGGTTTAGCCCTGGCATGTCTTTATAGCTCCAAGCGAACACATCGATGTATTCTCTGACGAGTTGCAAAAGCGCCTTCCGCTCTTCGTCTGTCAGGCTTTTGCTGACGAAGATTGGCTTTAGAGAGGATTCATCACCGAGGTCAACTTGCATGGCCTCATCTTCGGTAGGAGGATCTCTCCATTCAAAATGCTTCTTCCACTGCACATCCAGCTGTTGAACCTAAGGCTCTAACTTGAGAAGCTCAGGTACATCTTTGTCTTCTTCATAGGTGTCAGCAAATGCCATATTGACAGACAAAACTTGCCTGAATACGTCCCCGATGCTGACATCCGAATCAGAAGTGGGTGATCCGGTCGGATGTGAATGCCAGTCACATTCCTCATCTGAGCTTTCAGGAGTTGTTGCAGGTGTAACATAGCCTAGACTACGTCTGATCTTATTGTAGTAATCCTATGGTTTTCCAGCCGGGACTGGCAACTGCAAAGGTAATCGCCAGCCAGTGTCGTAGTTCAAGCCTGGCGTAGCCTCCATATTATATCCATGTTTTTGCATGAGGTACTTGGATCGAGAGCTATACAGATAAAAGGGCAGTCTCCCGGTGTCGGGTTCGAGTTCAACTTCTTCTATCCTGAAAGGTTGTGGATCATTCTTCTGGCAGAAGATGATTGGATGATTATCTCCCTCGACTATGAAGCAAGCGTCTTCCACAGGAGTGAGTTGGTTCATGGTATAGACATTTGTCACTTGTGTGTGTAGGTTGGTACCTATACTGTGTTCCATAGCGTACATCGTACAAAGCTTATTAAGCTCGAGGTAGTTCAAAGATAGCCCTTTATTGATGAAATAAGGTATCTTTTCAGGTGGAATTACATCGTCAGCAGAAGGAACATCAGTGTGAGCAGCCACATACTTGGCTAGCTCAAACTCCTCTTCGGCCACCCCATGTATTAATGAAGACTGGGAGGATGACCTGGGCAGCTTGATCATCAGGGGCTCTACTGGTGGAGCTGAACGTGGAGTCGTTGGCGCACTAGCGACCCCCGGCTTAGTGCTTGGTATTAGATGGGGAGTTGTTGGCTCACTAGCAGTCCCCGGCTTAGCGTTCGATTGTCGATTTGTCCTGGGAAGACGAATCGTCATTGGCTTAACAGAAGGATTGGACTCTTCTATTTGTTGTTGACCGACTCTAGGTAGCCTGATTGTCAGCAGTTCCGTAGTGGGTCTCGGCCCTTGGCCAGACCTTGGCATTCGGATTGTCATCTACTCCTTTTGTGCAGTGAGCACCGGGAGACTAGTTGCTTCTCTACGCAGAGTGGCTGTAAGAGGTGCAGTCCTGTCTGGTTTGCGAGGTTGGAGATAGATTCTCAAGGGTTCCTCAGGCCCCACAATGGCCTCCGTCTTCTATTGAACATCCTCCTTGATCAGGTGCCACTTTGATTTCTCGTATAAGCAGGAATCTGAATAGTAGGATTCGACTCCTTTGAAAGGATCAATGTCGGCAAATTCCATCTTTATGAAGCCGTGCTTGTCGACGTACTTGAAGCACTGGTGCAATGTGGAGGGCACGATCATATAATCATATATCCACGGACGCCACAGGAGAATATTGTAGGAGGTTTCTGCATCGATGACATAGCAGGTTACTTCCGACTGAAGGTCGCCAATTTGGTACTTCAGGTGAATCTTCTCGATGGGATAGCTTCTTCCTGAATTGAAACTGCTAATTGTGGTGCTGCTAGGAGTCAGCCGATGCATAGGGATACACAGATGGTGAAGCAAGCTCTTCGGAATAATGCTTATCGAAGAACCGGGATCAATGTGCATCCGATCCACCTTGATGTCATCGACGTATCCAGTATAGTATAGAGGGCGATCATGTAGGTTAGTCTTAATGAGCATATCCTGCGGAGTGAACACAATGTTGGGCATTACACCCGTACAAGCGCTGTCTTGGAGATCCGCCGGCGAGCTCTCCCCTGTAAGACTGACCTGAGCCAGATATGCGTCGACATTTTGGAGTGCTTCGCTCAGTGCGATGCGAACATCTTTGGAGAGTCTCAGAAGCTCATATAATGATAATTTAGCTGGTGTGTTGGCCAATTGTGCCAAAATGTCAAAATTGTAGGGCTTCTTCCGCCCCTGAGGCGTATCTTTCCGGAGCGGCTTGTCAAAGCGGGTCTCCTTTGGCTTGGGTTTATCGGCCGGCGGAGGCTGAGAAGGTTCTGGGGCATCAGCAGTGGTCGACTGACGTTCTTCTGCCGAGTTACCCGACATGGGTTGAGTTTGCGCACCAGATCAGGTAACGACAGCTGTCGCTTCTTCAACGTCGGTTGAGATGGTACGGCAGGACTTGACTTTCCTGTCCTTCTTCTTGCCAGTAAAGGTGATGCTGGCTGGGTTACTTCAGATACCAAGTCCGGGTGGACCCGGGGGTACCAGCCCAGCAGCCTGGTCTCGAGGAGGTAGAAGATTAGCGACCTCTATTTTTGCCCGGGGGACGGGTACTACGTCGTCTTGCGTCCTCGTCGGTGGGAAGCTGCCGAATTGGACTGACACCATGTTGGCAGCGACCGTCACCACCTCAAAATTAATGGCCAGGGCCTTGGAGTCGATGAGGTTCGGGATGTACCGCTTCAATTGGAAGCAGTCGTGTGTAGCATGGTGGACGTAGAGATGGTAGTGGCAGTACTTGGGGCTCTCCATCTCTGCGGGTCGAGGTTCACGCCTTGGTGGAGGAAGCTAAATTCTGTCTCCTTGTAAGAGCATGTCTAAGATGGGCTTGACATGACTATCCTCGAAGGAGTAAGTCATCTGCGGCCACTATTTTTCTGCTAGCTTCGGTTCGGGCTTCGGGGCTGTGTCGGCCACCATAGCCTGTTTTCCCTTGTTGTCTCGGTTGTTGGAGAAATTATCGCCGTTGTTGTTGTTGGCATTAGGGCGTTTGCCTTTGTCCTCCGTATCCGAGATGTGCAATCCCAGTTGGCGAGCTTTCTTCAACTTGCGCGCTAGTGGCGCTGATGATGAAAGTCTTCCAATCCTTAAATTGACTTTCGCCCATCCAGAGGATGATTGTGGGGAGCAGCCTCTTTTGGCAAATTTCAATTAAGGAAGAGTCCGGATTACCGGAGGGCAACTTTATCGCAGTTTGGCGAAACTGCTCAATGTAGTTTCTTGTCAGCTCCTTCTCTCCTTGGACAACATCCATGAGGGTTGACATGGTCGCATCTTGTCCCACCTCATAGAACCTCTCCAAGAACATATGTTTGAAGCCAGCGAAGGAATGGATGCAGTTGTCCGGCAAGTTGTGATGCCAGTCGAATGCGACTCCCTCCAATTCCTCGACGAACAATCGTGTAAGGATGGCGTCGTCATTCGATAGATGATCTGTTGTGACCTCAAAGTAGGTCACATATCGGCTTGCAGATGTCTTCCCGTCATAAGGGTTGATGTTGAAAGTTTTGTATCGAGGAGGGAAGGGGACATCTCTCCATGCAGCGGGATACGGCTGTCGTATCCTGAGGTCCTGAGAGTTTTCTCGGGCGTAAAACATTGCCTGGAGCTCCTGGACTTCTCTTCTCACCTTCATGGCCTCTTTTGCAGCAGTGGGAGCCGACATTCCGGGTGGATTATCACCCGAGGTTGGTGCGGTTGTGTTTGAGTCTGCATTGATGGCGGGACCCAAGCTTGTTTGGCTAGGCGTACTTCCTTGGAGAGTCGGCAGGGCTGCCTTGATCTCATCTACTGACTTGACCAGGGTATAAAGTATGGCCTCAAGAGTGTCGAGGCGCTGTCGATCGCTAGGACTATCATGTTCATTCTCAGTCATAAATATTGTTCTCACACGCGGAACAGTGGAAGGAACTGTAGAGGATGTGCTCTTCGAATCATACCCCCGAATGGAGAAGTCGTCGAGATATATAGGAATGTTCTCCTTCGGTTCGAACTCGGAGGAAGTGCTACCCCCTACATAGGATGTTGCTTCATCTTGGCATTTGTGGACATCTTCAGGGACGTCAGGATCTGCTGCATCTGTCGGGGGAACTGTCTTCTTTGGTTCATCTTCTTGGAACACCGGATTGTCGTGGATGTTCCAGGGAGTGCTACCCCCAGCTTCGGCTACCCCCAGGGATGTAGATGATGAATCTCCAGGTGTTAAAGATTTCGTCTTAGAGCAGGTGCCTTCATAAACTCCTCCTGTGGTGGTTGTGGACAACCGCTTGGATGAGAGTTTCTTAGCCATGCTAGTGGAGATCGTCGGGCTGCAAACATTTACTTTCTTTTCTCCCTTGCTGGTAGGGACCTTCCGAGTAGAATTACAGGAGACGAAAGGAAGCGTCTCGTCTCCCGAGCTTTGTTCTAGGACCGGTCCTGGCCGTTGCAGTCGTTGGAAGATGGACTGCCGGCCCTCTTGTACTGCTGCCTTGTAGCAGCAGTAGTTGACAATGACATGAGTGCAGTGATGTCCATGGAAGGACTCTCTGCACACCAAGCTTTCTTCTTTTTCCTTGCGTTTATGAAGGATCATATCACGCAAGTCAAGTGCTTCTCAAGCAACCCTTACACTCGTTTTGTGGTCCCGAAAGTCCCGAGCACACGAGTGTTTTGGTATCATGTTTGCTCCCTGACGTGGGGCTAGTAAAAGTACTTGCCCCTGATCATTGTTGGGAGACTCTTGACCACCCTGTCCGTTGGCCGTCGGGGGCTGGACAAGGGTAGTTTTGTACAACTTTCCATCAGAGGCCCGCGTAACAGTTAGCGGTACTCCCTGATAGTCAGAAGTTGGGACAGCTGACTGAGCTTGACGAGCTCGCGCTTTCCTAGACTTCTTCGTTCAAGCACCCGAGGGTACATAGTAGGAAGAGTCCAAATTGTGCCGTACAGAGTCTGGCACATCCTCATGAGAGCTTCTGAGGTCAGGACCGCATGAAAGCCGATCAAAGACTGAACCTGAGCCGCATAGGGTGGATGGCCTGCGGCTGGGATTGGATGCCGCATAAGCCATCTCCCTACGGCTGGGCTTGGTGGCCGCATAAGCATCCTGCATGCGGTTGGAAATTATGGGGGCCGCATGAGCCTTCTGTATGCGGCTGGAATTTGTGGCCGCATGAGGCTTCTGTATGCGGCTGGAGCTTGTGGCCGTATGAGCCTTCATGCGGCTGGCGCCCTTATGCGGCTTTCACACAGAGTTCCCCTTTGCTCCCGCAAGTCCAGCATCGTAGTGCTTTCCTCTGCCAGACTTGGGGACAGCAGGGTCCTCTGTGGCCTAAAGTGGGATCACATGTGAGTCATCTCCGCCATCTTGGGCAGCAGAGGACACTTCTTCCAGAGCTTGGGAAGGAGCAGCAGTCTTGGGCCTCCACTCCCTGCGGGCCTTCTTCGTGCCGGCTCGCTTCTGGACCGGGCTAGCGCTCCCATCGGAGAGCATCTCTTCAAACGCTTGCTGGTCGAAGCGAACAACGAGCATCTGTTGCGTAGAGCCGAGCTTGGCTGCGTTCGATTGCATCACCAACTTCTCATCAGTGGAAAAGTTAGTCCCCAGCAGAGTCGCCATCGTGTTTGCTATTCATTATCAAAAAACAGAACAGTTTTATGGGAGGACTGAACTTTAATTCACAATTACAAACTCACTTGTACAAAAGAAAGCCTAGGAACAAAACCTAGGAAAAGCAATCTAAGTACAATTATTTAATTTAGATTCTGGAGGGTGACGGTAGAGGCTCAGGAAAGTGCTATCAACTCTGCCTTACTCCTTGGACGATCGAACACAACCTCGGCTCCGGCGAAGAAATGTTCTCTATATCTCTCTCTTGCTCTGTGTGTGTGTACAAGGGAATAGCACCTTGTTATTTATAGGAATTTGTGATGAGTGGGATGTACAGCCACGTGGCCACATCCTTGTAACTGTGCCTTGAGAAGTGGGCAGTTGGAGATTGGTTAAGATTAATCTTTATCTGTTTGTTGCAATAAATATGGACTGTTATGATCTGTTGGTTGCAATAAATCTGAGTTGTTAAGACTTAGTCAACTTCTGCCACTAGGTTGCAAGCCGCATGAAGGACTGTTCTCCTGTATGAGCCGCATGACGGTGGTCTCACATCCGAGCCGTATGAGGGTGGCCTCACATCCGAGCCGCATGAGGGTAGCCTCACAACCGAGCCACATGAGGGTGGTCTCACATCGGAGCCGCATGAGGGTGGCCTCATAACCGAGCCGCATGAGGGTGGCCTCATAACCGAGCCGCATGAAGGTCACTCAGGCGATCCGCATAGAGAACTTTCTTTGGACTTTTTGAACTGTGCCCGCTGTCATAAAGATTTTCTCGTCTTTTTATGAGCATGTCGCGTCTCTTCTTTATGTCAGAGCCATCATGTCAGAGCCATGTCAGAGCTGTCACTTTGTGTCAGAGCATTAATGGCCAGCTGCACGGAGTAATTATGGCCAGCTGTATGGGCCTCTTTCGAACCGTATAAGGCCACGTGGCTTTTTTTGAGCCGCATAAAACTATCTGAGCCGCATGAAGCTCTCAGGGATTTTTGAGCAGCATGAACCCTCCAAGTTCTGAGCCGCATGGAGTTTCTGGGCCGCATAAGGTTTTTATTATTCTTTTCCATGCTTCTACACCTACAAATAAGTTAATTGAATAAATTCATGTTTGAAAATAGTTATATACTCATATTCAATTGATTATGTTAATTCTTGAATTATTCATGCTAGTATAGACTATGCTATTATGGACTACGTTGCTCTAATATTCATGTTTAGTTGGATTTTGTAGTAAATATTGCAAATCATGGATTGTTAGCAATAAGAAAAATTGCCAAGGTAAGAAGCTAGACTTATTTCTTCTATATGTTGATATTATATATTCAACTGTGTGTGTTCCGATGTTGAGTTGTTCCACCGAAGGAGTCGGCGAACCCGGGATAATTCTACGGAGGGTTGCTCCGAATCTTTATATAAATTGTGAAAATTATCGTAGTCCAAAATACGAAAGAGACTCTGCCGAATTTTTTTAGAATTTCCAGAGATTGCCATTTTCGTAATACGAAATTGGTTATATATATTTAACCTTTATAGAAATTTTGAGTCACTTTTTTTCTAGAAAAGACAGACCCCTGTCAACCCTGATTTAGACAGAGTATAGGACTCGTAGGACACGGACACGTGTCGTGCAAGCACAACTAATTTAAAGCTCTTATTATTCTCTGCTCTATGCCACATTTGAAAAAGAAGTGTTTCTGAATAGCTATTTTCGTATTCATGTGTTTATCCTGAATATTGGATACACGAACCTTGAGTTTACTTATACTTGATTCCTGTGAAATATACAAGATACACTTATGTATCTTAAAAATTCATTTGCATATCAATAATAAAGATGGTACACAGAGCAGAGTAATAAGATAATAAATACTTTGTTTGTAGAAGTTAGTTAGAGTGCATTGGGCGGGGGAGAACAAAATGAATACCACATACGAACTTCCAATATAGTAACAACAAAAGATGATCATTATTAAGCACTTTCATAAGGCTTTGTGAATTGAGTGTGTGAGGCCTAGCTCACTGTCCTGTTATAATATTTTCTACCTAATTCGATTAAAAAGATCAATCAGGGTTATGATATTTCCTACCTAATTCGATTAAAAGGATCGATTAGGATAATTCATGCTCATCTTTTCTCACGATGTGAGAGGGCCATAATCTAAGCACCGTGCCACCCTGCCACAGCCTGATCCCTGGCTACGGGATTATTACGGGAAAACTAGTTGGTGTGGTTATTCAAAAGTTGTTCTCCAAATTCTATCTGCATCATATAAGCAAATTGGTTGTGTTTGTGGTAATGAATTTAGATTGTTGTGATTGTTGTGATTGTAGTTGTTATTTATGAATCATTAAGATTTAGTAGTAGGAAGGACATTGAGGAATTCACTAGGATAGAATCTAGTAAGAGTCATATTTTAAGTTAATACTATAATTTCTCTGAATTAATTTATCAGTTCCTTTAATTTAGAATTTTTATAGTCCGATCATCGTAGAGATTCTCAATTATTTTATTTTATTTTCTCGTCCTTGATTGAGGGCTTGAATATCGTTTAACGACCTAGTATTGTTCACCAGATTGAAGAATCATTTCAAAGAAGCTATTATTGTATTTTGATGAGAAGTGAGATGTTGTGTTTGAAGGTAATCATGTTGGAATCATAGGCTCTCTTATCGTCAATTAGGTTAATTGTTGTACTGGGTATAAAAGTCTATTTTTCCTATTTCTAGCTTAGAATGTCACTTTTGTAGTGCCCCGAACCGCAAGATGCCTTATGATGGATGGTTGATTCGATGAAGCCATGTTGGACTTGGGAATATACGAAGGATCATTTGGAAGGCTATGCGATCGTGGCCGGAATCGTCTTATAAATGTGAGTAGTGTTGAACCCTTCGAAGATCCTTTAGCTTCACGCTTAAAATAAGGATGAGTATGCTACGTTTCTTGTTGAGTTGCTCAATAACACCTTGCATGAAATTCGGAAAGATAATGAAAGATAATTAATCACCTGACCGTAAATCATTTTTGCTAGATGAATTGTATGCTTGTACGATGTTGCGATGAAATACATGACAGGTGAAGCAAAGTTCCAAATACATGGGCGGTAAGTATATCGAGCCTTAGCTCGATGCATAGATGGCAACACAGATGTTAAGACCCAAGAACTGGGCTTTGAGTACGCTTGAATCACGTCCGAATGAATGTATGCTAAAATAGATACTAAGTCCCAAAAGATTGGGCGGTGAGTACATTAAGTTGGTTGGAAAGATGTATGGTATCAAAGATGTGGCAAAGGGATTGGGTAACAACATTCTATTATTTCGTCGCCGATGTAGAATGTTGATTGCGCCAAGACCCTAGAAAGATTGTAAGATGGAAATACGAATGAGAATGTTGGCTGAGCACATAGTTTTCCTTATCATGCCTTATATGTTTTCTTCAAAGATAAGTTGCATATACTTGCATGGTCATGGACAACTTGTATACAAGGTAGTTCTCAGAATGGTAATCCACGGCCACGGACCCGGTTCATCCTAGGGGGAACAAGGATGGTGTCGATGTACTGACATCAGAATTTTGGGACTTGCAGTAGGGGCTTGCTACCGCCCACTGAAAGAAAGCCAAAATCCTATGGTGCTGAAGTAGTAGCACGGTGTTTCGGAAACCTCCCATAGATTCGTACCCCATTCGGAGTTAGTCGTTCGCCTGTAAGATGATCCAAGATGGCGTGTCGCCAGTGGCCTTCATATAGGTAGGTCCAGTGCTAATAATATCTTATGCAGGTACAGTAAGTGATTACTCAAATACAAGGAAGGATGTTGGTTGTTGGTAACAATCACCTGAATGGTGATAACTATATTGAATCATGATTTTGTTCCTAACAATGTCTTATGCAGGCTGAGTAAGTATTATAAATGTACAGCGATGGCTACACAACCGTGGGTAAGAATCACCAAAGGGTGATAACTGTATGCTTTAAATTATGTTGGCTATGAGATTTGTATGCTTCACTTCTTGTCGGCTATCAACATGAAATTGACCCTAAGGTAACAAGAAAGACCATTGTTAATAATGTTCTATAACATGATTACTTAGTGTTCTCTTCTTAGGTGAGTTGGGCCAGCACCGCTCGCCAATACATTAATAATGTACAGACCCACGTTGTGGGCAATATTACAGGTGCTTGTGTATAGAGGAAATCGTTTGATCAATGCTTGGCATCGATGAATCGGATGGGTGTGCAGAAGCTCTTCTTACAAGACGATGTCTTCTGCTATATGGGACATAATGTATGGAACAGTGTAACTCAATTGTACCAGTGAGATTGTAGCCAAATTGGAAAGTTCATTGTAAAGAAGTCGGCATATTCAGTTGTAGCCTAAGAGATAAGTGTATATATTCATTTGGCTATTCAAAAGTCTTATAATCAGTTGTAAACTATGTATTCCGCTGTAAGTCTGTAGCTCTCCTTCCCAAAAAAATTTGAAATATTTTTTATTTATTTATTTGATTTAAATGGTGATTTTATAATTATTCTAGCGTGTAGATAGTAAGAGGTGATATATGTTCAAACAGATATTACTGGGGTTGACTGCAATAAAACTTATAATTGAGGGAAGTTATTATTCCAATAATATGTCCCTCAACCCCACGTCACGACTCTGGAGTTTGCTATAGAAAGACACAGGGACTTCAACATGGCATCGTGAGACGTCTTACTTCACTTCCATCTAGCATTGATAATTGTTAGGGGCTTGGACAAAACAATTGAATGTCAAATCCATAATATCCATGTAGGATATTGCAGTTATGATTATTTTTTCAATGCATCTAGGAAGAAAGAAAGAAAAAAGTTTTCTACCATAAAAGTCAAAGTGATGCGGCATGTAGTCACAAATTTGATTCCATATACAAAATTTTGTCAATGGTTCTTTTCATGGAGCTACTATGGTCTATCATCTGCATCTGGAGTCATACTCGATGTTTAAACCATAGTTTGCATTATTGGATGATACTGATACTACGAACCTTGGTTTACAAACTTCGATTAGTCAAAGAAATTACATTCTAATATTTTCATAGGCAATATTATCTCATGCTTGTATCTAATATTTTACCTTAATGCTCTATTGATATAAGCTTTGACAATTATTCTTTATAATTAAACGATTACTAGAACTAATTTTTTCCTTTGCATTTGATCAAAGTATGGGCATAGAATATCAGCAAATGATGATATAACAAATTGCACAGGAATGAAAGTACAAGATATAGACATCCATATTTGTCAAATGTTGGATTTGTTGGTACAAAGTAAGGGATATAAATAATTAGGAATTTATGTTGAGATTCTGAATTGGTCAAACCAGACCTTCGAGGCTGGGTGAGTGGACCATTTGTTCAAGCCAATTTCCCTTTCTTCCTTGGGCACCGACAACCGACTTCCAGAGGGAAGGCCGAACCCCCCAAGCCTTCTAAAGCAAACCAGCCCAGCTAAAGGCCCGACCACCCCCATTCGGTTCACAGCCTAACCCGAGAATGTGTATATACCTACATATAAAGAGTTATCGACAGAGAGAGCGGAAAAGGATAACAAAAAAAAACCCTAACGAAGCCTCGCCACACCGTTCCCCCATCCCTGGTGCACCGCCCTGACACCGCACGCCGCCGGAGGGCAGCCGCCGCCGGCCGAAAAAGCTGCGCGCGCTGTTGGAAACAACAACCACAGCAGTAGCAGCAAACGGCAGTAAATAGGCCGACTTTGCGGCGCTGGTTCTCAACGATCGTTCGATCGTTTCCAGAATCGATTTCTCTGGTATGTACCTAAACCAACCCCCTTTAATCTTGTTTAAATAGTTTGTAAGTAGTTTCCCTCAGTCGTTCGTAAAATCGACCCAAAGTCGATGAAAAACTTGTCCCAAGAACAGAGGTTAGCACAACCCAAGAACCCCTGTTCGGATATCGATTTCGATCTATAGCTTAGAAATTTTCGAAAACTAATTGAAGGCACTTTTAGACAACATATAGGGCTTCACAACCCTTTTTGTGGATTTGGATTTCATCGACTGTACGTCAAGAAATCAGATTCCCAAAACCAAGAAAAATTTGTTTTAAAAACTAAAAATTTCTCCGATACCACGTGCGTCCCGCCAAACCGGGCGATTTGGTCACGAACCGAAAGTATCGAAAGGTGCGTAACGGCTTTGTGGACGTGTGGGCTTTGACGGAATTCAAATTGTTCGAGTGTGCGCGACGAATTTGATCCGTATCCGTAGAAATTTACCGTATCGATCACTTTATAAATTTCCAAATTACTTTGTACACGTTCGTCAGATCGAGATAAAACTTGCGCCAACAGGACTGTATCATTTTTCTGGTCCTGTATGCCAAGTTTGGTCCGATTCTGTGACAGTTGATCGGATCGCCGTTTCGCAGGCCCCACGATCCGATTCAACGGACGATTTTGTGCACGGCCTACCGAAATCTAAAATTGGACATACAGTTGGATTCGTATCATCAAAATGAATCTGTAGACATATAGTTTGACGACTTTAGAGACTATTGACTCTGGCACTCTTTTCGGTGCAAAATGGGTCCAACGACGGACACCGTTTTTGTACAAAATTATCGTTTTGCCCCTGTGTCCAGAATTGGACTTAAGGACAGACAATCCTAGCTAATTTGACTATTCTGAGAATGTTGGCAATATCTGTTTCAGCTTTCGGAGACAGTGTGATGATGTGGATTTCATGGCTTATTAGTGATGATATTTTGTAGATTTGTATGCAACCACCAGGCAAAATACCTTGCCTCCCTCTACAGTTTAATTTTATGTTTATAGTTTTCATGCTATTAGTGTATTATCATAGATACTATATTTGTTATAGATTTTACATGATTCATTAGCTTTCTTGTCTACTTGCTTTATCTAGTTTCTACATGCCGTGTTCACCAGTTTATGGTCTTGCTTGACTTGACAGTGTAGTTTTATTGGACTTGACTGTATCTTGACTGAGTCGTACCTTTATCTTACCAGTATCTTGTTTGAGTCGTGTCATAGAACGAGTACGTGTAGTTGAACTGCTAAATCCTTTTTAATGTTTTATTGGCACCAGAGAGTCCACTCGGGACGAGGGTGTTTGCCTTGATCTGTTTACATTCGTGAGTCCACACTCGGGATGAGGATGTCGATTATTTGTACCAGAGAGTCCACACTTGGGACGAGGGTGTTGACTTGACTTACACCAGAGTCCACTCGGGACGAGGGTATTTACATCAGAGAGTCTACACTCGGGACAAGGATGTTATACTTGCACCAAAGAGTACACACTCGGGACGAGGGTGCCTTGCCATGAACTAACCAGAGAGTCCACACTCGAGACGAGGGTTAGTACTAACCAGGGAGTCCACGCTCGGGACGAGGGTTAGTGATTAGTTCAAACCTACGAGTCCACTCGGGGCGAGGGTTTGGTATTTCCATTGATCTCGTGTTCGCTTGTTCATCCAGCAGTTCAGTTACGTGTAGTTGTTCTTGTATTCCAGTTCATAGGCACCTGTCAGTAGCCACTGTCGTTAGTCACTTGTTAGCAGTTTGGTCATAGTCTCTTGCCATGTTAGTGTCGTTCCTTGTTTATATCCTGTTTATATTATCATGCATGATTAAACTGCTAGATAGGCATGTTTTTATGTATCTTGCTATGTCCTCTGAGGACATGATGATCTCTTCAGGTTTAGCGACTGCATGGAGTTAGTTAGCAGTTCTGGATGGCGGATGATTTTGATACTTATGGATTTCAGATGATTATAATATTGCTTGTGAGATTCAGGTATTTGTCAGTGATGTCACATTGTCATCCTTTCGTGCTTTACATTCCTTATCATGAGGTATCTTGCTTATTGATTTAGTTTAGAGACTCTTGTTATATTCCTTGGAGTTTCATCGGACATGTATGCTAGTGGGCTGCAGACCACGACCCATAGTGTTCATTCATGATTCGTTCACTTATTATGGATTTGAGATATAGATTTATTTGCCATGATTTGGCAGTTTACCATAGCCGTGACAGCGTTTACGTATTCGAGTCGGGCTGGAGTCCGCTTGATGCGTAGCTGGCTTACTCACGTGCTCGCGTCCGAAAAACGGGTGCGGGTCGTGACAAGTTTTTTTGGTGGCCCATGCAGGTCTGAGCATATCGTATCAGTTACGTAACTGTACAAATACGAGCCTGCGACTATGACTAAACCTTAGAAATCTCAATCCACTCTGCCTTGAAAATTCTCTTAGAAATTTCTCTACCGTCTTTGAAACTTCGTATTTATTCTCGATTATTCTCCCTTGCTCTTCCGTATCATTGATTCTCGTCCCTTCCTATTCCGGGGTGACGAATGATCGTGCTGTCTAAAATTTATCAAAAATTCTTAAATTATAGAATAATATTGGTTGATTATTTAATTTGGTTGTTTGATAGATATGGGGGATTAAAGATACTATATGTCCTAGATATTTTTGGTAGAATTATTAGCCACTAGTTAGAAGGTTATAAGATTTTAGTGACCGTGTTTTGAGGAGTAGTGTGACCCAAGGTGGGTAGAAGTCCTCAAGTATTCGGAGTTATAAAATGGCTAGAGAGAGTTATAAAATATTTTGAGGAATTAAATTTAAGGAGATTAAAGTAAGAGTAGATTTTCTTTTTGAATTTAAGGAATAGCTATGAATTAGAATTTCGAGGACGAAATTATTTTAAGGTGGGTAGATTTGTAGCTCCCCATCCCGAAAATTTTTGAAAATTTTTTATTTATTTATTTGATTTAAATGGTGATTTTATAATTATTCTAGCGTGTAGATAGTAAGAGGTGTTATATGTTCAAACAGATACTACTGGGGTTGACTGCAATAAAACTTATAATTGAGGGAAGTTATTGTTCCAATAATAAGTCCCTCAACCCCACGTCACGACTCTGGAGTTTGCTATAGACAGACACAGGGACTTCAATATGGCATCGTGAGACATCTTACTTCATTTCCATCTAGCATTGATAATTGTTAGGGGCTTGGACAAAACAATTGAACGTCAAATCCACAATATCCATGTAGGATATTGCTGTTTTGATTATTTTTTTAATGCATCTAGGAAGAAA
The DNA here is from genome assembly GCA_029216955.1 of Iris pallida. Classification (NCBI taxonomy): domain Eukaryota; kingdom Viridiplantae; phylum Streptophyta; class Magnoliopsida; order Asparagales; family Iridaceae; genus Iris; species Iris pallida. Next base: position 12,405,782 of record JANAVB010005600.1, read on the forward strand.
GAAAAAAAGTTTTCTACCATAAAAGTCAAAGTGAAGCGGAATGTAGTCACAAATTTGATTCCATATACAAAATTTTGTCAATGGTTCTTTTCATGGAGCTACTATGGTCTATCATCTGCATCTGGAGTCATACTCGATGTTTAAACCATAGTTTGCATTATCGGCTGATACTGATACTACGAACCTTGGTTTACAAACTTCGATTAGTCAAAGAAATTACATTCTAATATTTTCATAGGCAATATTATCTCATGCTTGTATCTAATATTTTACTTTAATGCTCTATTGATATAAGCTTTGACAATTATTCTTTGTAATTAAACGATTACTAGAACTAATTTTTCCCATTGCATTTGATCAAAGTGTGGGCATAGAATATCAGCAAATGATGATATAACAAATTGCACAGGAATGAAAGTACAACATATAGACATCCATATTTGTCAAATGTTGGATTTGTTGGTACAAAGTAAGGGATATAAATAATTAGGAATTTATGTTGAAACTCTAAATTGATCAAACCAGACCTTCGAGGCTGGGTGAGTGGACCATTTATTCAAGCCAATTTTCCTTTCTTCCTTGGGCACCGACAACCGACTTCCAGAGGAGAGGCCGAACCCCCCAAGCCTTTCAAAGCAAACCAGCCCAGCTAAAGGCCCGACCACCCCCGTTCGGTTCACAGCCTAACCCGAGAATGTGTATACACCTACATATAATGAGTGATCGACAGAGAGAGCGGAAAAGGATAACAAAAAACCCTAACGAAGCCTCGCCACACCGTTCCCCCATCCCTGGCGTAACGCCCTGACCCTGCGCGCCGCCAGGGGGCAGCTGTCCCCGGCCGGAAAAGCCGCGCGCACTGTTGGAAACAGCAACCACAGCAGTAGCAGCAAACGGCGGTAAATAGGCCGACTTCACAACGCTGGTTCTCAACGATCGTTCGATCGTTTCCAGAATCGATTTCTCTGGTACGTACCTAACCCAACCCCCTTTAAGCTTGTTCAAATAGTTTTAAGTAGTTTCCCTCAATCGTTCGTAAAATCGACCCAAAGTCGATGAAAAACTTGTCCCAAGAACAGAGGTTAGCACAACCCAAGAACCCCTGTTCGGATATCGATTTTGATCTATAGCTTAGCAATTTTCGAAAACTAATTGAAGGCACTTTTAGACAACATATAGGGCTTCACAACCCTTTTTGTGGATTTGGATTTCATCGACTGTACGTCAAGAAATCAGATTCCCAAAACCAAGAAAAATCTGTTTTAAAAACTAGAAATTTCTTCGATACCACGTGCGTACCGCCAAACCGGGCAACTTGGTTACAAACCGAAAGTATCGAAAGGTGTGTAACGGCTTCGTGGACGTGTGGGCTTTGACGGAATTCAAATTGGTCGCGTGTGCACGACGAATTTGATCCATATCCGTCAAAATTTACCGTATCGGTCACTTTGCAAATTTCCTAATTACTTTGTAAAAGTTTGTCAGATCGAGACGAAACTTACGCCAACAGGACCGTATCATTTTTCTGGTCCTGTATGCAAAGTTTGGTCCGATTCTGTGATAGTTGATCGGATCGCCGTTTCGCGGGCCCCACGATCTGATTCAACGGGCGATTTTGTGCACCGCCCACCGAAATCCAAAATTGGACATACAGTTGGTTTCGTATCATCAAAATGAATCTGTAGACATATAGTTTGACGACTTTAGAGACTATTGACTCTGGCACTCTTTTCGGTGCAAAATGGATCCAACGGCGGACATCGTTTTTGTACGAAATTACCATTTTGCCCATGTGTCCAGAATTGGACTTAAGGACAGGCAATCCTAGCTAATTTGACTATTTTGAGAATGTTGGCAATGTCTGTTTCAGCTTTCGGGGATAGTGTGATGATGTGGATTTCATGGCTTATCAGTGATGATATTTTGTGGATTTACGTGCAACCACCAGGCAAGATACATTGCCTCTCTCTACAGTTTAATTTCATGTTTATAGTTTTCATGCTATTAGTGTATTATCATAGATACTATATTTGTTATAGATTTTACATGTTTCATTAGCTTTCTTGTCTACTTGTTTTATCTAGTTTCTACATACCGTGTTCACCAGTTTATGGTCTTGCTTGACTTGACATTGTAGTTATACTAGACTTGACTGTGTCTTGACTGAGTTGTACCTTGTCTCACCAGTATCTTGCTTGAGTCGTGTCATAGAATGAGTACGTGTAATTGAACTGCTAAATCCTTGTTAATGTTTCCTTGGCACCAGAGAGTCCACTCGGAACGAGGGTGTTTGCCTTGATCTGTTTACATCCGTGAGTCCACACTCGGGACGAGGATATCGATTATTTGCACCAGAGAGTCCACACTCGGGATGAGGGTGTTGACTTGACTTGCACCAGAGAGTCCAGTCGGGACGAGGGTGTTTACATCAGAGAGTCCACACTCGGGACGAGGATGTTATACTTGAACCAGAGAGTCCAAACTCGGGACGAGGGTGCCTTGCTGTGAACTAACCAGAGAGTCCATACTCGGGACGAGGGTTAGTACTTACCAGAGAGTCCACGCTCGGGATGAGGGTTAGTGATTAGTTCAAACCTGCGAGTCCACTCGGGGCGAGGGTTTGGTATTTTCATTGATCTCGTGTTCGCTTGTTCATCCAGCAGTTCAGTTACGTGTAGTTGTTCTTGTATTCCAGTTCATAGGCTCTGTCAGTAGCCACTTGTCGTTAGTCACTTGTTAGCAGTTTGGTCGTAGTCTCTTGCCATGTTAGTGTCGTTTCTTGTTTATATCCTGTTTATATTATCATGAATGATTAAACTGCTAGATAGGTATGTTTTTATGTATCATGCTATGTCCTCTGAGGACCTGATGATCTCTTCAGGTTTAGCGACTGCATGGAGTTAGTTAGCAGTTCTGGATGGCGGATGATTATGACACTTGTGGCTTTCAGATGATTATAATATTGCTTGTGAGATTTAGGTATTTGTTAGTGATGTTACATTGTCATCCTTTCGTGCTTTATATTCCTTATCATGAGATATCTTGCTTATTGATTTAGTTTAGAGACTCTTGTTATATTCTTTGGAGTCTCATCGGACATATATGCTAGTGGGCTGCAGACCACGACATATAGTATTTATTCATGATTCGTACACTTATTATGGATTTGAGATATAGATTTATTTCCCATGATTTAGCAGTTTACCATAGTCGTGACAGCGTTTACGTATTCGAGTTGGGCTGGAGTCCGCTTGATGCGTAGCTGGCTTGCTCACGTGCTCGCGTCCGAAAAGCGGGTGCGGGTCGTGACAAAGTCTTGTAATCCATTATAATTATCAATAAAGAGATACATTTCTTCATATCTTGTGTGACTTCAATTTATCTGTTCGGTTTTGCTGCGTTGTCGTTGTTTTCTGAGAAATACCAGAAACTGTAATGGTTTTGCTTTGTACAAATGCAATCTAGACTTGTACGTCATCACGCCCAGTGGCTAGATTTTGATCCTCCAGGATCGGGGCATGACATAATGGTATCAGAGCACGGCTTTATGTCCTTGGATTCTTATTCGATTTGTTTCAAATCAACGTTGCAACTAAGATGATTCAAAGCTGCTTCCGCGATGATTCAATGACTGCTTTCGCGATTACTCAAAGTTGCTTCCGCGGTGAATCAAAGTTGCTTCCGCGAATACTCAAAGTTGCGTCCGCGATGAAATCAAAGTTGCCTCTACGATGACTCAAAGTGCTTCCGCGATTATTCAGTGTTGTTTCAAAATTATTCTAAGTTGTTCCCTTGACTGAAAGTCCGTTGATCCTTCTAGCCCCTCACTGGGTGTTCCATACAATAAGTATAAATATGTGGGCTGTGATATGTTTACTTTGTTGAATTTCTAAAGGATACCAAAACGAATAACAATAATGCGATGCGATAATAAGTTGGTAATGTTGCTTCATGTTTTATGTGTGGGATTCATTAAAGTTGATTGTTATGTAGTAATCGACTGTGGGTAATGGCATGGTATGCTAGAACAGAATGTGCATGAATTTTAGTGAATGGAAATCGACAGAATCTTGAGTCGGTATTTGTGGTCAGCTTAACCACTACAGGATGGATAGTCCATATTGGACGTTGGTTTGATGCGAAGGGAATATTATGCCAGGAATTGCTTGAGCTCTGAGTGGTATATTGCATATACCCTCGTAGTGATGAGATGTCCCTTGACCTTGTTTGTGGTATAGTGATTACTTTACCTATAAGGTATTGGGTAGTATCGAATCATAGCTGAGATTACGATTGATATATGACGGTTAGGCGTGTCCCTTGATGATTATGTTCGAATAACCCGTTGCAAGATTTTGATGTGTTCGGATTAACCATCTCTAGATTCTGACGGTTAGCATTATGTTGGGTAATAAGAGATTGAGAATATGAAATGAATGCCTTGGTTGGGAATGGTACGAGTTTTAGATTCAGGCGATGACTTGAATCAGTTGGGTAAAAAGGATTATAGGCTCAGTGACGATGGTAGGGTGTTGCTATCAAAAGATTTTGGAAGAACAATATGGACCGAATATAGAATGATGTTGGAATTGAGTAAATAAAATTACATGTTGGATATCGACACACTGATGGTGCTGTTAGGCGCTTATCGGATTGTTGCGAATAATTTAGACAATGCAGAAAGTTGCATCAATGACCGAAAAGTTAGAGAATGGATTTGAGGAAATAGATGGCCATGCATGTTGTGCAGTTGTGCTTGAGAGAATTAGACATGTCCCGAATTAACAAGTTATGACCCTTGATTATGTTGAGGCATAGAGAATGTGTACTTGTCCCTTGATGCATGAAAGAGTAGATGTTCTTTATGATTCTCTGATGGCTGGAATACAAATAAGTATCGAGGTGCAGCGATATGTAATAGACCCTATCGGTATACGATACTGTCGCATGAATAACGAGTTTGGTGGAATATAGAATTGTTGGATTATGACTTAGCTAATGAGTTATGGCATATCCACTAAGATGACCGATATACGAATGCTAGATGATTGGTAACATAGTGATTGGATCGATTCATGAATAGTAAATCTTCTTATGGAATCACAAGAAGATGATACAAAAAGAATATTGATGGTTAACGTGAATTGTTAAGAGATGACCGTGTTGGGTGCTAGCAAAAATTCATAGAGGATGCTTTCGGAAGAAAAACGATTATGTAGTTGCCTTAATTTGTTGGTTAAAAGAGTACAGACCGTATCGATAATCTAAAATGTGGGAAATGGATATGTCGCAAAGAGACCGTAGAAAAGATGCTAAATAGTAGACTATTGAGGTAACAATATTGGATTATGACTCAGAATAGTTGACCCGATTGAATAGACAATTTGAGTACGATATGAGGATACAAGTCGGATTGAACAAGTGATGTCGCGTCTATGCAAATGAGAACTGAATATTTGGATGATCGATTGATAAAGATTATTATGATGGCTTTGGAAATGACCCATAAGAATTGTTGGATAGGAATGTTGGATAGATTTTGTCGGCTGTGGGTAAGTCTAGAATGACTTCGTTGGGTATGGCCCGAGTATGAGTACGGGTAGAAAGACTTGACCCTAGAATGTCGGTTGGTTGCCTAGAGTGTCGGTTTGATTGCCTAAGTTTCAGATTGGTTGGCTATGTCATTTCAGTTGTCCGTGTTGGGAATAAGTTCATAAGATTGGGGTGGTGTCCCCATGTCCCTAAGTTGGTCAGATCATAGATTGTCCTTGAGATAAGAAAGAGTTGTACACATGATAAGAATTGGTTGCCTCTAAGATAAGAGATAAGTATGTCCCTGATAGCTATCCATCTCATATAAGTTAGCTGAATGTCTGGTTTAGCTTAGATTAGCTGACCGTAGAGACTTGACTGAATGCTAAGTTGACTGTTGAAAACCCATAGGATGTCCCTATTGATGTTGCGTGGTATAGTCGGAACGTGTGAAATATGTTGGAAAGTAAACTTCAGAATGGAATAAAAATTTAGGAAATTCGATGTTAAAATGTTGGATGGGATAACGGATCATATTGGTTTCAAAATCTTGGTTGCCTTTGTTGGAATGTCAAAAATTGTTAGAACTGGTTGGATTTGGTTGATTCATATTAAGCTGCATAAATTGATGGTAGTGCCTTGAGATAGTTGGAATAAATTCATTGATGGATGATCAGATTGGAATTGGAGGAAAAAGTGTAACGACGAAATTGGATAATATGTTGGCTTGATCAATACGAGAAAATGTTTGAGTACAACGAGAAATGTTACTAGAGTGAAATGATAGTACAATTTACGAGTTGCAACCAAAGTGTATGGATGCGAAAGATGATGAGTACAAGATTTGATCGATGAGAATCGGGGTATCGAAATGAAATGTGGCTATAGCATTTATCAATTTTGGTAGCATTATTGACAATGAACTTGAAAGGAATACTTTGGGAATATTTTGGATCGGCTGTGGAAAAATTTCTCAAGTTGAAATTTGTAACATTCATTGTGTTATTGGTTGGTTAGATAATTGAATAAATAAGTTAGAAATATACAAGATGCTCAGAACAATCACTGATGTTCGGAAAGGAAGTTACACCATAGCTCGTTCGTTTTCTCTATCACTGAACTTGGCTGAAGTGCATGTATTTCTGGGATGCCTAAAATATGTGTATGATTCCAACTAAGTGGTATGCTGAATTCAAACGAAGCGACGGGGAGGATTATCATGTGCTAAAGATTTGCACGAGTATCGGAGGAAAGATCAAAGATGGTAAACTATTTTGAATCAATTGGGATGTTGTAACGAGACGGTATATTACTTGAAATCAATCGAGAGATTGCGGAGAAATATTAAAAAGTATAAGTTAATTGTTGGGAAGTTTCATAAAAGTCGGTTGAAGTTATGAGGATGAGTTCTTTCGAGGACAAAACTTTTTCTGAGTGGTATATATTGTAGTGTCCCGACCCGCAAGATGCCTTATGATGGATGGTTGATTCGATGAAGCCTTGTTGGACTTGGGAATATACGAAGGATCGCTTGGAAGGCTATGCGATCGTGGCCGGAATCGTCGTATAAATGTGAGTAGTGTTGAACCCTTCGAAGATCCTTTAGCTTCACGCTTAAAATAAGGATGAGTATGCTATGTTTCTTGTTGAGTTGCTCAATAACACCTTGTATGGAATTCGAAAAGATAATAAAAGATAATTAATCACCTAACCGTAAACCGTTGTTGCTAGATGAATTGTATGTTTGTATGATGTTGCGATAAAATACATGACAGGTGAAGCAAAGTCCCAAATACTTGGGCGGTGAGTATATCGAGCCTTAGCTCGATGAATAGATGGTAACACAAATGTTAAGACCCAAGAACTGGGCAGTGAGTATGCTTGGATCACGTCCGAATGAATATATGCTAAAATAGATGCTAAGTACCAAAAGATTGGGCGGTGAGTACATTGAGTTGGTTGGAAAGATGTATGGTATCAAAGATGTGGCAAAGGAATTGGGTAACAACATTCTATTATCTCGTCGTCGATATAGAATGTTGATTACGCCAAGACCCTAGAAATATGGCAACATGGAAATACGAATGAGAATGGTGGCTGAGCACTTAGTTTTTTTTATCATGCATTATATGTTTTCTTCATAGATAAGTTGCATATACTTGCATGGTCATGGACAACTTGTATACAAGGTAGTTCCCAGAATGGTAATCCACGGCTACGGACCCGATTCATCCTAGAGAGAACAAGGATGGTGTCGACGTACTGATATTGGGATTTCGGGACTTACAGTGGGGGCTTGCTACCGTCCACTGAAAGGACGCCGAAATCCCATGGTGCTGAAGTAGTAGTACGGCATTTCGAAAACCTCCCATGGATTCGCACCCCATTCAGAATTAGTCGTTCGCCTGTAAGATGGTCCAAGATGGCGTGTCGCCAGTAACCTTCATATAGATAGGTCCAGTGCTAATAATGTCTTATATAGGCAGAGTAAGTGATTACTCAAATACATAAAAGGATGTCGGTCGTTGGTAAGAATCACCTGAAAGGTGATAACTATACTGAATCATGATATTGTTCCTAACAATGTCTTATGCAGGCTGAGTAAGTATTATAAATGTATAGGGATGGCTACACGACCGTAGGTAAGAATCACCAAAGGGTGATAACTGTATACTTTAAATTATGTTGTCTATGAGATTTGTATGCTTTACTTCTTGTCGGCTATCTACATGAAATTGACCCTAACGCAACGAGAAAGACCATTGTTAATAATGTTCTATAACATGATTACTTAGTGTTGTCTTCTTAGGTGAGTTGGGCTAGCACTGCTCTCTAGTACATATTGATGATGTACTGGCCCATATTGTGGGCAATATTACAGGTGCTTGCGTATGGGGGAAATCGTTTGATCAGTGCTTGGCATCGATGAATCGGATGGGTGTGCAGAAGCTCTTCTTGCAAGATGATGTCTTCTACTATATAGAAAATAATGTATAGAATAGTGTAACTCAATTGTATCAGTGAGATTGTAGCCAAATTGGCAAGTTCATTGTAAAGAAGACGTCATATTTAGTTGTAGCCTAAGGGGCAAGTGTATATATTCAGTTGGCGATTAAAAAGTCTTGTAATCAGTTGTAAACTATGTATTCTGCTACAAGTCTTGTAATCCATTGCAATTATCAATAAAGAGATACATTTCTTCATATCTTATGTGACTTCAATTTATTTGTTCGATTTTGCTGCATGGTCCTTGTTTTCTAAAAAATACCAAGAACTGTAATGGTTTTGCCTTGTACAAGTATAATCTAGACTTGTACGGTATCACGTCCAGTGGCTAGATTTTGATCCTCTGGAATCGGGGCGTGACAATTTTTAGAATGATATTGATTTTATTATGCAAGATTATGACCTGTGATAACCTATCCTAGAACCTTACAGGCAACAATCGCGAATATGGGTACTAGAGTATTCATATGTTGCGTAGCCTGGGAATGGTGTTACGTACTCGGCACGTGTATTCTGGGAGCGGGGTGTGATAGCCATAGTCGCAGTTGTATCCTGAAAAAATTAGGACACGGGGCTTCATCACTGGAGTCGGTTCTTCTTGCGCTGCCGGAGCCGTCACAGATCCGCCAAGGTCCGGTCGATCTTGTCGCCGCTTGAGAAGCGCCGCCACCAGACTTCACCATCCACCGCTCGAGCCACCGTTGCGTCGAACCAGACAGCCTCGAGTCGTACGCTAGCACCACAACCGCTCTGTCGAACTCTACCGCCTCCTCGAGTCGCCAACTTGAACTCTAATCGTCCACCGTCGTCGTTCTTATACCAGATCTCGTCGTCCTTGAACTTAGCGCCGCTGCTGCCTCGAATCTAGAGATGACCGTGGATCCCAGAGCTCCACCGTTCCTTTGCAACCAAGCGACCATAGCCTGGCCAAAGTTCTCCATCAGCGCGCGGTCGTACAAATCTTGGAAAACTGCACCACTTGCGGTGTTGATCCTTCCCACATAACCTATAACGCCCCAGTCCCAAAATACTTAGGACTAGGCATACGAAATATGCCAGCTGCATACATACAAAGAATACTCCAATATATAGAATCCTCATATATATACATAAGCTGTATAAAATATAATCACAGGCATATCACAAAATAACTACATCTCATTCACAGAATAGAAAGAATAACAATAGTCCAGATAAAATATAAATAAAGAGTCAAAAGATATAGCTGGGTGGAAACAGATCCACTTCCAAACCGCTATAAAAATAGTCTCAAAAACAGGAGTCCGACCTCCTCAAACAAAATAAAAGAAACTAGAAAAATATGTCTACTACAAAGTCTCAATCATAACTAAGAACTAGATCTTGGAAGGCGAGACCTTATCTCCTGTGAAGGAAGGATCAAGTGCCAAACCGTACTCCTAGGGGAAGTCCTGAGTGTCTAAGCCTGGAGAATTCACCAGGTCCTCAGCGGGACGTAACAAGATACAAGAAACAACATGTCATATAAACTGTAGTAATAGATAGATAAATGTGCAAAGTACTAACATGGTAAATAGACATACAAAGGGTATCCCTAATCATCTACATGTAATTTAGACGATATCTCGGTGTATGGGTAGGTAAAGGCTGACTCCCCCATGACTAGCTCACTACTCCCAATACATACAAGTCAAGTACCCAATACTATCATCCGACATAACTCGAGACTAGCAGCCCACGTGAGCCATCAGTCCACATGGCTCGAGGCTAGTGACTGCCGTGACACGACTATCGTAGTACGCAGTTACTACGACTTTTGGATTGGGTAGCCTATATATCTAACTGTCATCTCCTACTCAAATGTCACTGACCAAGTCATATTCACAACTTTTCCAGTTTGTAACTGTATGAGTCTCTAACACCCTAATCATAACAGTTATGTTCTAACCGTCACATGTCTTATACGCATCGATGGTAAATCGAATACGCGAGATCATGTCATATATGAGACTCCCAATTTGTGGGACATATGCAATATAGTCAAAGGAGATATAATGATATCCTATAATCATAAGGTAGTCTGCTAAAATTAAGTTAATATGCATCAATCAAATAAAGACACGGAAATGACTAACACAGTCGTTTGCACCCAAGTATTACTTGGACGCGCAGTTTACAATAAATGACAAGTAAAACAAATATGAAACAAAAATACTGAAACATAAATATACTAAACAGTAAATATAGCAAGGTATCTTGCCTGGAGGGTGGTACGCAGAAATAGCAAAATCCAGTACTCGAAATCGGTAGCAACAAAAAGTCAACTCCTACAAACGTCCCCGGATGCTGAAATAAACGACACGGACATTTTTGGTATAAAAGATATGTCTTAAAATGCCTACCTAAAAGTCTAATTCTGGACACAGAGGCAAAATCATAATTTCGGATCAAAATGATGTCCGTCGTTGGACCCTTTTTACACCGAAAAGCGTGCCAGTACCTACGGTCTCTAAAGTCATCAAACTATATATCTATGGGTCCGGTTTGACGATATGACAACCGTATGTCCAAAGTTGGATTCCGGTGGGCCGTGCACAATTTTGCCTGTTGGATCAGGTCGCGGATCCGCCAAAATAGCATTCCGGTCAACCTTCTCAAAATTGGACCAAACTTGGTACATAAGACCAGAAAAATGGTACAGTCCTAATGGCACAATTTTTGTCTCGAGATGACGATCTTGCGCAATGTTATGTGCTAGTTTGCAAAAGAGTCGATACGGGGTATCTCGACCTATACGCCTCGATTTCGTCGCACACGTACAACGAAATCGAGTTCCGTAGAATTCCACACATCGACAACATCTATACGCATCTTTCGATGCCCATGGGTTGCAACCACATCGCTCGGTTTGTCGAAACGCACGTCGTATCGAGAAATTTTTCCAAATTTTGTAGTTTTAAGAACGGGTTTTTCCGAATCTTTGAGAACTAATTGCAAGGCTGAATACATGGAGAATTTAAAAAGTAAAAGCATCGTTGTGATGATTTTTATGTTTTCTTTAATCTGTTAAACTGGATTTGAGAAGTTTTGATTATTTAAGCCAAAATCTTCCTTCTAATATTGGGTCTGGGATTCATTGTTATGTCTTGTTTGGGGTAATTCATCATCGATTTTTGAATTAATTTGCATCTTGTTCATCGCGAATCAAGTAATTATACTTCAAGAGTATCGTAGGTGGTTAAGTTATCTACACGTAGGATTTTGCATATTAAAAAATAGATAAACGAGAAGAGAACAACGAGGTATGGAAGTTGGTACCTGTATGGCGTTCTGCTACTGCTGCAATTACTGCAGCATACAGCTGTTGTTGTTGTGCTTGCACGCACGGCTACCTGGTCAGCCGACGATCCAATAGTGGCACCCGGCGGTGGTGGGCGCACATGGGCGAGGCTTAGGCTGGGGTTTGGAGGATGTGCGTAATTGGGTTATGGAGGTCGATCGAATTTTATCGAATTTACCCATATATATATGTACGGTTTTAAACCTATTTAACTTAGATTTAAATCGTATTTAAAGTGAGGGTTTGTCGTGAGGATTAGATCAAGAGTGATATGGGGAAGATTTGATTGATTTTTTAAAAGAAAATGAGTTCAAACTCTTTTGAGCACAGAGCCACAGCTCTTGGGTCTGGAGAACGAAGATAATGAACAGTGTTACTGTTCATTGGTTGCTTCCTTTCTTTCTTTTTTTAACAAAATTGTTACATACCTCTATATATATAGTAAAAATTACCTAGATGCATACTTATAATTATTACATAAAAATACTTAGAAAAGAAATCAAAAATATTTTAAATATAATATTATGAAATTTGAAGATATTTAATATTAAAACATTAGGACTTTATTTATAAAGAAATTAACTTTATAACATAAATAATCATAAGAATAAGTTCTTATTTAAATTATATAATTTAATTTACACCAAAAATATTTCTAAATAAAAACTAAATTATTTTGAAACAACCCAACATATGTCTAACATATTCTCATGAAATATTGTTATCCTTTTTCTCTATATATAAAAAAAGGCTCCAAACTTGTCACTATAAATAATAGATAATATTATATCCAGTAGAAAATAAATTATTATTTAAGCAAAAATATATAAAATAATAAAACTTCTATGAAATTTTTGGGGGTTTACATCCTACCCAACTTATAAAAATTTTGTTCTCTAAATTAAACCAAACTTAAAATAAACGGCAAAGAGATTTAAATGTGGAAAGAAGGGTTCAGCATTTCAAGCCATACCTCGATTTCCGAAAAGATGGGAGAGTTAGTTACAAATGGGATTCTCATTTGACATCACATTCTAGAGATAGGATGTACTTAGTTCATGGCTCTACCCAACTTATAGAAATTGGCCAACCGTAAAAATTATCGTTACAAGACTTTTGAAGGACAATTTCTAAAGAGTGGCATGAGAAAACCGTACCACTCGTGGTGTCGACCCTTCCCGCGTGACCCCTTCCACCTGGCTGCGCCTTGGTTCGATCAGCGTCGCCGCGCTCAGCATCAGCTTGGCGTCACCGCCTCTCCCGGTCACCAAGGTGAGCATCATTGTCCCCTTCTTCTCGAACCATTCTTTCTTCTCCTTCTTGTTGTTCTTCTTCTACTACTACTTCTTCTTTCTCTCTTTCTTCTTGTTCTTCCTAGGGTTTTGGTGTGCTGCAGTTGGAGAATGAGTAAGTGAAAGAGAGAGAATGGTGAAGTGAGATTAGGGTTAGGTTAGATTTGTTTGATTGGGCCGGGTTGTTGGGCCTTAGGGGCTGGGCAATCTAGAGAGGAAAAAGAAAAGAAAAGAAATAAGAATTATGGCCGAGCACAAGCCCACTGGCAGGCTTGGTCTAGGGCTTTGGGGCTAGGCTTTATAGTTTAGTTATCTTGCTCTTTACATTTATAACTTAGATTGGTATTGGTGAGTAATAGTTTTATTAATAACTAGTTTCTTAAAAAGTATTTACTAAATTTAATTAGTATTTTTAGTGGTGACTTTTACTAATAATTTTACTAATATTTCCTAGCCAAGTTTAATTAATATTTTAACTAACTACTTCATAATAGCTACTTAGCCTAATGATACTCTCTAGAATTTTATTAAATAGTATTATATTCTTGATATTAGTTAATAATTATTTTTGGAGAAAGGGGTAGACTACTATGGGTAGATAGAGTAGAATCTTCTACAAATTCCTAGAATGTTTTCTAACCCATTGTTCTTAACCATTTTAGGTGGGATTAGAGACACTTGGAAACAACAACCAAGGAAAGACAAGTACATGTACTCACTTTACTTAGCTACTTTACATGCATGTTTACACTCACTTACCTGACATGTCTTCGTGTTTTTTACTTACTTGCATGTTTATTATGTTACGTGTCGGGAGGGAGAACACTCATGTGGCATGTAGTAAACCTAGCCTTGGACTATTTTCATGCATGATAGCATATCATTTCTTGATGTACCTGATGTCCATTTCATGCGTGACTGATAATATATCCTAATATGCCTGATAGTTGTTGTGTACATGACTGATAGCATTGTCGACGAACATGCCTAATATTAGTTACTTGTGCAATATCGTGACTGATAGCATATCTTGATATACCAGATACCTGTTTAGCCCCTACATGCTTATTGGTGTTCTGTTGCACATGTTTCACGTAGCTAGTGCATGATTTCAGGTATTTTCCAATTTACTTGCTATTTACTTGCCCTTGCAATTTTATATACTATTGCATCCTGTTGTTGAGTACTGTTGAGTTATAATGTACTTTACTTCTTTCCTGACTAGATCGTTGACATATTAGACCAGGGCATATTGACAGCATTGGATTGGACGACGACTCCTGGAAGATTCTAGAAGATTGAATATTTTGATGTATTAGATGATTATGATGAGACAAATGTACCAGTTGTATTATTGATTTGAGGATATGATTACCGGATTTGTCTCTGGTAGAGCTAGTAAATGTATGATGTACTAAAATATTGATAGGGGGCTCTGTGGTGACTTTGTGTTGTTGTGATTTGCTTGAATGTTCTAGTCGATGTGATGAGTGATCGATATATTGTATCATTGATGATTCATGAGGTTTAGACGGCTGACTACCACTGTCCACGATAGTGTAGGCCGGGCGTGATCACAACCCGTACCAGATTATCTGGGAGCGGATCGTGACACGTTTTTATGGTGGCCCATGCAAGTCCATCTAATGGTGCTTAGGACTAGAGTACATTGGGAGCCTGTTAGAATAAGGAAACTCATCACAGCATTGGCTGATTGTATGATTGTGTATATTTTACTACCTATATTTTCTTCTAAAATTTTACTATATCTCTTAATGTCACCTACAAAGTCGTGGTTATAATACCATGACTTTTGGGATTATCTTTCTCCACATCATTATCAGAATCTAGCATCCTTTAGGATCTATGCTCCCTTGTTATTTAGAGATTAAGGTCTCCTCCTTTAGCAATCCTATTTCAAACCTTCCTTATCTATATCCATTCCCCATTTAGAGTTTTAACTTATATTTTAGTAGCCCAATTAAGTACTTATCCAACCCGAGTATTCCCATGACATTTCCATCCAACCTTATAAACCATTTCTAACTTTCTTGACCTTTAATTTTCCTCAGGACCAAACATAAGCCAAATTCTTTTAGAACCATAGAGCTCATGAGGCCGGCTATTACCAAAAGGTTTGATTCAACTTAGAGACTTCTCAAATCTCTCATAGAATTATTTTCAAATAGGCTAATATTTCCTAAGTTACTTCCAAGGACCGAGGATATTTTTCCTTCCCGTGGAACCTTACTATCTCTGGTCAGCTTTTTGATTAATTCAGTGTCTATAAACTTCTGACTTCAATCCTTGAATATTATAGAAAGGTTGGAGAACATATACTTCTCTTGGTTTAAGTCAATTCTTATGGTTTATTTCTTCTTATGTGATGGTCAATCACTTGATTCCCAATAACAGATACTTACATTGATTGTGATTGAATCTCCTTAGAAGATAAGAAACTTGCTTAAATTTGAATTACCAAGGTGCTCCTTTGAAACTCCCACGGATAAAGTTAAGAGAATATTCGATGACCTACTATGGCATGGCAGATGCGCACTGTATGTAAGCCCCCTGAATTTTCAAAATTTATTTTTGAATTTTCTAAATGAATTATTATCGATAATTCATTTTTAGTTAATTAATTTTGATCATTAACTGCTCTTTACCATGACTTTGATTTCTAGAGCATCAGGGATGCCAGTCTCTAGAAACTTTCTTCTTGAAGTTTGTAGTAGATGAGATTATCTTCAATTTGATATATCATATCCCACTCGAACTTGTTCCCTTGTGCTCCATTTGCTTCGCGTAACTTTCGGGTCAATTTAGACCAATTTATCGTCTGCCGTAATTCGTGACTTAACTTCCAACTAAATTTTCGGGCCCGACATCGGTCCAATCTAGTCGACCCAATATATGACCCTAGCCTGTTTTGAGTCAACTATGCACGTGCCACTTGCGTGCCACCAAATTGATCTCCCTTGTGCTCCCATTTCATTCATGATTTAATTTGGTTTAAATTGTTATTTTAATTAAATCTTGGCCCCAAGCTTGTCCAACTTGACCCAACACCCAACCCAAATTGGTGTGACCGTACCATGTCTATCTATACACCCCCACTGATATTTTCTTATTTTTCCTCTACTCAAAAATATCTCTCTTTATATACAAATATCTATTTCTCTCTCTCTCCATTTCAAATATATACATAATATATATATATATATATATATATATATATATATATATATATATATATATATATATATATATATATATATATCCTCTTACATCACCTCTCTCTCTCCCATTAATACACACACACCCCCTCCTGTACACGAGCAGCCCCCCCTCTTTATTCTCTCTCTAAATATCCCTCTCTCTCTCTCTCTCTTCATATAATATATATACACACATATAATATCTCTCTCTCTCCCATTACTACACACACATATATAACTCACTCCCTATCCCATCAGCCGACAACCCCCCTCCTTTCTTCTTCTTCTTCTTCTTTTTCACTTCATCATCTTCACCAACTCCCCCTCCATGGCCGAGCATCCCCACAGCCACCTCCCCATCCTCCTATTCTTCTCACCACATCAACACCACCATCACTACACTACCACCACCATCATCATCACCATGCTCACCACCACCCCTCCTCTCCTTTCTTCCCTGGCTGTTCGTGCCGCCGTCGCCGCTGCGTGGTCGGCGCAGCAACAGCAAGCCGCAGTGCAGCAAAGCACAGCAGCAGTACAAGGCGCAGCAGCAGCCGTGGCCGACCAGCGCCGTACCGTCGCCGTGGTCGGCCACCGCACGGTCCCTAGTGGCTTCCTTGGCCGGGCGCACCCCTGGGCAGGCCCCCGTGCCGCGCTCCCTCTTCCCCGGTGCAAGAAACGCCCGATTCGTGCGTTTTGCACGGAATCCCGTCGACGCGCACGCAGAAAATTTCAGAATTCATGCTTCAAGACAGCGACTTCGTACACGTTTTCCAAGAAATTCGACCGTTGGATTGACGAACTCTTTGCTCCATCACAATCTCGGTATATACCTCTTCACTCCCCCCCCCCCAGTTTCGTCCGTTAATTTCGTCATTTGATACATCAAAACCGGCCACCAAGTTGATCGTTTAAATTATACTATTTTTGGACAGTTTTGTGGAGCCAACTTTGTCGGCTCGTAACTTCGTCGTCGCAGCTCCATTTGGCGTGCCACCAGTTTTTGTACGTAGTTGGTATTGCCCTCTTCCTGCCCCTTAAGTTTCGTTTCATTGTGAGCACTTTTGGTCGTTCAAATTTGACGTCAAAGTTGGCCGTCCGAATTTTTAATTTTGCACTTGTAAAATTCTATTTTTGAACCCGGAACTCCGGATTCAATTTTTGACACCACCAGTAGACTCGTGGAGTCGTTCTGAAACATTTTCTTATAAAGTTTGCTAGATTTGGAGGACGTGGGCCCTGGCACGTATTTTGGTACAACGTGGGCCCCACGGTCCGGGTCAACGGGACTTTTTGAGATCGGGTCATCAGAATCCAATTATGGATATACCGTTGAGTTCGTATCGTCATTCTGGACTCGTAGACATATAATTTTCTAAGTTTTATAGACATTGACTCCGATAGGGGTGGCGATGGGTAGGGTAGGGTAGGGTAAGGGCAGGAAGAGGGCAGGGCAGGGTAGGGTATTAACATGTTTTTGATACCCTAGGGGAGTCATGAGGGTAGGGTAGGGTAGCCCTCTTCCAAAAAATCAATACCCATTACCCGTCCTTGTCCTTTACCCTCACAGGGTAGCTGAGGGTCAGGGTAGGGAGGGTAAGGGTATCACCCTTGCCATTTCAGTTTTTTTTACTTTGAAAATTATTTTTTTTGCTAGTAAACACCTTGATAATTAAGATTTTTACAACATTCAAAAATCATAACAACTTAATAAGAAATAACAGGAGGAATATTTTTTTACTAAAGGTGCTGAACCCAGTTATATAGTGGAACTTGAGCTGCCTACATACCCAAGGAGGGGGCTAGACCTGACTCCTTAGGATCAAGCACCATGTAGTTCTCATAATCCTAAGTACTAACTAATTACAAAAAACTACATGTAGTAGTAATACTATGGCAGTGGGAGTGTGGGTAATCAGGTTTGGGAGAGGGGTAGGGTCGAGGGTTTGAGAGGGTTAAGGGTAGTGGGTAGGGTAGTGATTCAGGGTAGGGTAGGGCGGGTACCCGGGTAAGTGCACTAGGGTAACAAGATAAAACCCTTACCCTACCCTAATTCCAAGAGGATAAGGGTAGGGCTTGCCCTCCTAGGGTAGAGGGTACCCGTGGGTACCTGAGGGTGCAGGGTACCCGGCTCGGGTAGAGGGCACCAGGGCAAAATCGCCAGCCCTAGACTCCGACACGCATTTCCGTGCAAATCGGATTCTAATATCCGGGTCAACGGGCCATTTTGAGATCGGCTTATCGGAATCCAATTTCGGATATACCGTTGAGTTCATATCGTCATTCTGGACTCGTTGACATATAATTTGTCAAGTTTTGTGGACATTGGCTCTGACACGCATTTTCGTGCAAATCGAATTCTAATATCCGGGTCAACGGGCCATTTTGAGATCGGCTCATTGAAATCCAATTCCGGATATACCGTTGAGTTCGTATCGTCATTCTGGATTCGTGGACAAATAATTTATTAGAATTAGTGCACTTTTATTCTGACACGTTTTTCGGTATAAAGTAGGTCCGACACGGACACCATTTTGACCCGAAATTACCTTTTTGCCCCTGTGTCCAAATTGGACTTTTAGATAAACTATCCTAGCTAATTTGACCATTCTGGATACGTTGGTGATGGTCGTTTCATCATCCGACAACATCTGTAGGTTTTTACCCTATTATTATAATCTTTCTCCTTTTGTTGTATTTTAAGATCTATCGATTCCAGTGATTTCACAACCATTGAAATTGAATGTGTTGACCCTGTAGATGTTTATAGAGACTAGCCTTAACCCTGTTTGACCGTGGTTGACTGCTTTGACTGAACGTCGAAGTAGAGTCAACATTTGACCTAGTTTAACCTAGAGTTGACCAGAGTTGACTAGAGTTGACCAGTTGACTAAAAGTCAACCGTAAGTCAACCATTGATCCAGTTTGACCTAGTTTGACTTGGTTTGACTTTCTGTAGACAAGTTTGACCTAGTGTGACTCAGTATGACCTAGTTTGACTTAGTTGGACTGAAATTGACCTAGATTACATAGCTTATACGATATAATCATGCCTAACACTGTTGAACCCTAATTAGCTTATATATATCTCATCTTTAGGTCTGTGATTTTACTCTGAGCCAGATTACATAGTTGACATATTCCACCTGATCTCAGACGAGTACATTTTCTGATAATATTTCTGTTTTATGATATCGTCTATGTCTCTTGTATATATTATAGATATTCTTGTTCTCTTGACACATAGTTCACACGGATTGGTATTTGTCTGGATTCCGGCATGAGATGTTATTCATTGCTTTCCTTGGTATATATTGTGCAAGTCTTGCCTTATTCCTTGTGCATTGTGTAGACGCGATTCTCAGGGAGACTTGCTACCTTCTTGGAGAATTTTGTGTCATGACGTGTCATGGTTGGATCCACTGTACTAGTCAGGGGCGGGGAGTATTAGTGTAGATATGTGGCCAATTCCTATTGTGCACCCATATGTACCTATTGATTGTGAGTGTTAATCATACACCCCACGTATGATTAGCCAGGCCTGTTACTATTGTGCAAGTTCCCAAGCCGACCACATGTCATAGCTAGTATTCACTCACGTAGATGGTACGATTCTTGATTCTTGTACATGCCATGATCAGTTTTACTTGCCTTGTTCTAGTTCTAGATTTACAGCTTACCTTGCCATGATACTCACATGTACATTTCGTGATTTCTTGTATATTCTCTCTATTTACTTCTATATTTTCAATATCGTCTAACTAGAACTGTTATCTGAGATTTGTGCTCGTTCCATCTTGACTGGATATGTTGACAATATTTTAGGAGTTTTTCTGTCCTCATTATTGGACTACAGGATGTTGCTAGCTGGGGTGATTCTCGGTATTCTTCACCGTGAGTTGTCTCTCAGGAGTTCTAGGTCTGGTAGTTATTTAGTTTTGTTATTGTTTCCTTCTGTTTTATTCTTGTCTCATACGATCCTCGTAGATTCTAGTTGTTCTAGTAATATTGTTATTATTTCTTGTCTTATCTTCCTTAGTTTTTTTGATGTGATACGAGTACCTTTATAGTTACGGATCTTAGATATTGTGGTTAGTATCAGGTACTTGACAGCGCTCTACCATCGATACTGCGACGTAGGCTGGGCGTGGCCCACGTATTCGTACCCGTATATCCGGGTGCGGGTCATGACACGTTTTTGTGGTGGCCCATGCAGGTCTGTCTTTGTAAATTAATGCAAAGTCGTGGTGGTACTTGAGCTTATCTGTACTACTACGAGCCTGTCCTAGGATTAAGGTTGAGTCATGGAATATTTTAGGATTTTGGTACTCAGTCACATATTAGGAACTCTTGGTAGATTCCGTAGATGACCCCTGGGAATCTTATTCGAAAGCTTTTCAAATCTTTTCCCACTTGTTTCTATTCGTCTTGATTTTTGAAATATTTGGCCGTATCGAACTTTATTCTTTCTTGGGATGAGTTGTGGATCCCAGAGGGAAGGTATAAGTTGAACTTATATATCCTCTAGGTTGAGAATCAAATATGATTTGCCAATCTTATATCAAGGTTGAGATTATTTAGATTATATTCCAGAACTTTCAATCTTGACCTAGATAGTACCTTTGAGATTTCTCCTGAGAACTTTTCCTAAAATCTGTCTCGGAATCTGTTTTCGCTAGTTTCCATTTATACACTACACCAAAATTCATGTTTCTCGACGGACCAAAACCGTCAAAAATTGTACTTTTTGACGGTTTTGATCCGTCACATGGTCCGTCAAAAATAAAATATAGTTTATTGTAAATGACGGTTTTCTACCATCGATAAACAGGTAGAGTAAACGACGGATTTGGTCTATCAAACAATAAACAATTGGCTTGATTCGTTAAGTAACCCGCTAAATTAACTATCAATTCTTGACCGACAATATCCGTCAATTTTTTGTAAAATATTCACCATGACTATTTTTAATTATTAAACTTGTTTTAGTAAACAAGTACACGCTTATTGAATCCAAATGTAATTCAAAAAACTCAATTGAAGCTGCTACAAAATTCAAAATGAATATATCCACCAATCATTCAAGAATCTCACTTGATATTAAATATCACTAATTAGTCATCGTCTTTACAGTATCCAAGTACTTGCAATTGATCTCAAACAACATCCAAATCAAAAAAATAACAGAATTTCACAATATTCAAATCCTAATAAACTAATATTCAAATCCTAATAAACTGAACAGTCTTTTGGCCAATTGATCAAATCATCGAGCATAATGTCTTCAAACTTTTCATCTAGTTCAAACAAACATGCATTACGGTCAAAGATTTCATCGACGATGATATTATAGACATCTTCCTTTGACGGCGCATCAAATTTAAGCATCCAAAAGTAACATGTTTCCTTTTGAAGTCCTTCAGAAAACATGTCTTAGGCAAGTTAGATTGTTCGGTTACCTACAACCATAGAAACACAAAGATACAATAACATTAGCTACTATAATTCACATTACAGAGTATATTGCAGAGTAGAAGTAAATATTATTGTTGTTTGCTCTCCTAAATACACTTAAACTAGGTATTAGCCTACTGTGGCTCTGCTACTGCCAGATTTGTTCTTCATAAATTCGAACAAGTCAAAATGTTAGACCCAAAAAATAAGAAACCTTTGTTCTAGTTCTCAAAAAGACTGGAAGATCAAAGCTAAGAGACTTGTCACGACCCGCACCCGTTTTTTGGATACGAGACGTGTCCAAGCCAGCCTACGCCGCAGAGTCGGCGGTAGAACGCTGTCACGGCCAAGATGCTCAAAATCGCAAAATATAACATTTTCTGCTCATTCACATTTCTAAATTTGTTACAACATGTACAACGTTTATAATTAAAAAAAATACAAGATTTTAAAAATAATAAAATTGATACAACTGCTATCTATTTTTAGGTTTCTGTCTGTAAGTACACCCAAATCTTCCAAGCTAAGTGAAGCCACAGCTAACCTAAAAAATGATGGTTTTCAGTCAGGAATGGAACAAGTACACAAACCGACGGCAATGCGAAAATACAATAGAATTAACAAGACATGAAAATAACATATGAGATATAAAAACTGGAAAGTACTTATGACATGGCACGGTGGAGAAGAAAAGAAAAAATAAATAAAAGACAACTACCTATGTGGTGTGAAATATCTGTTTCGACATGTGAACAGCTAGGGGGTAAATCCGGCACACTGCACGTGTCGTGTGCAGCTGCTATCAGGCAAGAATAGACATTTTGGGAATATTTCTGGGTAGTCCACATGTCTACTAAGATACTTCCCCTCCCGACTACTCCGTGTGACGAGCGTGTCACAAGCAGCAAGATATATGTATAAACATGAAATGAGAAGACTACTATGAATCGAAAGCAATCAGAAAGTGCACTTGCATGAGGTCCTTAGCTGGTGAAACCAATAATACTATACCACTCAATGAACCACAAGCATTCAACACATGCAGAAGTCTCCAGATGCTGAAATAAATATTGTCAATATTCTTAGAATAGTCAAATTAGCTAGGATTGCCTGTCCTTAAGTCCAATTCTGGACACAGGGGCAAAACGGTAATTTCGGGTAAAAATGATGTCCGCCGTTGGATCCGCTTTGTACCGAAAATCGTGTCAGAGTCAATAGTCTCTAAAGTCGTCAAACTATATGTCAATAGGTCCAGTTTTTCGATACGAACTCAACCGTATGTCCAAAGTTGGATTCCGGTGGGCCGTACACAAAATCGCCCGTTGAGTCGGACCGTGGGGTCCGTAAAACGGCGGTCCGATCAACTATCTCAGAATGGAACCAAACTTGGCATACAGGACCAAAAAATGATACGGTCCTGCTGG
Source organism: Iris pallida (assembly GCA_029216955.1). Classification (NCBI taxonomy): domain Eukaryota; kingdom Viridiplantae; phylum Streptophyta; class Magnoliopsida; order Asparagales; family Iridaceae; genus Iris; species Iris pallida. Next base: position 12,429,027 of record JANAVB010005600.1, read on the forward strand.
CGCAAGTTTCGTCTCGATCTGTTAAACGTGCACAAAGTAATTGAAAAATTTGCACAGAGGCCGATACGGTAAATTTCGACGGATACGCATCAAATTCGTCGCGCACACGCGACCAATTTGAATTCCGTCAAAGTGCAAACTGATACGCACCTTTCGATGCTTTCGGTTCGTGACCACGTCGCCCGGATTGGCGGGATGCACGTCGTATCGGAGGTTTTTATTGAATTTTTAGTTTTCGAAAACGAGCTTTTCTAGGATTTTCAAACAAAAATTACTTGTTGTACAGTATGCTAGAAGTAGTTCTAATTATAGGGTTTTAATCCTCTACATGTTGTCTAAAAGTCCCTTTAACTATTTTTCCTAAACTGTGGTTGGATTGGCAAATATCTGCCTTCTAAAAGGGTGGTTTGGACTGGTTTCGTCCTCTATTCTGGGCAGAGTTTTGATCGACTTTGTGTCAATCTGGGAAATCTAGAGCGATTACAAATGAACTAATTGAAGGATATTAAAGTGGTATAGGTTGTCAACAAACCTGGGCAATCGGAACGAGATTTCGACGACCGAGGAGGGAGAACCGCGGTCTCAAACATCGGAGTTTGGATTGGCGCTGCTGTCGTTCTCCACGTTCTTCGCACACGCGCGCGCCTCCCGGGCCGTCGGCGGTGCCTCGCGGCGGCGCGCGCCCATCGGGGGGGGGGGGCACCCAGGTTAGGAGAAAGGGAGGCGTTAGGGTTTTAGATGAAACTCCTCGATCTCTCCTGCAAGTTGGAGGGGAGGAATTAATACTTGGGCTTGGGGAGTTGTTGGGCAGGTTAAGTTGCTGCTATTGTTTTCTTTTCTTTTTTGTTTTTATTTCTTTTTCTTTTTCTTTTCTATTTAGCAATATATATATATATATATATATATATATATATATATATATATCCTTATAACAATACATATTTATATATATGGATAAATATTCCATAAAAATATTAATAATACTTTCCTTGCATATAGTTTATAAATATGCACATATTTATATATATATATATATATATATATATATATATATATATATATATATATATATATATATATATATATATATATATACGTACTACTCATTTGATAATGAACTATCGAAATAGACGAATACTAATGATATAATTTAAGAACAATATATTAATAACAGTACAAAAATAATAAAAATAATAATAATAATAATAATAAAATACACTAACCAATAATTGTATAGTTTTGGGTGACACAATGCACTTCTACATAATTGGCCCACCAATAATCGTGCCACCATTAAAATATCATATAAATATAAATTAACAAATATTTAGAAAATATTCTTCAATCCCACGAATAAAACATGAAGTATAAGCATCTACTTAAAACATGCCTATATGGGGTCTTTGCACACACTACATGCCTACCTGGGCTGGGGCTTGGTTTGGGTCCAATCCGGACTAGTTTGGTACAACCGGGTCACTCAACGTCAAATAATATTAATAACCAATAATTAACTATTTATAATGGTCATGTCACAACTTGGCCTGGCTTTTCTAGTTAGGACATCATTATGAGTCGGCCTTCCCTGGCATGGCTAATACACCAGTCAAAGTACACCACCGAACTATACGTGTCATGATTCCTAGTCACTTTGTACTCCAATTTCTAACCATGACTGAAATCATCTACCGTAATAATGAACTAATTAATTATTTATAAAATCTAAAAAATCACCATTTAAATAAAATAAATAATAATAAAATATTTTAAAAATTCCGGGAAGGGGAGCTACAAGACTGGAGGGATTTGTGAAATAATTGTGGTATAGGTAGGAAGCAACATGTAGAAAGCTTGGGGTCAGCTCTCGAGGAAGATACTTAGTATGGACAATAAAAAGCTACAGGTAAATTGGTTACTATTTATCATTGCCCAAGCTCATATAGCAAATGAGCATGGACTTGACTGACTGATGAGATTGGCAAGAACAGCAAACACTTACATAGTAAAACCATCTTCCTAAGTCTCAGATTGAAGAAAGTCAAGGCCGAGAAGAATCAAAAGTAATCTCCAACAAGGGATGAAGAAAAACCAGGTCTTAGCCAGAAGAATAAGCAATCGGAGATTTGGTTTAGCTTGGCTAATACCTGAAATTTTTTTATTTAGAAGGCACACCTCGTATCGAAGAAGTTGAAAGGGTTTCAAAGAGTTATATAGATATTTGGTTCACCTTTAGATTTGTAAGGAAACTTTATGGGTGATACTTATCATGCAATTATATGGGTGATACTTATCATACAATATAGAAAGTGAATCAATAAACTAAGTTGTCACCTTCGAATCATTCAACAAAGCACATCATTTATATGTTGCATCACATGTACCTTATCAAAAGGTACATATCGACGTGGTTATGACACAAAATGGAGATGAATTACTTATCCTTGATTCGTTGTTGAATTTTGAATCTTGATGTTCGTTCGTTGTTGACTTTGACTTTGTATCTAAAATCAGTTTTTATGAATTGAGTTAAGATATTCTGATAAACATATTTGATGAGGACGATGAGAACGGTAAATGTCTACTTTATTTATGGGGTTTTGAATTTATCGCAGTCATACAAGCTAGCATGACAAGGACATGGAGCCTGATTTTGATATACTATCCTAGTTATAGAATTTAAATTTTCTTGCAGCCATACTGGTTGGCGTGGTAAAGAATCTAGATGATATGATTATATGGTGTATACACAAGTTATGGACTCCATCGTTTATTGCAGCTATGCTTACTGGCGTGGCAAAAATTCTGGCAACATGATTCTGGATATACGTATATGGTTATCAGGTCATATCTTAAATTGATTCACTTCTTTTGACCTATTGATCAAGGAAAATTCCTACCATTATTCCTTGTTATGTCACTTCTCTTCTCATCATATGATGATTTCCTTATCTTGTCATTACTTCATTCATCTTGATTAATTATGTCTTGATTACACCAATCACTTGTCTTTTATCCATTCCTGTCGACCACACTATGAAGTCATTTAAAAAAAATTCTTTTCACCTTGGAAAGGGTTAAGGAAGTATCGTAAATCATCTCGTTCGGGAGATAGATTTATTATCAAGTGGTATCTTGGTAGGAATATGAGATGTTGGATCTAGTGTAAAAATTTGAGATAGAAGTATAATTGAGGTTGGAACTGAAACCAGGGGTCGATATAATCTGTTTAGAAATGAGTTACTAGGGTATTTCGAGAATGAATTACTTGGAAAGCAAGTTCAAGGATTTCAAATGAGAAGAACAATAGGATGTACATTAATGGTATAAAAATTTATATTTCGTGGATATAGTTTAGAACCTGACAAGGATATCCGAGAGTGAAATATTTTTGAATTGGGACAATTTTAGGTTATTGGTTCTCGAGGTATTTCACGCAGAGGTTATGATGGAAGTTGGGATTTAATAATGGGGAAGAAATTTTAGTTATAGGTGGCGATGGTAAGAAACTAGACAAGACATTGGTAAGAGGATAGAGAATGCAAGGATTTTGAGTCAAAATATATATAGAGAGAGAGAGAGATTTTGTGAATATAATTTATTAATTGAGATGGTTAATATTTGAAGGTGTTTGATGAAGGAAATATGAGGTTGATTTGGTAATGGAAGAATAAGTTTTATAAAGCCTAGTGGTATTAGATTTGAATAACACAAGGAGCGTGATTTGAACAAGTTCAAGGATTTTACGAACTTGAATTAGAGGTTCGGATCAATTTAGGACAAGGTGGAAGAATTCAGATTTAAGGATGATTAAGTGGATAGTGTGGAGTCCTAGTGAAGGGTGTACTTCTTGATTAGGGTTTTGGAATTTAGGATCTGGCCTATGGTATCATGACAAGGTCCAATCTTCTGGATAGGCAGAATTCGGCCAGAATTCTGGGTCAAGAATTTAAATTTTTGGCCGTTGGACAACTAGCATACAGCAAACCCTAAAAATTAGGGTCCTGTATTTTAGGGGACAGAGTTCGGCCCGAACTCTGTGTGGAGACAGAGTTCGGCCCGAACTCTGTCTCCAGAAGACAGAATTGGTCCAGTAGGCTGTATGGGCTAGTTTGGTTTGGTGGAGCTTTTGGTTTGTGGTATAGGTATAGGTAAAGGCCCAAATTGCTCAGTGTAACTCAGTTTACATTTATCTAGACTCAAGAAAAGTATAAAATACAGACTCGAAACATAGTACGCTGCAGGTATGAGCCGTAGTCTGTCTTGTACTGAGTTCAGTTTTGATGTGTCATATTGAATTATGACAAGTATTATATTGTCAATTTTATCAATATTTGGTTGACTGTGATTTTGTGTCAACAATCTCCCCCATATTGATAATTGACAAAATGATATTTGTATATTCAATGTTCATACCTGGACACATTTAAAAAGTAGTAGCTCCCCCGCAATTAGTGCAGAACTAGCAATAGCTCCCCCGTAAACATTGCTTCGATGTAATGTCCTGATAAATACAAGCTTTCCCAAAATAGAGATATATAATACAATATAATATGATATGATAATGTGAATATCAAATAATTCTCCTCCTTTGTCATTTATCAAACACAAATAACCAGAGAATTTGTAAATAAAAATAATTGGCAAGCACACCAAAATACTAATAAACTGCATCAAGTGTCTCAAGAGTCATAGAACATAACGAAGTCTAATACAATAAAGATCAACTACATAAACTAGAAATCCATAATGCATAAAAATGAAAACATAAGATTCTCAGCAGCAGTAGTAAGTAGGAGACCACATCCATCACGGAGCTCGCGAAGGTCCAGCGTCGTCAGATGGATCAGTGAATGAACGACGAGGATCCACGAAAGTCGCATCCGGATCCAGATAGCGTATAACCCAAGGGTCATCGATACGGTATCCGTCGCGAGCAGGGTCCCGCTCCATAGGGATAGGCATGGAAGGATGACGAGACAGAGTACCGAATGTCATGCAGTGAGTTGCTAATGGCACTCATCTTTAGTGTAGTACGGTAGTCAAGCTGGGTTCAGCGATCATCCTCTAATACGAATCAATCGTGGAGCATAGTCTAAATTGACTCAAGAGTAGCAGGAGGAGGGGGCGCATCCTGTCCAAGAACAGGTGCGTCAGCCTGAGCATCGGAGTGCTCAGACTCGGCAGGAGAACCGACAGCTGTGCGAAGCTGTCGTGCCTTAGATAGGAAGGCAGGGACAGGGAGGAACTGACACCCATCAAGGTGGACATGAAAAGCACGAAAAATTATAGGAAGATAGAGAGCATAGACCAATGACCTTGGCTTCTTCCTAGCATTAATCATCCAGTCCATCATGGTAAGTGGAAGATTGAATGGAACATGGAAGTGTAGGTGATACATAGCAGAGATCTCAAAATATGTAACCTCATCAGTTGATCCTGCTTTGGGCAGAATTGTGTTGAAGATAATGCGATGAAGTTCATAGAAATAAGGATTGAGATATTTGGCAAAAAGCTTGCGTGGACGTGTGTTAGGTGTACACAAATCGTCCTTGAAGCTTTTTAGGGAAGACCCATCGGGGAATTAAAACTTACGAGCATCAACAAGTTTCTCCCATGAGTTAGGCTCCGGAATTTCAAGATATTCAGCCAATTCAAAGTCATCAAATGAGATATCAATGCGGGCAACACGTGAATATAAACGTGTATCATCAGTAGTAAGATTACAATAAAACATTTGAATGGCATTTAAATAGATGGGTGAATTAGTGGTGAAAAGTTCATCAAGACACAAATCAGGAAAGAGAGAGTCATATTGAAAAAATATAGTGAAGTTAACAAGATGACACGTATACACGGGACGTGATTGAAAATTACTAAACCATTCGTTTGAAGCGTCTAGTGACACAAATATTCGGTCATCGTACGTGTTAGGGTCAATGGGACGAGGTGGATTGAACAACGGGTGAATTAGTTGTTGAATAGGTTGGTTAACCGGAATAGGTTATTCGTTGTGAGGAGGAGGATTCGAAGAGGACGCACCCTCGGTTCGAAGCCTCTTGCCTCTATTAAACAACTTGGGAGCCATGAGTAATGAAGAAAAATAATAAAATTTAGATGGAGAGAAGAGTAAAATTATACCTCAAAAGGATGATGAATGAGGGGAGAGAATGATCCAAAAAACCCTCTCCTTCAATTTGGAGAAGAAATATGCACTAGAATGAGAAAACTAGGGTTAGGGTTTGAAGAGGAAGTATTTTAAGAAGTTTAGAATATGGCAATGGAGGAGAGAGAGAGGGAGAACCCGGTTATAATATTAGGGGTTCGAATGGTCGGAAGAAATATGGACCATTGGATCAATTTTAGATCAGCGGCTGAGCCCGCATGCAGTTCTGGAATGGTCAGACCGAATTCGGCCCGAACTCTATTTTAGGCAGAGTTCGGCCCGAATTCTGGGTTCTATGGCCAGAATAGAACTCAGGCTGAAATGAGTTAGAAACTAATGATAGATAAATAAGAATAAAGTAATAAATATGCCATTATAAGAAATGCAAGTAGAGAATTGGCAGAGAGTGACAACTGAATCAAGAGAATAAAATTAAAGTTCAAAATTTTGAATTAAGCATGTGATAAATGAAAGTAAACCATGTAATAAACAAGGAGTTATGACCCAATTCATTACGGTGAAACTGTCATGGGATAACTGCAGGGGCCGGATCCCAGCTAGCGGTAGTCCTGAGGACTAGTGCACCGTGTCGCTTAGGTTTTTATGCCTTGTTGTCAGAAGGACCCTTTCGGCTTTTACCCATAACAGATTCATCATAAAGAACCAAGACATAATCGATATTTACGCAGATCACTTTAATGAATAACAACTTCATCCAAAATTCCTAGTTCACAACATAAAAAGTTGAAACGCTCTTCGGATAGTGGTTTAGTAAAGAAATCTACTAGCTGATGATCAGTGTCAATGAATTCTAAGTTTATAGTGCCATTTAGCTGGTGATTACGCAAAAAATGGTGACAAATTTCAATGTGTTTCGTACGTGATTGACATATAGGGTTCTTAGTGAGGTTTATAGCACTAGTGTTATCACAGAATATAGGAATGTGCATAAAAGAAAGATTGTAGTCTTCAAGGGTTTACTTCATCTACATAATTTGTGTACAACAACGACCAGCTGCGATATATTCAGTTTCTGTTATGGATAGTGCGACAGAATTCTGCTTCTTGCTAAACCAAGAGACTAGAGCCTTGCCTAATAAATGACACGTATCGCTTGTATTTTTACGGTCGACTTTGCATCCTGCGAAATCAGCATCCGAATAACCAATAAGGTCAAAGGATGTGGATTTGGGATACTATAAGCCCACTGTAACAGTACCCTTAAGGTATCGAAAGATACGCTTAACGGCGGACATGTGTGATTCCTTAGGACTAGCTTGATATCGAACACACAGACAAACACTAAACAAGATATCGAGACGACTAGCAGTTAAATAAAGTAAACTACCAATCATACCTCGATACTTACGTTGATCAACCGGTTTGCCGCTTTCATCAGGTTCCAGCTTGGTCGAAGTAGCTATAGGAGTGCTGATTGGTTTGACGTTGTCAAGATCAAATTTTTTCAGCATATTCTTTGTATATTTTGACTGACTGATGAAAGTTTCTTACGAAGTTTGTTTGACTTGCAATCCAAGAAAGTAGGTGAGCTCCCCCATCATGCTCATCTCAAATTCGTTCTGCATACACTTAGCGAAATCTTGGCAAAGATTTTCATTAGTAGAACCGAATATGATATCATCTACATAAATTTGTACTAAGAGAATAGCATTTTGAAAACTTTTGATAAACAGTGTGGTGTTAATTTTCCCTTTTGAAAAGCCTTTATCTAGCAAGAAATTACTTAGGCGTTCATACCAAGCTCTAGGGGCTTGTTTGAAGCCATATAGCGCTTTTTTGAGTTTGAAAACATGGTCAAAAAATTTGTGATTTTCAAAACCAGGGGGTTGTTTTACAAAAACTTCCTCCTTAATAAATCCATTCAGAAAAATACTTTTAACATCCATTTGAAATAATTTAAAATTTTGAAAGTTAGCAAATGCACAAAGCATCCGAATGGATTCCAGTCATGCAACAGGAGCATATGTCTCGTCGTAGTCGATACCTTCCTCTTGGTTGTATCCTTGAGCTACTAGACGAGCTTTGTTGCGTGTAACTGAACCATCTCCATTTACTTTGTTGTAAAAGACCCATTTTATACCAATAATCGAATGATTAGCTGGCCTAAGAACAAGCTCCCAGACCTGGCTTCTCTCGAATTGGTTGAGTTCTTCTTACATGGCAGAAATCTAAAACTCATTATTAAAAGCTTCTAAAACAGTTTTAGGCTCAATTTGTGAAATGAAGGCAGTGCTAGCAATGGAGTCTCTTAACGATGATCGAGTACTTATGTCGCGTGAAACCTCACCTATTACTAAGTTTTCTGGATGTGATGGCTTGAAAGAGAATTTCTTTGGCAAGCCCTCCAGAGAATTAGTTTCAGTGGTGGTATTCATCGGCGTAGAAGTTGATGGCTCAACATCATCGTCGAGAGTAGCTGCTGCACTGTTATCCTCATCAAAAGTTATATTGGTAGACTCTTCCACAATCAATGAGCGTTTGTTAAACACTCTATATCCCTTGCTCTTGGCCTCATAGCCAAGAAAAATACCATCGTCAGCTTTGGCATCAAATTTGCCTAAGTTGTCTTTGGTGTTAAGGATAAAACATCGACAACCAAAAACTTTAAAATATGAAACATTTGGAGTTCTACCAAACCAAAGCTTATAGGGTGTTTTTTTCGTAATAGGTCGAATGAGCACCCTATTTAAAATATGGCACGCTGTACTGACCGCTTTAGCCCAAAAATATTTCGAAAGTAAAAATTTATTCAACATGACTCTAGCCATATCGCCAAGAGTCCTATTCTTCCGCTCCACAACACCATTTTGTTGAGGAGTTCTCGGACAAGAAAACTCATGTTCAAAACCATTTAAATCACAGAACTTTTCAAAATTAGTATTTTTGAATTCGCCTCCATGATCACTTCGGATTCGAGTAATCATGTAGCCTTTTTCGTTTTGAACCTTTTTAGCAAAAATTTTGAAAACAGAAATGGCATCACTTTTGTTTGTAAGAAAGAAAACCCAAGTAAATCTAGAAAAAATCATCTACTATAACAAAAGCATAGAGTTTTCCACCAAGAATGGCTACTCTACTAGGACCAAATAAGTCCATGTGAAGTAATTGTAAGGGTCTAGTAGTGCTTACAGTGTTTATGGAATGAAATGAGGACTTGGTTGCCTTATTTAACTCACATTCGACACAAACCGTATCCTTTTTGAATGTGATGTCGGGCAAGCCTCTTACTAGCTTCTTAGTCGATAGCCTGGATATAGTATCCATATTGGCATGACCAAGATGCTGGTGCCATAATAATCTCTCATCCTTGTGGGCGTAGAGGCATCTCTCTGCACTGTTAGTATCTCTAGAAAGATAGAAAATATAAATGTTATCCTCTCTTATCCCTTCAAAAGCGATATCTCCCGTTGACCTATCATAAATGTAGCATTTGTTTTGTCCAAAGTTAATATCATATCCATGATCAGCAAGGTGACTTATGCTGAGCAGGTTATGCTTTAACTCGGTCACTAGGCAGACATCCTTTATTACAGGAGAAGGAGGATGACCAATAGTACCATTGCCTATAATATACCCTTTTAGGTTGTTACCGAAGGATACATACCCTTCCCTCTTCATCGATAGTGATGCGAAAAGATTTACATCTTCCGTCATATGTCGCGAGCATCCACTATCGAGAATCTACTTACTTTCAGTTGAGGAGGGAAGGTCCACCTACATCAAGAGTAGATGTGACCTTTGGTACCCATGTTCTTGTGGGTCCTGAAATGTTAGTTTTTTGGCACCCATGCATATAGATTTATATCTACTAATCTCCTAATTCTACATTGTAGTAAGATGTGTCCATGTAATCCACAATAGGTACAGGTAGCATGCCTATTTATATTGGGAGCATGTTGATGATATCTATATGTAGCATGGTGAGAGTGGTGTGAAGCAGCAGGATATGGATTATACATGGCAGCAGAATGATGGTTATGTCTATATGCAGCATGGTGATGGTTATATCTATATGTAGCATGATGATTTTGTGTAGCAGTAGAATGATAGTTATGAGAATAATTTCTACGTGCATGTGCTGTATGGAAGTGTGTGTACATGTAGGCATGTTTGCGTGCTGCAGGTGGATGACGTGTTTGACTATTTTGAGTAGTCTTGTGCTTTGTGTGTGTCTTATGTGATTGGGTTTGAGGTTGAGCAACCTGTTTTTCTAATCTAATCTCTAATTTCTTAGAGGCAGCATGCAGTTCATTACACTTAGCAGTCAAACCATCGATTTTAGCAATAGAGATCTTGTGTCTCTTCTTTTCTTCAGCAAGCTCAGTGTTGAGTGCTGTGATCTCATGTGTTTGCTTTTCAATACGTGTTTCGCCATCATGTAGGCTTAACTTAAGCTTAGATACCTCATTAATGTATTCTGTGGGTGGAGTGTCTTTAACATTATCAAGCAAAGAAGAGAGTTTTTGAATCTCGACTTCATAGCTTTTGATTTTCTCCTTGGCATGCTTATATTTACTAATGACTTTCTTGTGGTCATTTAGTAAATCATTGAATGCATCGCCAAATTCACCAAAAGTGAAGTCATCGAGAGTATCGCTAGTTACCTTATCGGATGTTGCCATTAGGCATACGTTGGCGGTGTCTTAAGGGGAGTCCTTTTCATCCTCGAAGTCACTAGCTTCGCTTTCATGCCAAATGCTTGTGTTGGCATATTTTCTTGAGGAAGACTTCTTATAGGGCTTCTCATATCGGTTGCTTTTCTTTGCGAATGGATAGTCTTTTCGGATGTATCCAGTCTTCTTGTAGCCGTAGCATGTTGGCTCTTCTTCGTCATCTTCTTGTTGTTTCTTCTTTCTTCAATTGAAGCGAAGGAACTTCTTGAAGTTACGGACAAGGAGAGCTTGATCATCACCTTCCGAATTGTCGTCATCAGTCTCTTCAGGACCAGTCCTTCGACGATGAGCTTTAAGGGCAATCTCTTTTGCCTTTGGAGTAGGCTCTTCGAAGTCTTTGAGGTCAAGCTCGTGAGTCATCAGCTTTCCCATCAAAGTCTCCATAGACATTATGGTGAGATCATTGCCTTCTATGATAGTTGTTACCTTAGGGTTCCAAATTTTCGGTAGCCCCCTAAGTAACTTGTGGATCTTCTCGTGATTTGTATATTGTTTGCCGAGAGATGACAAGGGGTTGATGACGTCGAAGAATCTTATAAACATTTGTGTGATTGTCTCATTAGGCTTCATCTTGAACGCCTTATATTCTTGAGTGAGACGACTTATTTTTGACTCCTTGACTTGGGTGGTTCCTTCATGCGTCACTTCTAGAAGTTTCCATACTTCGTGAGAGGTGGTGCATGTTGAGATCCTGTTAAACTCATTCATATCTATTTTCCTTGTCAGAATATTTGTCGTGGGATTTCTTAATGAGATCACCATTGACAACTATCCTGGCGGGCTTTTTGTAACCATCGGTAACAATGGTCCACAGGTCGAAGTCTAGCGACTTGAGATAAAAACTCATCCTTGTTTTCCAATAGGTGTAGTTTGTTCCATCAAATAGGGGAGGCCTATGAGTGGACCGCCCTTCACCGTGATTGGAAAACATGGGTTGTGTGGTTGCCATGGATCAGCTCTAGGATGTTAGTCCTTGTTGAGAGAACAGAGCTCTGATACCAATTGAAGAACAAGTAGACAACTCTAGAGGGGGTGAATAGAGTTTATGACAATAATATCCAATTAAAAATTAAACTCTTTCACCAACAGTAAATAATCAGAGTAAATGCGAAAATTATAAAGAGCGAGAAAGCATACGCAAACACAGCCGATTTTAACCTGGTTTCCCTCGTAGAGGACTACTCCAGGCCTGAGAACTCTAGCTCAAGATTAAATCCACTATTTATGAAATAGTAGTTATACCCCGTGCCTTTTCTTCAGAAGAGCACGTCAACTTCTTACAGAGATCGCAGTGGCGATGCTTGGAATTTTCCAAGCGACTTTTGAACTCTTGCACAAACTCCTAACTGAAAAGCACTGAGCACTTTGAGGCTTAGGGAGCTTGTGGCTAGTAGATGAGAAGGGTAAGGCTTGTATAAGGCTTTAGAGAGAATAGAAGAGAAGATTGGATGATTGAAAAAGTGAGAATTCAAGGCCTATTTATAGGGTTCTGGATAGGCAGAATTCGGCGAGAAATCTGGGTCAAGAATTCAAATTTTTGGCCGTTGGAGAACTAGCATACAGTAAACCCTAAAAATTAGTGTCCTAGATTTTAGGGGACAGAGTTCGGCCCAAACTCTGTGTGGAGGCAGAGTTCGGCCCGAACTCTGTCTCCAGAAGACAGAATTGGTCCAGTGGGCTGTATGGGCTAGTTTGGTTTGGTGGAGCTTTTGGTTTGTGGTATACATGTATCTAGACTCAAAAAAAGTGTAAAATACATGTATCCAGTGCAACTCAGTTTACATGTATCTAGACTCAAAAAAAGTATAAAATACAGACTCGAAACATAGTACGCTGCAGGTACGAGCCGTAGTCCGTCTTGTACTGAGTTCAGTCTTGATCTGTCATATTGAATTATGACAAGTATCATATTATCAATTTTATCAATATTTGGTTGACAGTGATTTTGTGTCAACACATCATGCCTGAACAATTTTGAATCGATTATCTTGATCGTGCAGAACTCATTATTCTTGGATCATGCCTAAAATATTGCCTAAACCTTCTATCATGTTTTAACCCCACTACCAACCTTTAATTTCGAGGATGAAATTTTTATAAGGTGGGTAGGATGTAAGCCCCCTGAATTTTCAGAATTTATTTTTAAATTTTCTAAATGAATTATTATCGATAATTCATTTTTAGTTAATTAATTTTGATCATTAAATGCTCTTTACCGTGACTTTGATTTCTAGAGCATCAGGGATGCCAGTCTCTGAAAACTTTCTTCTTGAAGTTTGTAGTAGACGAGATTATCTTCAATTTGATATATCATGTCCCACTCGAACTTGTTCCCTTGTATTCCATTTGCTTCGCGTAACTTTCGGGTCAATTTAGACCAATTTATCGTCTGCCGTAATTCGTGACTTAACTTCCAACTAAATTTTCGAGCCCGACATCGGTCCAATCCAGTTGACCCAATATATGGTCCTGGCCTGTTTTGAGTCAACTATGTACGTGCCACTGGCGTGCCACAAAATTGATCTCCCTTGTGCTCCCATTTCATTCATGATTTAATTTGGTTTAAATTGTTATTTTAATTAAATCTTGGCCCCAAGCTTGTCCAACTTGACCCAACACCCAACCCAAATTGGTGTGACCCTACCATGTCTACCTATACACCCCCACTAATATTTTCTTATTTTTCCTCTACTCAAAAACATCTCTCTTTATATACTATATATATATATATATATATATATATATATATATATATATATATATATATATTTTATATATATATATATATTTTATATATATATATATATATATATATATATATATATATATATATATATATATATATATATATATATATTCTCTCATATCACCCTCTCTCTCTCTCCCATTATTACACACACACCCCCCCTCCTGTACACGAGCAGCCCCCCCACTCTCTATTCTCTCTCTAAATATCCCTCTCTCTCTCTTAATATAATATATATACACACATATAATATCTCTCTCTCTCTTCCATTACTACACACACACACATATAACTCACTCCCTCTCCCATCAGCCGACAACCCCCTCTCCTTTCTACTTCTTCTTCACTTCATCATCTTCACCAACTCCCCCTCCATGGCCGAGCATGCCCACAGCTACCTCTCTATCCTCCTATTCTTCTCACCATAACAACACCAACATCACTACAATACCACCCCCATCATCATCACCATGCTCACCACCATCACCACCACCCCTCCTCTCCTTCCTCCTCTGGCTGGCCATGCCGTCGACGCAGGGCAGCCACCGCCGTCGCCGTCGTATGGTCGGCGCAGCAGTAGCAAGCCGCAGTACAGCAAAGCACAACAGCAGCAGTACAAGGCGTAGCAGCAGCCGCGGCCGACCGGCGTCGCGCCGCCGCCGTGCGCCACCGTGGCCAGCCACCGTACGGTCCCCCATGGCCCCCTTGGCCGGGCGCACCCCCGGGCAAGCCCCCGTGGCGCGCTCCCTCTTCTCCGGCACGAGAAACGCCCGATTCGTGCATTTTGTACGGAATTTCGTCGACGCACGCGGGAGAAAATTCAGAATTCGTGCTTCGAGGCAGCGACTTCGTGTATTTTTTCGAGAAATTCGACCGTTGTATCAACGAACTTTTTGCTCCGTCACAATTTCGGTATATACCTCTTCACCCCCCTCCAGTTTTGTCCGTTAATTTCGTCGTTTGATACATCAAAATCGTCCACCAAGTTGACCGTTTAAATTGTACTATTTTTGGACAGTTTTGTGGAGCCAACTTCGTCGGCTCGTAACTCCGTCGTCGCAGCTCCGTTTGGCATGCCACTAGTTCCTGTGCGTAGCTGGTATAACCCTCTTCCTGCCCTTTAAGTTTCGTTTCATTGTGAGCACGTTTGTTCGATCGAATTCGACGCCAAAGTTGGTCGTCCGAATTCTTAATTTTGTACTTATAAAATTCTATTTTTGAACCCTGGACTCCGGATTCAATTTCTGACACCACCAGTAGATTCGTGGCATCGTTTTGACACATTTTCATATAAAGTTTGCTAGATTTGAAGGACGTGGGACCTGGCACGCATTTCGGTGTAACATGGGCCCCATGGTTCGGGTCAACGAGACTTTTTGAGATCCGCTCATCGAAATCCAATTCTGGATATACCGTTGAGTTTTTATTGTCATTCTAGACTCGTTGACATATAATTTGCTGAGTTTTGTGGACATTGGCTCCGATACGTATTTTCGTACAAATCGGATTACAATATCCGGGTCAACGGACCATTTTGAGATCGACTCATCGGAATCTAATTTCGAATATACCGTTGAGTTCGTATCATCATTCTGGACTCGTTGACATATAATTTGCTGAGTTTTATGGACATTGGCTCCGACATGCATTTTCGTGCAAATCGGATACCAATATTCGGGTCAATGGGCCATTTTAAGATCGGCTCATCGGAATCTAATTTCGGATATACCGTTGAGTTCGTATCGTCATTCTGGATTCGTGGACATATAATTTGTTAGGTTTAGTGTACATTTATTCTGATACATTTTTTGGTACAAAGTGGGTCCGACACGGACACCATTTTGACCCAAAATTACCTTTTTGCCCCTGTGTCCAAATTGGACTTATGGATAGGCTATCCTAGCTAATTTGACCATTCTGGACACGTTGGTGATGGTTGTTTCACCATCTGACAAAATCTGTAGGTTTTTACCCTATTATTATAATCTTTCTCCTTTTGTTGTATTTTGAGATCCACCGATTCCAGTGATTTCCAACCACTGAAATTGATGTGTTGACCATGTAGATGTTTATAGAGACTATCCTTGACCATGTTTGACCATGGTTGACTGCTTTGACTGAACATCGAAGTAGAGTCAATATTTGACCTAGTTTAACCTAGAGTTGACCATAGTTGACCTGTTGACTAAAAGTCAACCGTAAGTTAACCATTGACCCAGTTTGACTTGGTTTGACTTTTTGTGGCCTAGTTTGACCTAGTGTGACTCAGTGTGACCTAGTTTGACTTAGTTGGACTGAGATTGACCTAGATTACATAGCTTGTACGATATAATCATGTCTAACACTGTTGAACCCTAATTAGCTTATATATATCTCATCTTTAGGTCTATGATTTCACTCTGAGTCAGATTACACAGTTGACATATTCCACCAGATCTAAGGCGAGTACATTCTCTGATAATATTTTTATTTTATGATATCGTCTATGTTTCTTGTATATAGTGTAGATATTCTTGTTCTCTTGACACTAGTTCACACGTATTGGTATTTGTCTGGATCCCGGCATGAGATGTTATTCCTTACTTTTCTTGGTATATATTGTGCAAGTCTTGCCTTATTTCTTGTGCATTGTGTAGATGCGATTCTCGGGGAGACTTGCTACCTTTTCAGAGAATCTTGTGTCATGACGTATCATGGTTGGATCCACTGTACTAGTCAGGGGCAGGGAGTATTAGTGTAGATATGTGGTCAATTCCTATTGTGCACCCATTGTGTACCTATTGATTGTGAGTGTTGATCATACACCCTACGTATGATTAGCCAGGCCTGTTACTATTGTGCAAGTTCCCAAGCTGACCATATGTCATAGCTAGTATTCACTCACGTAGATGGTATGATTTTTTATTCTTGTACATACCATGATCATTTTTACTTACCTTATTCTAGCTCTAGATTTACAGCTTACCTTGCCATGATACTCACATGTACATTTCGTGATTTCTTGTATACTCTTTCTATTTACTGCTATATTTTTAATATCGTCTAACTAGAACTGTTATTTGAGATTTGTGCTCGTTCCATCCTTACTGAATATGTTGACAATATTTTAGGAGTTTTTGTGTCCTCAGTATTGGACTACAGGATGTTGCTAGCTGGGGTGATTCTCGGTATTCTTCACCATGAGTTGTCTCTCAGGAGTTCTAGGTCTGGTAGTTATTTAGTTTTGTTATTGTTTCCCTCTGTTTTATTCTTGTCTCATATGATCCTCGTAGATTCTAGTTGTTCCAGTGATATTGTTATTATTTCTTGTCTTATCTTCCTTAGTTTTTGTGATGTGATACGATTACCTTTATAGTTACGGATCTTAGATGTTGTGGTTAGTATCGGGTACTTGACAGCGCTCTACCGCCGATACTGCGGCGTAGGGTGGGCGTGGCCCACTTATTCGTACCCGTATATCCGGGTGCGGGTCGTGACACTGTAACCATTTATCTGAATCATGGAAACTACGGGTTCGCTACAGCCAGCAGCGCACTGGCGAGACATGGACTCTAAATCGAAGTGATTTCAGGTATGTATAGGTTTTCGGATACTATTGAGACTATGTCCTATATGCATCATGTTTCGATCACTTGAGTTGTTATGTCCATATTATTTAAAAATGGGTAAAGTTGATAGATTATTCAGTACCTATTATTGTTCGAGTCACGGAACCAAGAATTTACTGTAGCCAGATGTACACTAGCGGAACATGAATTCTAGGTAAAGTGATTTCAGATATACATTTTTTTGGATACTATTGAGACTATATCCATTGTTTGACCTCTTATCACCATTGAGAAACCACACCAGAATTATTTTGATATGCTTGATTTCGTCCTAACTTGACAATTCTATCCCTACAATTCTCAGAGATCACTTCTATATACCTAGCCAATAGGAATAAGGATTCCTTTAGAGTTTCTATTTGATTCATTAGGACATTTTCAAATACCTATTGATCCAATCTCTTTCATGATTTAACTTTAGCTTTCTTATCATATATATGTGTTACATAGATAGTTGATGTGCATATTTGTAGATAGCTATATATGTATATATAGGGAGACTAAGCTAGCTACCTAGTTATCCTATTTAGATCATTTCTAGTGAATGTATTTTTGGGAATTAGAATTTTTTGGGTTAGATATAAAAAACCAGGTGATGGAATAAGACCATAGGTGTACAAGAGAGAGATATGTTTTTGAGCTACATGATGAAACCGTTAGTGGTTTGGAATACATGATAACATATTTTATGGTGATTACAAGAAAGGAAAAAAGAGACGTGGATTAGCGGGGAAATTCTAAGTGATAAACAAAGGATAGGCAAGAATATACTAGGTTGAGGAAGTTCTTCCAAGAAGAAAGCAAATTGAAAATCGATCATTCTGAGTTTTGAGAAAAAGGGTATACATAACCTATAGGAAGATTATTTCCGAAAAGAAAAGAACCAAGGGTTATAGAAAGAATATAATCATTGAAGTAGTAGTTGAGAAATTGAGACTATGACATTAGCATACAAACTCGAGGAATATGAATCAGAGATTGAACAAGAACTAAGCAAGTTGGTTGAGTAATGAAGAAAATAAGGACATGAGTAGTGGATTGTAACTAAAAGGATTTTTTTGGGGCAAACTTGAATTGGTAAAGGAACCAGGACAAACAAAACATGAAGAATATGGATTGAGAAAATAACAAAAATATTGTTATGATTGGCTTTGTGGATAGAGCACGGTTGTGGATTCTAGTGAATAAAAATATCATAAAAAGGGATTATTTGGAAATAAAGAGAACAAAATCTTTCATAATAGAGGTTCTTTAACAGTGGATTTGTAAAGGGACTATAAGTTTCGTAGCACTGAAGGAATATTAAATATGGATAAGTGACTATAAGATATAAAAGGGTTTCAGTTTAGTTGCATGATTTCTGATGATTACAAGACAAAGGACGTTGGATTTTAGTTTCAATTTGGTTTAAGAATAAGATTAAGGTAGCCGACTTGGTTGGATTGGGAGGTGTTAAGTTTAGAAGAAATCATAAAACAAAGGGAAGCACCATAATTTTAGACTATCAAAGTACCACAATGGTCGGCAGATGACATTATGGATCAAGGTCCGAATCAGCTGCAGGAGCTTATGAGGTTGCTTGCAATTATTTACAAGAGACCAGGACACAAGCGGAGTGAACGCAAGAGAAGATTAGGACAAATATCTACATTATGGATCAAGTGACCATATAATCAGGGATTGACCACGTAGGAAGTATAAGAAGAGTTTAATTTTCATGGATTGATAGATTCAGGATTATGTTCCTCAAAGTTAGACCTTTTAGTAGGATGACCTAGTATTTTCTTTTCTTTCATATCATAAACGTTGTAACCATGATTTGATTCTTTTCCATAATCTCCAATTGGTTTTCAATATTTCAATTTTTAATTTTCCTTTGCCCGTGCCTAGCTATCCTTGCATAACTAGGTGATTTTATTGATCATGACTAGATTGTAATCCTATACTTGGTCATGCCTAAATTTTGATTCCTGATCGAATATCTAAATTGGATTCTATTGTACGTAGATGATTTTGACTATTCTTAGTCATGACTAAATAATTTTATCTATCGTAACTATTTGATCATACCTAAATGATTCGAAACTTGGTCGTATCGAAACAATTTTTTATCATGATTGTGTTTATATGATTATAATTTTTCATATTAATCGTGCCTGGATGATTTTGATTCCATTGACTATGATTAGATTTTGATCCTTGATCATGCTTAATCGTACCAAATCATTTCAAATCACTTATCGTGCCAAATAGTCATTTCTTAAATTTCGAGGACGAAAATTTTCTAAGGTGGATAGATTTGTAATCCCACTTTTTCTAAATAGAAGTTTGATCTAAATATAGAAATTTATTATTCTTCTATTAATTTTTGGAATATTTTATTCCAATTTATTAAATAAATGTAATTAACTTTAGTTTTTAATTTTAATTAAGTTTATCTTAATGGACTTTATTTGATAAGCTAATTATAATTGTTTATTTCGATTATTGGACTGTGATTAGCTATGATTTTCATGTAATATATAAAATCTATTTTGATTGTTAATTATGATTATATTTAAAATATTTATTAGTTAAGTATTTGTGATTTGCTACTTTGGGAATGGCAGATTTGTAATTATCTCTAGGTGAGTTGGCTATTTTAGGAAATCCATTGTGGAATGCCTAGCCACATCACTTAGTGGGAACATTTTGGAACCATTAGACTAATCCAGGAATATTTCCCTAGCCCATGTGCCTAGAGATTCTAGGACTTTCCTAATGAGGCTATATATAGCCATCATTAATTGCTGGATTAATTATTATAATCATTATTCCTATGGTCCTAATGACTGTATCCTGCAGTATCCTATCGTGTCCATTCCACTAAATCCACTTTTTACAATTACATTCAATTTTGACACGGACACACCCATGTCACCCCCACCCTTGTTGTGTCATGTGTCCCCTGACACAGGATTGTACATCTATGTGTACACCACCATTATTTCCTTGTGTCGTGTGTCCCGACACAATACTTACAACTCAGCATACTGTTTCCCTGTGTCTCTTATCCCAGACACGGACACGTACACCAGAATCATCTAAACCCTAATCTAGCCCTAGATCCGATGGAGCTGCCGTCGAGTCCTGCTTCCCTCGTCGAAGCCACAATCGCGTTCTCGTGTCCTGAAGGAGTCAGGACACGGGTCTTCATCACTGGAGTCGGTTCTTCTCGTTCTGCCGGAGCCGTCACAGACCCGCCAGGGTCGGGCCGATCTCGTCGTCGCATGAGAAGCGCCGCCATCGGAGTTCGCCATCTGCCGCTCAAACTACCATTGCATCGAACCAGACAGCCTCGAGTCGTGTGCCAGCACCACAACCACTATGCAGTACACCACGGCCTCCTCGAGTCACCAGCCTGAACCCTAGTCGTTCACCGCCGCCGTTCTTGGACCAAATCTCGCCGTCCTTGAACTTAGTACCGTCGCAGCCTCAAATTCAGAGACGACTGTGGATCCTGGAGCTCCATCACTCCTCTGCAACCAAGCGACCATGGCCTGGACGGAGTTCTCCATCAGCGCACGGCCGCAAAAATCTCGACAAACCGTACCACTCGCGGTGTCGATCCTTCCCGTGTGATCCCCTCCACCTGGCTGTGCTTTGGTCCGAACAGCTCCACCGAGCTCGGCATCAGCTCGGTGCCACCGCCTCTCCCGGTCACCAAAGTGAGCATCATTGTCCCCTTCGTCTCGAACCCTTCTTTCTTCTCCTTTTTGATCTTCTTCTTCTACTTCTTCTTTCTCTATTTCTTGTTGTTCTTCTTAGGGTTTTCGTGTGATGCAGCTGGAGAATGAGTAAGTGAGAGAGAGATAGAATGGTGAAGTAAGATTAGGGTTAGGTTAGATTTGTTTGGTTGGGCCGGGTTGCTGGGACTTAAGGGCTGGGCCATCTAGAGAGGAAAAAGAATAGAAGTAAGAATTGTGGCCGAGCACAAGCCCATTGCAGGCATGGTCCAGGGTTTTGGGGCTAGGATTTATAGTTTAGTTATCTTGCTCTTTACATTTATAAATTAGATTGGTATTGGTGAGTAATAGTTTTTATTAATAACTAGTTTCTTTAAAAGTATTTACTAAATTTAATTAGTATTTTTAGTGGTGATTTTTACTAATAATTTTACTAATATTTCTTAGCCAAGTTTAATTAATATTTTAACTAGCTACTTAGCCTAATGATATTATCGATAATTTTATTAAATAGTATTATATTCTTAATATTAGTTAATAATTATTTTTAGAGAAAGGGGTAGACTACTATGGGTAGATATAGTAGAATCTTCTACAAATTCCTAGAATGTTTTCGAACCCATTATTCTTTATTCATTTTAGGTGGGATTATAGACACTTGACAACAACAACCAAGGAAAGGCAAGTACATGTACTCACTTTACTTAGCAACTTTACATGCATATTTACACTCACTTACTTGACATGTCTTCGTGTTTCTTACTTGCTTGCATGTTTCTCATGTTATATGTCGAGAGGAAAACAATCATGTGGCACGTAGTACACCTAGCCTTGAACAATTTTAGTACCTGATAGCATATCATTTCTTGATGTGCCTGATGTCCATTTCATGCGTTACTGATAGTATATCCTGATATGCCTGATATTTGTTGCGTACTTGACTGATAGCATTGTCAACAGACATGCCTGATATTAGTTACTTGCGTGATATCGTGATTGATAGCATATCTTAATATACCTGATACCTGTGTAGCCCCTACATGCTTATTGGTGTTCTATTGCATATATTCACGTAGCTAGTGCATAATTTCAGGTATTTTCAGTTTACTTGCTATTTACTTGCCCTTATTATTTTATATACTATTGCATCTTGTTGTTGAGTACAATTGAGTTACATTGTACTTTGCTCCTTTCCTGACTAGATCGTTGACATATTAGATCAGGACATATGGACAACATTGGATTAGACGATGACTCCTGGAAGATTCTAGAAGATCGAATTTTTGATGTATTAGATGATTCTGATGAGACAAATGTACCAGTTGTATCATTGATTTGAGGATATGATTACCGAATTTGTCTCTGGTAGAGCTAGCAAATGTATGATGTACTAAAATACTCATAGTAGACTCTATGGTGACTTTGTGTTGTTGTGATTTGCTTGAACGTTCTAGTCGCTGTGATGAGTGATCATTATATTGTATTATTGATTATTCATGAGATTTAGATGATTGACTACCGCTGTCCACGACAGTGTAGGCCGGGTGTGATCATAACCCGTACCCGATTATCTGGGAGCGGATTGTGACATCTAGTATCCTCGACTAAAAGATTGCTTCAAACTTTAAGAGATGATGGCTTTGGTGGTATCTTTAGTTATGTGGAATTAGTTTGCAACAAGTATGGCATTGATATACCTAATATGAATGCTTGTTATACAGGGGCTAGAGGTCATTCTTGCCAACAACGAGATTCCATTGCATTTGAACATCAATATCACTTTGATATATTCAACTCTACAATAGATTTTCAATTTGAAGAGTTGAATAATAGATTCAATTTAATATATATATATATATATATATATATATATATATATATATATATATATATATATATATATATAATCTGGTGATTTGAGGAGCCATAGGGCCAACATTTATCATCAAACTGGAGAGGAAGAAATGTTGGGTGTCTAGTCGAGAGGTTCTGGGAGGAAAGGAATAGAGTTCGCGCGGTCTGAATTCGGTCCAAACTCAACCATTTCCAAACATGACTTGTGGGCATTCGACTGACCGAATTCGGCCAAAATTCGATTTTGTCATGGCTGAACGTTGTTCAGGTTTAATCAGAAACACTATATGCTAGTGGACGGACAAATCCGATGGTGGACTATTTTGGGGTTTCCTAGACTCTAAAATAGGTCTCTCAACATATTTATATGTGTTGAGGGTGGAGGCAGATGAAGATCACAAGGAAGATTTTGGGTACTTGTACACAAGAGAACTAAGAGAAAATTCGTACTTTGCTCTTAGGGCTTGTCGTTTGAGACAACATGAAGAGGTGGGTTGTTTGGGGAATCATTTATTTCGTTCATAGAGATCGATATACGGTGTTGGGTGAGTGATTTTAATTATAATCCCTCTCTTTATTCTTGAGTTCGGTGAGGCGGTTGAATCTTTGGACAAAGGGTTCAACAAATTAAATCTTGTATCTACACTTGAAGATTATAACGCCCCAGAACCAGAATACTGGAGAGCGGGAGCGAACATAGCCAGCTACGTATATTGAAGTGCAACCCACCTCGCTATACGATCACGGCTGTCTAGATACATGAGGGTTTAACTATAAGCCATCAGTCTCTTATGGTCATGAACAAGCCTATTGTCTCAATCTCAAACAAGCGATAACTGTTACAAGATGTCAGAGCACCAAATAGACAATAGTAAGGCATCCCATACATTACATATTTGGATGATCATGAAGCTAGTCGTACAAAATGTCAAGACTAGCAAGAGTTTCAGTTATACATGATCAACCCTAGGATTTGTCAATCATGTTACAGCCCATAGGCAGACAGTAAATAAAGGTGCAATACGAGCTAACACGTGCTCGCCGGCTAAACGTCTCAAAAGAATATTTATACAATAAAGTGGGAGAACAAAAGGAACCCACTCGTTGCCAGGGTTACGCTTGGTGGTCACCATCTGGCTGGAAGATAGGTAGATCCTCTGGAGCTGCTCCGGTATCTGGCCATACAAAACCAGCTGGGTCAGACCCCAGAAATTACAAGTGCCACAAAGGAGGCTTCACTTAGGAACTAAAACCAGCATATAATAAATGGATATTAAAGATAATTATATATAAAGAAAACTGATAATAACAGAGCCAACAACAATGAATTGAGTACGAGGAAACCATTCAGGTAGCCAGGTCGCAACCC
Source organism: Iris pallida (assembly GCA_029216955.1). NCBI lineage: Eukaryota > Viridiplantae > Streptophyta > Magnoliopsida > Asparagales > Iridaceae > Iris > Iris pallida. Next base: position 12,453,186 of record JANAVB010005600.1, read on the forward strand.
TTAAACCAAACAAGGACCGGAGTTGTAACCCTTCACCTAAATAGGAACCCGTCTCAAATTCTTGTTGGTAAAATAAAATATGACGAGCATGACATAGGGCACAATAAGACAATAAACGAAAAGAGAACACAGAACTGCTCCGGGATCCAGGTTACAACCCTTAAACCAAACAAGGACCGGGGTTGTAACCCTTCGCCTGAACAGAACTTGGCCCCTGGTCATTATTGTTAAGGTAAGCATAAATAATCATGTTATTAAAGTAACCAGGTACCGGAACAGGGCAAGACTTAGACTCCATCCAACATTCACGGCCAAGCAAATAAGTCTGGCTTGATACTTTAACTAACTAGGGTTATCACATGCCTAGTTACTAACAAGATGCAATAAGATTATTCCAACAGCCACAAGCCCTGCAGACCATCCAGGTTATCCAGACGCAATTAAGGGATTAAATATATGTGGGTACATCGTCCAAGAAATGCATGTACCCTTAAGTAGCTTGGTGGGTGTAACACATGACAGTGTACTGGAAATGTGCCCTACTCGATAGTAGGCTACAAATCCTATGATGGGGCGCCCAGATAACTGGATTGCCTATAGCTGGGAAATCTCTCCATGACTACTGGATTTTCTAGTTATTAGCCTTAGTCAATTTCAGTAGGTACCCCTGACCATGGTACTCAGGGGTCCCCGTCCTAGACATGATGCAAGGCAATACTGGTTCACTTGCATAAACACAATCGTCCACGGTGTCCAGGCCATTCATTCTTATCATGTCATTTTTGTTATGTTATGCTAGCCGTCGCAACAGCTTTCAATAGTTCCCATCATGCTTGCTTGTCATGTCATGTTAACTTCATACCATGCCGTGTACAATTATCATTTCAAACATATTAAATAAATTCATGATTATCAAGTTCATGACAAAAGGCGTAAGGATATAATAGGGTAAAGGTGTACGCCATAGGGACTGTAGCATTTGGGTTCCTAGAATTTGTCTTCTCTTTGGAGATTTTTTTTAGTTAGAATCAATTATTAACTAGGATATTGATTTGGGATCGTAAAATTTTTGCCTAAGTCTATAGGTTAGGTATAAGGAAATTAGGTCGTATATGGTCTCTGGGGCACTAGATAGTCCCTAGTATATTATTTCACCATTTTAGAATTTTTAGAATTTTATGAAGATTTTTAGATAATTTTATATATGATTTTTTTATTTTTCTAAGCTTCTATGATTTACTGTGAGAGCACCCGAGAGTAGTTATGAGGCCAAAGAATTTATTTGGGCTCTAGAACCCTTAAAATATTTTTTAGATTTTTCTAGAAAATTTTTAAGAATTTTTTGGGATTTATTTGGAATTTTTAGTATTTTTTTCTAATTTTTATTTAATTTTCTGTAATTAAAAATCTATTTTCTAATATATATTACCCAGTCAGCCGCGGGGGGGGGCACCCGTCAGCCGCTGAAGCGGGGAGGGGCAGGCCCACCCGTCAGCGTCTGGGTGAGCTCCACGTGGGTTTCCTTAATTGGAAGCCGAGCCAAGCGGCTGAGCTGGCTCACCCCCAAGCCGGCTCACATATGAGCCATTGGATCTGCGCGGGAGGCAACAGATGCTGCCACGTGTCCCCGCCCAGCCGCCTCAAGCCATTCCACCGACTCCCTTTTCCCTATATATATACTAGTATATTTTAGGTTTCCGAAAACCCTATTTTAATTCAGCAGCTTTTTGTGGGAGAGTTCGATAGGGATTATTCGACTTCGCGGAGGGATTATCGTTGATCTAGACGTCCATTTTGTACGCTGTTTTTTTGTTAGAAGCGTATTGAGGTTAGGTTTCTGAATATATAATTTATTTTCTGGTATTTTGATCTCGAATTTCTGAATAATTATTTGAGTGTCGGTTGTCCAAAAATCAATACGTCGTACGGTTTTTGAGATTTCGAGTGATCCCGAACTCCGTTTTGCGATCCGTTTAAAGTTTTAGAAAGCTGACACCGCGCTCTACAACATATAATTTTTCAGAAATTTGGAGTTTCATCTAGTATTTTATTTTGTTCATAGAAGTCAGATTTGGTCAACGGTTCATCGATTTGGTCATGGTTAGCCATAATGGCGATAACTTTTGACCAAATTGTGATTTTGCGGCACGGTCGATTCTAGTGCACTTATGGCACTGAAATCTACCATGTTGCACACTCAAACTTTTGAATTTATAATGTTTGACTAGTTAGTCAATAGTATGCCTCGGTTTGCGTGCCACGAGTTCCGAATTTGGAACCGTAAATTTCCTTGGCCAAATATTTGCATTTAGATTCTTATTTCAAAATTAAATAGGTTAAAATAGGATTTTAAATGATTTATTCCAGAATTAGAATAGTATTAATTGATTTAACCCATTAGCCACTTTCTAGGATTTTTAGAGTGGGAATCGTTGATCTAACTTGTGGTTGTTTTTGTGTCGGGGTAGATCGGGCTACGACATCTTGACTTATGAATTTATCGTCTAACGGAGCAGGCATGTATCACTATGACCTATGTTTCTTTTATTTTATACTGCATGTATCTTCGTGTCGTCTTTTCACTATTACTCCCTTATGGTTCAGAATTGTCATTGTTCATGATTACTATTGTGCACGAGAGTTAGAATCGGTTGGATATACATACATGTTCATGCCTTACTCATTGTTTCATATTATTTACAATTTATTGTATTGCTAATATTTATCGTAGTGAACATGTATTGTGAGTGAGTCGGGCGGGAGAATACAACAAGTAAGTATGTGGTCAACGAATTGAATACAGACCCCCTATACATTGATTGCATAATATCAGTCATACACCACACGTATGACTGACGGATATTCCAAGCCGTCTACATGCTGAAAGTTGGTATTCTAAAACACACAGTACACGTGACTTAATTATTGTTACTCTATTGTCTATTGTTCTTCTTTCGTCAAGTCTACCTTCTTATTGTCATCATGTCTTAGTGGTATGTCAAGTCTACCTTTATATTTTCATCATGTCTCAAATGTACTTTCTTATCATACAATGTTATGCCTATACTTATCTTCAGTTAAATTCCTTTTATCGTTCCTTCATGCCTGTATAATATATTGTGTAATATAGTGTTATGGTGATCTTGCTCCAATCCTGACTGGATAATTATTTTTCAGCTTTAGACGACGAGATTTGCCCCGAGGTCTATGGTAGTACGTTGGTGACCCTGACATCACTAGCGTACCCGGTTCCAGCACTGATACGAATTAACAAATTTTCTTCCTTATGGATTCGCATTAGTTAGTAGTTATAGTTATGGAGTTTAGTTGTCTATTTTATTTTCTGCTATCCGGGTTTGTTCCCGAGACTTACTGAGTTGTAGTGGATTATTTTATATTTATAATATTGAGACTATTGGATAATTTGGTAATTATTGCTGGCTTAGTTGTGGATGATATATATGCGTGTTGTTCTTGTTGTGGACCATTGTTATCATAGACAGCGTACTACCGCCGATGCTGCGGCATAGGCTGGACTTGGCCACGAACTCGTATCCCAAAATTGGGAGCGGGTCGTGACAAGTTTTTATGGTGGTCCATGCAGGTCCAATTTCGTAAAAGACTGCGAACTCGTGGTAGTACTTAAGTTAGTCAGACTACTGCGAGCCTGCGAATAGAGTTAGGAGGTTATATCATCCACAGTAGGATTTTTGACCTTATGAGTCTATTTTATCTTAGGATCTACTGCCTCTTAAATTACATCTTGCTTGATTCCATCCGTGTTTTCTTCGATATGTTTGTATCTACCGTTCCAACCATATTCTTTCCTTCCTTTTAGTTCGCAATGGTTGAGACAAGGAGCAGTGCGATCCGTAAGGGGAAAAGGGTAGCTAACCCTTATGCTACTCCCGAACCCGAGGGATCGACAACAGAGAGTACTAATTTCGTAGAGCCTTCTTTAGTTTTAGTTGTTATGCATGCTTAGTTAGTTTGTAGTATGTTTATTATTGATCAGTTCCCTTATGTTCCTAGCAATTCTCTCTCCGTGACTTAGCTTAAGAAATTATTGCTTGTAAGAGTTAGGTATTATACTATGCTATTTGTGATGTTTTGATTTTTGAGGACAAAAATCTTTTAAGGGGGATAGTTTGTAGCATTTGGGTTCCTAGAATTTGTCTTCTCTTTGGAGATTTTTTTATTTTATTTTTAGTTAGAATCAATTATTAACTAGGATATTGATTTGGGATCGTAAGATTTTTGCCTAAGTCTATAGGTTAGGTATAAAGAAATTAGGTCGTACATGGTCTCTGGGGCCACTAGATAGTCCCTAGTATATTATTTCACCATTTTAGAATTTTTAGGATTTTATGAAGATTTTTAGATAATTTTATATATGATTTTATTATTTTCCTAAGCTTCTATGATTTACTGTAAGAGCACCCGAGAGTAGTTATGAGGCCAAAGAATTTATTTGGGCTCTAGAACCCTTAAAATATTTTCTAGATTTTTCTAGAAATTTTTAGGAACTTTCTGGGATTTATTTGGAAGTTTTAGGATTTTTTTTCTGATTTTTATTTAATTTTCTGTAATTAAAAATCTATTTTCTAATATATATTACCCAGTCAGCCGTGGGGGGGGGGCACCCGTCAGCCGCTGAAGCGGGGAGGGGCAGGCCCACCCGTCAGCATCTGGGTGAGCTCCACGTGGGTTTCCTTAATTGGAAGCCGAGCCAAGCGGCTGAGCTGGCTCACCCCCAAGCCGGCTCACATATGAGCCATTGGATCTGGGCGGGAGGCAGCAGATGCTTCCACGTGTCCCCGCCCAGCTGCCTCAAGCCATTCCACCGACTCCATTTTCCCTATATATATTAGTATATTTTAGGTTTCCGAAAACCCTATTTTAATTCAGCAGCTTTTGTGGGAGAGTTCGATAGGGATTCTTCGACTTCGCGGAGGGATTGCTGTTGATCTAGACGTCCGTTTTGTGCGCCTTTTTTTGTTAGAAGCGTATTGAGGTTAGGTTTCTGAATATATAATTTATTTTCTGGTATTTTGATCTCGAATTTCTAAATAATTATTTGAGTGTCGGTTGTCCAAAAATCAACACGTCGTATGGTTTTCGAGATTTCGAGTGATCCCGAACTCCGTTTCGCGATCCGTTTGAAGTTTTGGAAAGCTGACACCGAGCTCTACAACATATAATTTTTCCAAAAATTCAAAGTTTCATCTAGTATTTTATTTTGTTCATAGAAGTCAAATTTGGTCAACGGTTCATCGATTTGGTCATGGTTAGCCATAATGGCGATAACTTTTGACCAAATCGTGATTTTGCGGCACGGTCAATTCCAGTGCAGTCATGGTGCTGAAATCTACCATGTTGCATACTCAAACTTTTGAATTCATAATGTTTGACTAGTTAGTCAATAGTATGCCTCGGTTTGCGTGCCACGAGTTTCGAATTTAGAACCGTAAATTTCCTTGGCCAAATATTTGTGTTTAGATTGTTATTTCAGAATTAAATAGGTTAAAATAGGATTTTAAATGATTTATTCCAGAATTAGAATAGTATTAATTGATTTAACCCATTAGCCATTTTCTAGGATTTTTAGAGTGGGAATCGTTGATCTAACTTGTGGTTGTTTTTGTGTCAGGGTAGATCGGGCTACGACGTCTTGACTTGTGACTTTATCATCTAACGGAGCAGGCAAGTATCACTATGACCTATGTTTCCTTTATTTTATACTGCATGTATCTTCGTGTCGTCTTTTCACTACTACTCCCTTATGGTTCAGGATTGTCATTGTTCATGATTACTATTGTGCACGAGAGTTAGAATCGGTTGGATATATATACATGTTCATGCCTTACTCATTGTTTCCTATTGTTTACAGTTTATCGTATTGCTAATGTTTATCGTAGTGAACATGTACTGTGAGTGAGTCGGGCTGGAGAATACAACAAGTAAGCATGTGGTCAACGAATTGAATACTGACCCCCTATACATTGATTGCATAATATCAGTTATGCACCACACATATGACTGACGGATATCCCAAGCCGTCTACATGCTGAAAGTTGGTACTCTAAAACACACAGTACACGTGACTTAATTATTGTTATTCTATTGTCTATTGTCTATTGTTCTTCTTTCGTCAAGTCTACCTTCTTATTGTCATCATGTCTTAGTGGTATGTCAAGTCTACCTTCATATCGTCATCATGTCTCAAATGTACTTTCTTATCATACAATGTCATGTCTATACTTATCTTCAGTTAAATTCCTTTTATCGTTCCTTCATGCATGTATAATATATTGTGTAATGTAGTGCTATGGTGATCTTGCTCCAATCCTGACGGGATAATTATTTTTCAGCTTTAGACGACGAGATTTGTCCCGAGGTCTACGGTGAGTACGTTGGCGACCCTGACATCACTGGCGTACCCGGTTCCAGCACTGATGCGAATTAGCATATTTCCTTCCTTATGGATTCGTATTAGTTAGTAGTTATAGTTATGGAGTTTAGTTATCTATTTTATTTTCTACTATCCGGGTTTGTTTCCGAGACATACTGAGTTGTAGTAGATTATTTCATATTTATAATATTGAGACTATTAGATAATTTGGTGATTATTGCTGGCTTAGTTGTGGATGATATATATGCGTGTTGTTCTTGTTGTGGACCATTGTTATCATAGACAGCGTACTACCGCCGATGCTGCGGCGTAGGCTGGACTTGGCCACGAACTCGTATCCCAAAATTGGAAGCGGGTCATGACAGGGACTCAAAGTCTCTACGTGCATACCTCTACGCTAGGCCAAGGGGCCTCAAGCGTAAAGTGGCTTACGCTAGCAAGAGCAAGGTGAGATAGCTCTACGCGAGCAAGGGTGCATGCGGGTAGGGCTTTACGCGAGCCAGGGTTTTACGCTAGCAAGCCGTAGGCAAGCGAGGCTCTACGCTAGTGAAACTCTACGCGAGCAAGCTCTACGCGAGGAAACACTCGAGCAAGACGTTACGCACGCGAGAGTCTGCTCGAGCCAGGGTTTTACGCGAGCACGATTTTACGCGAGCGGGAGGGCCCTGAGCGTAAAATTTGAATGAACTCGACGTAGAATGGAGTACGCTGGCACGCAAATGCGTGTGCGTAAAAGACTGAATAATACGCTATCACGTAAAACGTGGGCGTAAAGGCTAAACACTACGCTAACACGTTAGAACGTGTGCGTAAAACTTCATCTTCTCTCCATGACCAAGACAAGTAGGCGTAAAAGCTCACGAACTCAAGCAAGCCCCATCTCGGTCAAGTCTCGATGAAATCCAACCATTCCAGAGCCAAACTTGCGTGAAATCGAAATCCCTACTACATGGAACTCTCCATTCCGGAAACAACCAAGTTTTAGAAGATCAAAACCATGAAGATCCAAAAATGCTAAAACTTAGATCTACATGAAATGAGCCATGGAATTCGAAAAATACTAAATACTAAAGTGACTTAGAATCTCATGAGGAAGACAATAGAACAACAAAATCTGAGTTCCTCCATGAAGCAGGTTGCACTTGCCTAAGCATCTCTCTCTCTGGTAGGTGGAGAGTAATGGCAAGGAAGAAGAAGAGTTAACGAAGAAGAAGTAAATGAGGAGAAAGAAGGGGGCATGCGGCTAATAAAGGAAGGGAGGGATGGTTAGTGGGGTTGGTCCACATACAACAAAACCGAACCAAGCCGAACCAAGCAAACCGAACCGAACCAAGCAATGAAATGCTAAAATAAACTATGCAATGAGACATGACATGAATCAAAATACGTATATGTATACCAAAATACGTAATACGAACTATGGTCGTTACAACTCTACCCACCTTAAAAGAATTCTGTCCTCGAAATTTAATTAAGAGGCTAGAGAGGTAAGGACAAGCTATACTAATCACAAACAAGCTATAACAAGGCAATCAATCATTCATTCAAGCAAGGAACTGAGAGCATAAGGCATAAGGAAGATATTATACCTTACGAGTCAAACAAGTCGGGATATCACGATCGGATATCATCCTCACGCTCCCATGTTGACTCACCCAAAGAGTGATGACCCCAAGCAACACGGACTAAACTAATAGTCTTGTTCTTGAGTATCTTCTCTCTCCGGTCCAATATAGACACGGGCCTCTCCTCATACGAAAGGTTGGTACCAACAACCAATTCCGAATGATCCTGGATGTAGCTCAGATCTGGGATATACCGTCGTAGTTGGGATACATGGAAGACATCATGTACCTCACTTAGCGACGGCGGAAGAGCGAGACGATAGGATACATCACCTACTCATTCTAAAATATCAAACGACCCTATATACCTAGGACTAAGCTTTTCTCGTACGTCAAAACGAATGACGCCACGGTTAGGCGAAATCCTCAAGAATACATGGTCGCCGACCGAGAATTCAAGGAGACGTCGATGAGAATCGGCCCAATGACGCTGGCGATCTTGCGCAACTCGAAGATAATATCTGACTCTTCTGACCACCTCAACGGTCTGAGTAATCATTTCTGGACCAAGCATCTGCCTCTCTTCCACATCGTCCCATGCTAGCCGAGATCTGCACTTCCTACCATAAAGTACCTCGAACGGTGCCATCTGGATACTGTCCTGAAAACTGTTGTTATACAAGAATTCCACCAGGTGCAGGCGATCCTTCTACGAACCACCGAAGTCGAGTATACAAGATCTCAACATATCTTCCAAGGTTCGTACGGTACGCTCTGACTGACCATCTATCTGCGGATGATAAGCTGAGCTGAACTGGAGACGAGTTCTCAAACTCTCTTGCAAACTGCGCCAAAAGTGCGACGTAAATCTTGAATTCCTATCTGAGGTGATACTGGTTGGTATACCATGAAATCTGACGATCTACCTGAGGTACATCTCTGCTAGCTGAGACATCGACTAACCAACCCTGAACGGGAGAAAGTGAGCCACCTTCGTAAGTCTGTCTATAATAACCCAAATAGCATCTCTTCCGACCGGGGACCTAGGTAATCCAGTCACGAAATCCATGGTTATATGCTCCCACTTTTATTCTGGAATCGGCAAGGGCTGAAGAAGTCCAGCTGGCCTCTGATGTTCAGCTTTAACTTATTGGCAAACCAAACACCGAGAGATAAACCAGGTTATCTCCCTCTTCATGCCATTCCACCAAAAATGCTGCCGGATATCTCGGTACATCTTTGTACCACCGGGATGAATTGAATACTGAGAACTGTGAGCTTCTGCCATGATCTCTTGTCTGATATCACCACTAGGTACACAAAGATGCCTCCCATACCGAAGTGTACCGTCCTCATGGATACATAACTTTGATCTTCGCCCTGCTACACATTCTGCTCTGAGCCGCTGAAACTTAGAATCTGTTGACTGTGCCATCCGGATCCTCTCGACTATAGTGGATTAAACTCGCATACTGGCCATCAATGCCACACTGGTAGGAAGGATAACTTCTATACCTATTTTCTGAAGATCTGACAATAACTCTGGCTACGCTGTAAGGAAATAAACTCCGGCTCTTCTGCTCAATGTATCTGCAACAACATTGGCCTTCCCAGGGTGATACTGCAGGTTGACATCATAATCCACAAGTAGCTCTAGCCACCTTCTCTGACGCATGTTAAGATCCTTCTGAGTGAACACATACTTCAGGCTCTTGTGGTCGGTAAAAATCTCAACCCTATCTCCGTATAAGTAGTGTCTCCAAAGCTTAAGTGCAAACACTACTGCTGCCAACTCCAAGTCATGGGTTGGGTAATTCCTCTCATGATCACGAAGTTGACGTGACGCATAAGTTATTACCTTCCTATGCTGTATCAGAACACATCCTAAACCTCTGCTAGAAGCATCACAATACACTGAGAATCATCCGGTCCCATCTGGAAGCGTGAGAATGGGTACCGTCATCAAACCTCGCTTCAACTTTTCAAAAGAATCCTGATATTCTGCTGTCCAAGCAAACTACACATCCTTACGGGTTAACTGGATCAATGGTGCTGAAATTCGAACAAAGTCCAAAACAAATCGCCGGTAGTAGCCGGCCAAGCCAAGAAAACTGCGAACTTCTACAACTGTGCTGGGTACTGGCCACATCTCAATAGCCATGATCTTCTGGGGATCCACTTTTACTCCTCCTCTAGTGATGATATGACCCAAGTATGAAATGCGATCGAGCCAGAACTCGCATTTACTAAACTTGGCATATAACTGGTGCTCTCTGAGAATCTAGAGGACAACTCTGATATGCTGCTCATGCTCCGCTTCACTCTTGTTGTAGACCAGGATGTCGTCTATGAACACAATCATGAACTGATCCAAATATAGCATGAAGATACGATTCATGAGGTCCATGAATACGGCTGGCGTATTGGTTGCTCCAAATGGCATAACAAGGAACTCCCAATACCCATATCTAGATCTGAAAGCTGTCTTCGGGATGTCCTGCTCTCTGACTCTGATCTGATGGTATCCTAACCGCAAGTCGATCTTCGAGAATACTGCTGCCCCCTTGAGTTGATCAAACAAGTCATCTTTCCTCGGAAGAGGGTATCTGTTCTTGATTGTCACTGAGTTCAAGGTACGATAATCTACACATAACCTGGACGTACCATCCTTCTTTTTCACAAGAAGCATCGGGGCTTCCTAAGGCGATCCACTAGCACGAATGAATCCCTTGGTTCTAAGTTCTTCAATCATCTTGTACAATATCTCTAACTCTGATGGTGCCATCCTGTAGACTCTCTCTGACACTGGAGCTGTCCCTGGGATCAATTCTATGGTAAACTCGATCTCTCGCTCTGGCGGCATTCCTGGAAGCTCTTCTGGGAAAATATCTGAAAACTCCTCGACTATTCGGGATAACTGTACTGCTGCCACTGTCATCTGCAATACTGGAGGAGAAGGTTCAACTTTGCCTCTGGAAAAGGAAAACTCTGGCTCGCCTGGAATGCTAAAAACAACCCTGCCAATATGGCAGTCTATCCTAGCATACTGGTTTCTCAACCAATCCATCCCTAAGACCACATCATAATCGGCCATCGGAAATTCTATCAATCTAGCGAAGAATTCTCTACCGCTAACTACGATCCGACACGAGAAAAATACTCTATCTACTCCCACAAGTCCACTACCAGTAAGTATATTGAGCCTTACTGATAATGACTCGGGCTCCAGTCCTATCCGTGTCGTAAATCGTGTAGACATAAATGAATGCGATGCACCAGAATCAAATAATACTGAAGCCGGAAAGGTGTTGACGAGAATAGTACATGCTACTACCTCACCTGGTGCAAATTCTTCTTCTCCCATGGTCAAAGCCAGCACCTGACCATGTCCTCTGGGTGCCGGCCCTTTCTGCTGGAAACCTCTCTGGCGATTCTGAGTCTGAGCTTGGACTTGGGCATACTGCTGCGGTCTCTGCTGCTGGAATGCCTGGGCCTGAGGCGGTAAGGGCCTCGGAAACGGGTACTGCTGCTGCTGCTGGACTGGTACGGGGACTGGCCCCTAACTGAAGGACTAGAGAAGGCTGATGAAGATGAACTCTCCCTGTTCGGGCAGTTCCCAACCCTGTGGTCCGGGGCACCACAAACCAAGCACAATCCTTATGCTCTACGACACTCTGATACCACATGTCCTGGCTTTCTGCAGTGTGAACATCCCACTGCGGAAGAGTGCTTCTGCTTCTGCTGCTGAGAGTACGTCGGAGTTGAATGTTGAACCGATGTTATTGAGGTCGCCCGCCTTGGAGCTCCAATGGTGAAAGCCCTAGCTGTCGGGACTGGTGCTGAAGACTGATTCATCTGGCCGTAGGATCGCTTCCGACCCCCGGTCCTGTCCACGATCCTCTGGGAGGTATACTCATGCTTCCTGGCTGCTCTTAACACTACATCAAATATCCGATGCTCAAACTGCTCCACTGCCAATAAGATCTCTAGATGGAGCCCCTGCTGGAACTGTTGGGCTCTGTCGAACTCGGTCGCTATCAAGGTGGGAGCAAACCGACTAAGTCTCGAAAACTCGGTCGCATACCCGTCGACCGTCCTGTCCATCTGCTTCAGATTGGTGAACCTCGTCTGGAGGTCGTACCGAGCTACAGCATCAAAGTACTTGGTCTGGAATCTCTCATAAAATACTGCCCAAGTAATAGGTGCCACTAATCTAACGGCATGCGCCGCCCACCAGCTGCGGGCAAAATCCAATAACTGCAGGCGCACCACGGCCACCTTCTTATCTTCTGGAGTCCTGGCTGCTTCTAGAATAACCTCTGTATCCTGAAGCCAAGCGTCTGCGGCAATAGCATCTTCACTGCCGTCGAAGAAGGGAGGGTTCAAGCGCTTGAAGCTATTGGCCGTACTGTTACCTTGATGACCTCCTCTGGTCAGAGCATCTGTCACTGCCTGGTACAATGCATCGTCTCGATGATCTTGAGAAGCTAGCAATGTCCTGATGAGACCTACCAAGGTGCCATCATCAGGCTCTGCAGGCTGGACGGGCTGAACTGGTGGCTATTGACCCCCAGTAGGCATGACTCTGGAGGCTACTCCTGAATATTGGGCTTGATCTCCAGGTTGCTGCTAGTCCACAGGAGGTGCTCCGCCTTGCCGATTGGTAGGACCAGGAACAATATCGCTGAAGAAGATGACATAGGGAACAATAAGGAAGGACCAGGACAGATCAAAGATACAAGCATGTGATCAGGTCAAGAATCCAGGGATTTAGAGGATATGAGCGGAGATCAAGGGCGAGTACTGATTGAGACATCTATTCGGTAAACCCTCACATATCTTGATTTATAAGACCTGTATGGGCCACCACTTAAACTATGTAATGCCTCAGAACCAGAATACTGGAGAGCGGGGGCGAACATAGCCAGCTACGTATATTGAAGTGCAACCCACCTCGCTATACGATCACGGCTGTCTAGATACATGAGGGTTTAACTATAAGCCATCAGTCTATTATGGTCATGAACAAGCCTATTGTCTCAATCTCAAACAAGCGATAACTGTACAAGATGTCAGAGCACCAAATAGACAATAGTAAGGCATCCCATATATTACATATTTGGATGATCATGAAGCTAGTCGTACAAAATGTCAAGACTAGAAAGAGTTTCAGTCATACATGATCAACCCTAGGATTTGTCAATCATGTTACAGCCCGTAGGCAGACAGTAAATAAAGGTGCAATACGAGCTAAAACGTGCTCGCCGGCTAAACGCCTCAAAATAATATTTATACAACAAAGTGGGAGAACAAAAAGAACCCACTCGTTGCCATGATTATACCTGGTGGTCACCATCTGGCTGGAAAATAGGTAGATCCTCTGGAGCTGCTCCGGTATCTGGCCATACAAAACCAGCTGGGTCAGACCCCAGAAAGAGCAAGTGCCACAAAGAAGACTTCACTTAGGACCTAAAACCAGCATATAATAAATGGATATTAAAGATAATTATATATAAAGAAAACTAATAATAACAGAGCCAACAACAATGAATTGAGTACGAGGAAACCATTCAGGTAGCCAGGTCGCAATCCTTAAACCAAACAAGGACCGGGGTTGTAACCCTTCACCTAAATAGGAATTCGTCTCAAATTCTTGTTGGTAAAGTAAAACATGACGAGCATGACATAGGGCGCAATAAGACAATAAACGAAGAGAGGACACAGAACTGCTCCGGAATCCAGGTTACAACCCTTAAACCAAACAAGGATCGGGGTTGTAACCCTTCGCCTGAACAGAACTTGGCCCCTGATCATTATTGTTAAGGTAAGCATAAATAATCATGTTATTGAAGTAACCAGGTACCGGAACAGGGCAAGACTTAGACTCCATCCAACATTCACGGCCAAGCAAATAAGTCTGGCTTGATACTTTAACTAACTAGGGTTATCACAGGCCTAGTTACTAGCAAGATGCAATGAGATTATTCCAACAGCCACAAGCCCTGCAGACCATCCAGGTTATCCAGACGCAATTAAGGAATTAAATTCATGTGGGTACATCGTCCAAGAAACGCATGTACCCTTAAGTAGCTTGGTGGGTGCAACACATGACAGTGTGCTGGAAATGTGCCATATTCGACAGTAGGCTACAAATCCTATGATGGAGCGCCCAGATAACGGGATTGCCTGTAGCAAAAAAATCTTTCCATGACTACTGGATATTCTAGTTATTACCCTTAGTCAATTTCAGTAGGTACCCCTGATCGTGGTACTCAGGGGTCCCCATCCTAGACATGATGCAAGACAATACTGGTTCACTTGCACAAACACAATCGTCCACGGTGTCCATGCCATTCATTCTTGTCATATCATTTTTGTCATGTTATGCTAGCCGTCGCAACAGCTTTCAATAGTTCCCATCATGTTTGTTTGTCATGTCATGTTAACTTCATACCATGCCGTGTACAATTATCATTTCAAACATGTTAAATAAATTCGTGATTATCAAGTTCATGACAAAAGACGTAAGGATATAATAGGGTAAAGGTGTACGCCATAGAGACTCAAAGTCTCTACGCGCGTACCTCTACGCTAAGCCAAGGGGCCTCAAGCGTAAAGTGGCTTACGCTAGCAAGAGCAAGGTGAGATAGCTCTACGCGAGCAAGGGTGCATGCGGGTGGAGTTTTAGGCGAGCCAGGGTTTTATGCTAGCAAGCCGTAGGCAAGCAAGGCTCTACGCTAGTGAAACTCTACGCGAGGAAACACTCGAGCAAGACTTTACGCACGCGAGAGTCTGCTCGAGCCAGGGTTTTACGCGAGCACGATTTTATGCGAGCGGGAGGGCCCCGAGCGTAAAATTCGAATGAACCCGACGTAGAACGGAGTACGCTGGCACGTAAATACGTGTGCATAAAAGGCTGAATAATACGCTGTCACGTAAAACGTAGGCGTAAAGGCTAAACACTACGCTAATACGTTAGAACATGTGCGTAAAACTTCATCTTCTCCCCATGACCAAGACAAGTAGGCGTAAAAGCTCACGAACTCAAGCAACCCCCATCTCGGTCAAGTCTTGATGAAATCTAACCATTCCAGAGCCAAACTTGCGTGAAATCGAAATCCCTACTACATGGAACTCTCCATTCCGGAAACAACCAAGTTTTAGAAGATCAAAACCATGAAGATCCATAAATGCTAAAACTTAGATCTACATGAAATGAGCCATGGAATTCAAAAATACTAAATACTAAAGTGACTTAGAATCTCATGAGGAAGACAATGGAACAACAAAATCTGAGTTCCTCTATGAAGTAAGTTGCACTTGCCTAAGCCTCTCTTTCTGGTAGGTGGAGAGTAATGGTGAGAAAGAAGAAAAGTTAATGAAGAAGTAAATGAGGAGAGAGAAGGAAGCATGCGGCTAATAAAGGAAGGGAGGGGTGGTAGGTGGGGTTGGTCCACATGCAACAAAATCGAACCAAGTCGAACCAAGCAATGAAATACTAAAATAAACCATGCAATGAGACATGCCATGAATCAAAATACGTACATGTATACCAAAATACGTAATACGAATTATGGTCGTTACAAATATGTAAAGATTGGGATTTGTTCAGGTGACGTAGTCACCGAAGTATTATGTTTAATCTGTCTTGGTGCTTGTAGCACCAACTTTTTGAAATAAGGGTATTTAAGTCATTTTAGTCATTTTTAGTTATTTTAGTCATTTTGTGATTTTCTAGATATTTTTGGCTTGTGTTTGTTTTAGCATTTGGTTTAACCTTAGAAAATTCATATTAGAGGCTAACCATGACATATGAGGATTATTTAGCTAATTAGAATTTATTTTAGGCTTTGGTTTAATTTAGAAGGCCATTTGACCATTTTTAGGCTATTTAATGAATTGGCCTTTTAAGCCTTTCTGTTAATGGGCTTAAACTCAACTTAGATAGAGAAGAGGGGCCCATGAACCAACCCTAACCCTAGGAGGACTAGCATGGCCGGCCAAACAGGAAACCCCCTCCCTATATAAGCATTTGCATTAGTTTTGACACCCCTTTTACAAAACCCTAGTTTCCAGCTCTCCAAAACCCTAACTTTTTTATCCGACCTCCGTTTCACCTCAAACGAAGTGCGTTGTGATCGTGGGAAGGAGGAGAACTTGCTGGAGCATTGCTAGCAAGGAGTTGGAGGTGTTTGCTCAGTGGAAACTGGTCATCTCATTGATCGAGGAGTCAGTTTTATTGATATTTCAACTCTCAATAGGTAAACACCTAAACACTATAGTTTTTCCTGATTTTTCTTCATGGTAGCATGCATCTAGGTACCCTCGACCCACCCATGTAGTTTGATGAAATTTTGTGTCTGTTTGATAGGCGTGTCGGACACGTATCGGATTAGGGTTTAATGTGTTCGATGATTTGTCATTTAGAATTCAATACTGTTATTATTGCAAACTAATTTCGTGATTTGATAGGCCTAGATGTAGGGATTCCTAAACCCTAGGTTTGTGCAAGCGTTGACACGTATTTGTGTCCAAAACTGGACATGACGCGCTGCACAGAGGACTGTGCGCGTGTCCTGCTACTGTTGTGTCCGTTCTCGCTGGACACAATACTTCGACACGAAATATTTGGTGAGTGGGTAGGGGCCATGTATGACATGGTGCCCATAAAGTTTGGTTTGGGTTCATGGAGAGTCGAGGAAGAAATTGGTATGGCACTGGATTTGGCCTGTCATGCGCGCACCCAGTTTTGGCGTCAGATACACGTGTCGTGCGACTTGGACACGCGTCGTATGGCTAGTGCAGACACGTGGGCATGTAGCCCTATATGTGGGCTACATGTAGGAGCAACCACGTGGCGTAATTTGTTTTGTGTCGAGCCCTAGGTCGCGTGACACGCGTGCACGAGGACTGGGTTCCAGTTTTGATACGTGCGCATCCTGGACACTTCGTGTCCTAATCCTTGGACACAACTACACCTGAAGTTCATGTTCATACATGTGACACGTTACCAACCATTGGTTTCGATTATCATTAGAGTTTCGAATATTTTTAGGTCATGTTAGGTATGGGTTTGAGTATCGGGCTTTAAGTTCAGTTTTCTCCCTGTTTCAGTTTCTGTTTGTTATGTTCCCATCATATTTCGATGTAAAATTCTGTATAAATCAAACCTACAGATCCTACATTACCATATCTAGGAGTATCTACTAGTTTGCATAATGGAGAGGGTTGTGTTCGAGTTTTGGTCTTAACACAGGGTATTCGAGTAAGAATTAATATAGGATATCAAGAGAATAGGAAATTGCCTATGACAAATATTTGGGTTGTGTTAGGATTGATTTCAGTGATGCTAAAGTCCAGTTACTTGTTGGTTGAGAGTTGGGTAACACCAAGTTCAGTATGATTATGGGTTAGGAATTGGTTAATGTCCAGTTAAGTTTGATAAATTAGTTAAGGATTTTTTGTTGAAGTTAAAGTAGAAAATTGGTTTTGAGATGTGTTCATGTATGTGTGTATTGGTTAGGGTAGGCTGAACTGATATGGGGGTGTTGGTGATGAAGAATTCAGAAAGTAGGAGGCAGTAGGCAACTGCAGTAGCAGTAGGCTTGGCCTAGTGCATGTGTTCAAGTATGAAGGTGCATTGGTTGAGTGGTGAGGTTAGGATTTAAGATTACCTTGTGTAAACTAAGAAATTTACTAAGATATCCTAGCCTAGAGTTTAGTAGATATTAGTCTAAGTATGGATACTAGACATAGGATATTGTGGGATAAGGTAGTATTATTCGAATTTCATTGGTTGTTAGGCTTAGGCTTCCTTGGACCTAAGATAACACCAACTCAACACCCAAAATCAACACTAGGACTAGTAGTGACCTAAAATTTGACTTGTAGGCTAGTTGACCAAACTTTGGCCTAGTTTGACTAGTCTGGTTGACCAAAGTTGACCCAAGGTTGACTTTGACTTAGATTGACCCAAATCATGTAGAATTTGTATTGAAGGCTTTCCTTATGATATTTTAGACTGTATTATGACATGTGGTTGTTTTAAATAGGATCTTATTACTCCAGTCCAGTCACTTTTCATCATCAGCAGTTCGAATTGCCAGGTGAGTACATTCTCTGATCTTTTCATACTTCTTTGGATATGTACTCTTGTTATAGACTAGTATACTTGATGCTGACACGACGTTCACACGGATTAGTACCCTCTGGATCTTTTCATGCGATGTTATCCCCTCGGATACATCGAGTATGTCATATTCATGTACTTTATTATGGTCATCATGTACTCCATGTATTCACATTTATCCATGTGCACTCATATGTTATTCATGTACACTCATGACCATATGAGTTCCATGTATACAGTAGTTGTTATTCATGTGCAATAACATAACATGCTTTGATCCTTGTGTATTGGTTGGGGGCAGGGAGAGTGTAGTTGGTTATGTGATCATTATCCCCAGTAGGTATCCATGTGCATTCCATAGCTGTATCCATGTGCAACCCAAGCTGTTTACATAACCAATTCATGCTCTGATTCACGTAGAAGGTTACATTCTTTATTTATCATATTATATCTCAGCTTATATCTTCTCTCTTGTTGATTTCTCTTTACAACGATTCATATATAGTTTTCTATAGCTTGCTTTATATGTCCATTTTTGATATGAACTGTTGTGAGAGATATGTGCTCGTTCCGTCCTGACTGGGCATGTTGAAAATTTTATAGGTGATGATGAGGAGTACTGTCCTACTTATTATGGCATTGGCTTAGATGACACTGGCGACGTGGACCCACAAGAGGATCCCACAGTCGCTGAGGACTTGCCCATAGTCTAGCTGAGACTTAGTACTTTATTTTGTACTTTCTGTTTGAGACTTTATGAGTTGTACTTGAGATTATTTCTGGTGGTTTACACCTAGATTTTTATTGTGACTTTCTTGAGATTCTTCTTCTATTCCATCTTAGTGTTGTGATTGAGTTACGTATTATTTTACTCTCTATTTATAGCTTATTTAGATTGTGTTAGATATGGTGACTCAGGACAGCGTTCTACCGCCGACACTGCGGCGTAGGGTGGGCGTTCGTTACTTCTCGTGCCCTTACACTGGGTGCGGGTCGTGACACATTTTTAGTGGTGGCCCATGCAGGGCCCCAATCACAACTAGTGTGATTCGTAGTGGTACTCGAACTAGAGTATTATTACAACCTGCAGTAGGATATAGGAATAAGTTAAGGTACTCAATCACATTAGGAAAAACTCTTATCAATTCTTGTTGTTAGTTGTCTCCTTTTGAAAACAATTGTCCTTCCTTGATAAATTCGTTTCTTTTTCAGTAATTGATTCCTTGTTTGATCTGTCTTCAGGATGGTGGAGACACGATCGCAGCGCTCTGGCTCCAGGGATACCACTGAGAGGACGGCTACTTCTCGTCCGACCCAGCAGGCTCCAGGGACCACAGTGCCTCTTGTTCCAGCTCAGATGGGCCCGTCTGCTACTTTTGGGGGTGTTCCTCCACCAGTTCTGGGGACTACCCCAGGAGTGCAAGGGATGCTACCACTACCGCCCCAGGGGACAATTGATGCGGCGCAGTATTTCGCTCTCATATAGCAGATAATGGAGATGCAGCGACGCCAGACAGATAACATGAGGCAGGGCATTGATAATGCCCACCAGTTAGCGATGGTGGCAGTAGAGAGGGCAACTGCCCCACCCCAAGGAGGGCAGATTCAGCCATACCAGCGGAGGACTCCAGGTATTCAGGACTTCCAGAAGATGAGGCCGTGGGACTTCAAGGGTACAGAGGGTATCCTTTACGCGGACGACTGGATCGAGCACATAGAGGAGATTTTCCGTCTCGCAGAGATACCGGTTAGACTCCAGGTGGAAGCAGCAGGCAGTATGATGCAGGACCTTGCCCGCACTTGGTACCAGACCGACCCCAGGGTTGGTACTAAGGGGCAACCTTGGGAGGATTTTAAGAAGCTTTTCAAGGAGAAGTTCTTCCCTGATACTGCACTTGGCGCATTGGAGATGCAGTTCGAGAACCTGGTTCAGGGGAACCAGACTGTAGAGGAGTACGCCAGAGAGTTCTGCCGTCTGGGCAAATTTCTGGAGGGCCTTAGTGAGACAGCGAAGACTAGAAGATTCAGGAAGGGTTTGGTTAAGGAAGTCAAGTCCTTAACCAAGAGCAACAGGAATGCTACATTTGAGGAGATTTTGATAGGAGCCATGGCAGCAGAAGATGATCTGGAGCTGAAGCAGAAGAGAGGTCGTGATTTCCATGCAGCCAGTGGCAATGGAGGACCAGCCAAGAAGCCCTATTTTCAGCAGCAACATCAGCAGAAGTCTTTCCAACAGCAGAGGCCATTCCAGCAGGCACAGCAGAGACAGGGTCAGCAGGTACCGAGATAGCAGCAGGCGGCCACTTGTGACTTCTGTAAGAAGCCAGGGCACAAGTGGAGTGAGTGTAGGAAGAGGCTAGACAAGTGCCTACTCTGTGGTTCATCAGAGCATCAGTTGAGGGACTGTCCTGAGGCTTTCGGGCGTAAAGGACATAGAGCAGGGACCAAGGCACCAGTGGAGTAGTAGAGAGGACCCTTAACGACTCAGCAGCAGAAGTTTGTTCAGCATCAGCAGCAGGCCAGAGGAGGCCAGCAGGGGCGAGCTTTCGCCATGGCAGCAGAGGATACTGAGGCAGTAGGCGACCTGATAGCAGGTTCTGTTCTTATCGACTCTTTTCCCATATTCGCATTATTTGATTCGGGTGCTTCCCATAGCTTCGTATCTGTATCTTTTGCCATTAGACACCATCTTTCTTCTGAACCTTTGCCTAGGACTTGCAAGATCACGACTGGGGGTGGTATTATCCTCGTTAGTGATATTTGCAAGGATCGGAGAGTAGTTTTGGAAGGCCGAGAACTGGATGTGAGTCTGCTCGTGATGCCACTACCAAACTACGATATTGTACTCGGTATGGATTGGTTGAGCAAGCACCATGCCAGTATAGATTGCCGCGGGGGTAGAGTTTTTTTTAGCATACCAGGAGAGCCAAAGTTCGAGTTTACCAGACTGGAGACAAAGCAGAGCAGCGAAGTTTTCTGCGGAGCTTCAGTAGAGGAGCAGAGTGTGCCACATCCACTAACAGTTGAATTTATGGATGTGTTTCCGGAGGAGTTGCCAGGGTTGCCTCCGGACAAGGATGTGGATTTCTCTATAGACTTGATACCCGGCGCAGAGCCGATATCTCAGCATGTCTATAGAGTGAACAATAGTGAGCTTGTGGAGCTGAAGAAGCAAGTAGATGAGTTGCAGGACAAAGGCTTCATCCGATCGAGTTCTTCACCATGGGGTGTGCCAGTACTCTTTGTACCGAAGAAGGATGGGTCGGTACGGATGTGTATCGACTACAGAGCACTCAACAGCCTCACAATCAAGAATAAGTACCCGCTGTCGAGGATCGATGACCTGTTCGATCAGCTGAGCGGAGCGAAGGTATTTTTCAAGATTGATCTAAGGTCAGGGTATCATCAGGTGAAGGTGAAGAAGGAGGATATTCCGAAGACAGCTTTCAGGACTCGGTACGGCCAGTTTGAGTTCATGGTGATGCCGTTTGGGTTAACTAACTATCACGCCCCAACCCGGAATCATCTGAATTATCGTCCTCGTATGGGCGTGATGCCGCACGAGCCTAGAGTTGCACTCGTGCAAGGCAAGATGACAAGTTCTCAAATGGTTATCTCGAGTTGAACATTTACAACGAAAGGAAAACAGAGTATACGAAAACGATTCTCTTTATTGATATTCAAAATCAGATTACAAAGGCTTTCGATAGCCCAATGGAATTTGCCAGATTGGCTACAACACTCAGGTTCTCTCTTGTCCACAAAGGATTTCACCATTCCATACATCATGCCTTCTATATCTCGGCCGCATCAATCCTGTCGCGAGTTCGAGCGTCAAGTGATCGCACGCTTCAATACGCTTCGGCATTCCAAGCCTCAACGCGTTCAAGCAACGCTTCGCCACGGGCAATCCATTCCCTGCACCCTGCATGAAGCTGGTGGAGGATCAGTACGTTCGTCCTCGCATGTACTGAAGCAAAGATCTTCTTTCCAAACCGATATTTTAATATTTATGTTGAATCATGCAACTTAGCTTATGATCTTGCTATGTTCTCCTTAGGGTCAATTTCATGGCATATTCGAAAGCGTAAAGCATGTTATCATAGCAAGCATGTTATCGAATTGAATAGGCAAGCAAGCAAGCATTCTCGTGTTGATTCGTGATGCGACTCTTACTAAGTCGATGCACTCGCCCTTGCTCCGACGCAAGGTCAATACGCCCATCTATTTTTCCCTGTCATGTTATAAGTGCTCTCTATTCGGATCCATCCATGCAGGATATACGTATACCTTGCACTTCCGAACCCATCGCCCTTAACTATATGAAGGTCACTAGCTTTTCGGGCTAGAATAGACTTATATTATCGAATCGAAACATAAGACGATGTTAACTCTATGCGGTTGCTAACCAACATCAGAGGCTACCGAAATAATCGTAGCAAGTGGATTATCACATTTACCAGACGGTCGCTACACATCTAAATAAAGTGCACCAACAATACCGTAAATGAATCCCTCCTAGGCCGAACGGTTCCAGCGCCCTGGCGTACCGCGTTCGAGGGAATACCCATGCACGGGCTTTTATATCTTTAAGTCCATTTGACCATGCAACGAATCTTATATTTCATACAACCAAGCAAGTTCGCTTATCTCTATTTCAATTGGCATAACGCCCGAATGTTCTCATCGAACGCCCGAAGGCCGTGAATATTTCGAAGGGCACCATGCCGCATTATCATCTCGTATTTCTTCCGTTAACTTTCTATGTTCTTACGCTTCATGCTTCGTTTCAATGTTTCAATGGCATCATGCCTCAACTCAATGCTCGTCAATCGAACGACCCGAAGGTCCCAAACACCTTTCGAGGTATTATGTCATATCCGACAGTTCCGTCACATTCATGCTACAACTGTATTCTTTTCGTAATGAAGCCATCTTTTATTATCCCGTGCACGTAGGCACGTTTCGACCGTATTTCGATGTTCTATGACTTAGCATTCAATGTCCGTGGCTTGCACGTTAGGGCGCTCGCCTATTGTCTTTCAGTGTTCTAGTCGTTTTAACTCGTGCGCGAAGGCACGGTATGGTTCGTGCACTAAGGCACTCGCCGAGTACAGTTATCCCATGTTCTTGCGGCTTGCGCACCGAGGCGCTCGCCTTTACGATATCCAATGTTCCATAGCGACTCGTACGTTTGTCGTACGATTCATTTCAATTGTTCTATCTAGTGTTCGACACGTACTATGTTTATCTCTCTATCGAGCCACGCCCGTGGCGTTGATAGGTTAACTCAGCATACAATGATATATTTGACTTATCGAATGAAGGAGTAAAAAGAAGTCAATCCTCCCACCTTGAGTCGATACGCCTTTGTCGTTTCGCCTAGCCGATGCGGCTCGATTCCCTAACTTTGTTGTACGGCCACTCTCCTGACTTAGCCATTCGAGCACTTCATGCTTATTGAGTTTGTACGTCCGATTTGGGCTTACCGTGCCAACGCTTTCGTCCGTCGCAAGGCGACGATTTGCTTTCGCGGATCCCTTACTGAATAAGGCAAAAGATCGACCTCTAATATTTCAGCGTAAACGTATAGCCTGCACATAAAACCAACTAAAATCAATACTTACATCGATTCGGACTTGCGCCTTGGTCGATTCGATTTCTTAGAATCTTCGAGCCGTCTCAACGCACTTATCCTTCGAGGCAACACGGCGCTTCGTATCGATTCACTCGATGCATTCTTTGGGACAAGGCAACTGTTTGCATCGACTTAGTTCGATGCATTACTCGGGACAACTTAACACTTTGTATCGATTTGCATCGATACGTAATCGGGTCAACGTAACTCTTCGAGTCAACGACTCAGTATAATGCACCGTGCGGAGCGGGGCATTACAGAATATACCACTCAAAACAAGGTTCGTCCCGAACCAAAACCAATACTAAATTTCCAAGGGTTTCATTAGATCGTTCCATGATCTCGTCTCACTATCGTTTGGATCGTACAACTTAGTTTGGAATCATACACATATTTTAGGCGTCCCACCAATATACGTATTTCATTCAAGCTCAGTTGTAAGATATCGGAACAACGCAAACATGTAACTTCTTATTCTCAATAACTTGCCATCTCGTATTCTCGATCGGGCTTGGCTCTATTACTTGTTCTCGCAATTCTAGCACACATGTATATTGATACATAGCGATTCGCCAATAAAAGTTAAGGCATACGATACGATTCAAAAATCACATTTCTCATTTTGTGTGTTTCATCGGGACTATCAATTCTACGCGTCGCGTCAAGCCGTCGCGCATCCGATCGCAACGAGTCTCAGCAACGCCTTGCGTTCGGCATCACTATCCAACGATTTTTGATGTTTTACTTCGTATCCTATCTCGACATAATTCTCTCTTGTTGACTTGCAAAAGCATCAACATTCAGGACTACGTCCGCTAGGTGACTTACCTAGACACCGTGCTCAGCTTCTCCCGACGCAAGTTTAAATTGACATTGCACAAAGGCCACAATCTATCCGACACAACAGTTTACATCAAGGCGACGGTGCTCAAGACAACGATCGCCTTGACACGAGGTCTTTACGACATGCCTTACGTTCGATTTCCTAACGAGTAGGAATTCACTAGCCAAATTCCCAACTTATCCATCTCGCAACATCGAACTTAATTTCGATTCACGCAAGCTCAAAATCTAATGACATGACTCGTAAGTCATTCTCTTATCGTTCTCTCTCGTGCATCGCACGAATCTCGCAATCACCTATCCGAATCACCAAGTTCGTTGGTAAATTTCTAGTTTGATCGTTGACCAACATAACCATTCAAGTATTCATCCGACGAATACTCAAATCTAACTATATCATTCTCAATCGAAAGTTGTTCCAACCATTCTCGATCGTCTAGACTTATCGTCAACATGTGCCGTGTTATATTTGTTATCGGTGTAATCTCATATGCGATATCGCATGGGTCATCTTACGGTCTGCAGCATTCAATTTGATTTGGCGGTCAAGTCTTCTAGGGTCAGCTGCCCGAAGGTACGCTCGATAATTATGGATCATCACCGAAGGACAGTTTACTATGAACCATGCTATATCTTATTTCGGAGCCAAATCACGTTCCGACGATTTCTACACGACTTTCCAATTCCGGACAAAACCATTTCTATCGGTACAACTGATACGCAACTATCCTCCGAGTAAAGTCATGCATTGCCGTCGATGATTCCGTAATTTATGAAACATCTACTCGTATCGAGTTTGAGTCTATCTTATTTCGCGGTCGACACACGAGATGCTATACGCATCGAGCAATCGTCGATGACTTATAGTCTCGTCTTTGATAAATCACAAAGTTCATGATCAACCAGCTCGTTTCAATCTCGTATCGTTACTTATAAAATTTTATAGCACGAGGCACACTCTATTTTGTATTCTCACATCGCTTACGTTTCCTTACGTATCGATCTCGATATGCCGTATCTATTTCGATAACGTAAGGGTCAACTCTGAATCCGTTTTCAACGTCAACTTAACTCGCATCGCATACATCCAAGTTCGCAACAAACTTTTCCATACACATCGACTCGTTCTCCGATTTGCCGCATCCCGCTATACTTCGATCGCGTAACTGAGTTACCGATTATCCAACATCGAACCCTCAAGTTATATGATCTCGCCCTCTAAGTTTCACGTGTTTTCAGTCGTACTCAAATGAGTTTCGCTGTAACGTAACCAACTATTTCTTAAGAACGATTACTCACGTCAACCAACTTTCTGACCGAAATCGCACATCGTGCGATTCGATTACAATTCGCATCGCCCAACATTCTTTATCGAAATCGCAAGTCGTGCGATTCGATTCGCCTAGCCAAACATTTCTATCGAGATTGCAAGTCGTACGATTCGATTCGTCTCGTCCAATATTTCAATCGGGATCGCAAGTCGTGCAGTTCGATGTCAACGTTTCGAGTTTCCTATCCCGTCGATCCGATTGTTGCCTCAAGGCATAATCGTTTCACTAGTTCCCGTCATTCGACCGACACATAAATTTTCAATCGACGTATCATTCAATGTTATAAGTCCCGCCTTACCGTTCTAACCGATCATCGAAGAACACTTGCATCAACATGCCGTCGTACAAATTCTCAATTGAGTCTCGGTGCTATCCCGTCCGTTGCGGACAAACCTTCCGCAATTCTCACAAAACGTCGATGCAATTTATCGCACAAGTGGTATTGCATATACCACTCGGAATTGAGCCATTCATTGCATCGGTGGTATGCCATATACCACCCGAAAATCAAGTTACTTCCGTCGCAACTTACTCTTTACGAACCGACGATCTCTTCCGACTCACGATTTTCGCAGTGATCTTGCTTGATCACAATCGTAACTCTGATTAATCAAAATCCGACGCAACTCGGCCAATGCATTCATTTGCCAACACAGCTCGGCGCACAACCGAACCGATTTCATTTCTCGATTTATAACTTTTATTTTCTTCCATTGTATCTTGTGTAAAATTTATTTTCGATATTCGTTGTACTTCGTGCATCGATTATTTTGATACGCGTTGCACCACGTGCAATAATTTTTACTTTCAATACGTATTGCACATCGTGCAACGATTTATTTTCGATATTTATCGCACCTCGTGTATCGATTTCCTTTCAATACGCATTGCACATCGTACAAAGATTTATTTTCGACATTCAAAGTCAATGCTCAAATCCGTTCAATACATTCGATATTGACTTATCGCTTTTCATCGCAACGCACATTAAAAATCGATATGTAAATCCGTCCGACACATTCCATATCAACTTTCATTTTCTTTTCGATGTATCATTACAATCAACGCGTGGCAATTGCTGCAGCAACATTCCACGACTATCATTGTATCGATGCAACCAATATTTCTCGTATCGTTCGTTGTAAACAACGAATATCTCAAACCACAATTCACGACGTGTTGCATCTACGGCAACAAATTCTCGAATTCATATCTCGCAACTTGTTGCACTTGCAGTAACAAACCTTTTCCGACTTTTCCAACTAACACCATGTAATTTCCAAACAACACGCGGCAAAATTACATAATTTGTATTAGACTTATTATATGGAACATCTAGTACGGCATCGAGTAGAGTCAAGAGTGATTTCGATTGGTGGTGGGCAACTTTTAGAACTGAAAAGAAGCAAGCATCCAGAGGAAATTGAGCCTGGGGCTCTGATACCAATTTGTCACGCCCCGACCCGGAATCACCCGAATCATCGTCCTCGCATGGGACGTGATGCCGCACGAGCCTGGAGTTGCACTCGTGCAAGGCAAGATGACAAGTTCTCAAATGGTTATCTCGAGTTGAACATTTACAACGAAAGGAAAACAGAGTATACAAAAACGATTCTCTTTATTGATATTCAAAATCAGATTACAAAGGCTTTCGATAGCCCAACGGAATTTACCAGATTGGCTACAACACTCAGGTTCTCTCTTGTCCACAAAGGATTTCACCGTTCCATACATCATGCCTTCTATATCTCGGCCGCATCAATCCTGTCGCGAGTCCGAGCGTCAAGCGATCGCACGCTTCAATACGCTTCGGCATTCCAAGCCTTAACGCGTTCAAGCAACGCTTCGTCGTGGGCAATCCATTCCCTGCACCCTGCATGAAGCTGGTGGGGGATCAGTACGTTCGTCCTCGCATGTACTGAAGCAAAGATCTTCTTTCCAAACCGACATTTTAATATTTATGTTGAATCATGCAACTTAGCTTATGATCTTGCTATGTTCTCCTTAGGGTCAATTTCATGGCATATTCGAAAGCGTAAAGCATGTTATCATAGCAAGCATGTTATCGAATTGAATAGGCAAGCAAGCAAGCATTCTCGTGTTGATTCATGGCACGACTCTTACTAAGTCGACGCACTCGCCCTTGCTCCGACGCAAGGTGAATACGCCCATCCATTTTTCCCTGTCATGTTATAAGTGCTCTCTATTCGGATCCATCCATGCAGGATATACGTATACCTTGCACTTTCGAACCCGTCGCCCTTAACTATATGAAGGTCACTAGCTTTTCGGGCTAGAATGGACTTATATTATCGAATCGAAACATAAGATGATGTTAACTCTGTGCGGTTGCTAACCAACATCAGAGGCCACCGAAATAATCGCAGCAAGTGGCTTATCACATTCACCAGACGGTCGCTACCCATCTAAATGAAGTGTACCAACAATACCGTAAACGAATTCCTCCTAGGCCGAACGGTCCCAGCGCCCTGGCGTGCCGCGTTCGAGGGAATACCCATGCACGGGCTTTTATATCTTTAAGTCCATTTGACCATGCAACGAATCTTATATTTCATACAACCAAGCAAGTTCGCTTATCTCTATTTCAATTGGCACAACGCCCGAATGTTCTCATCGAACGCCCGAAGGCCGTGAACATTTCGAAGGGCACCATGCCGCATTATCATCTCGTATTTCTTCCGTTAACTTTCTATGTTCTTACGCTTCATGCTTCGTTTCAATGTTTCAATGGCATCATGCCTCAACTCAATGCTCGTCAACCGAACGATCCGAAGGTCCCGAACACCTTTCGAGGCATTATGTCATATCCGACAGTTCCGTCACAATTATGCCACAACTGTATTCTTTTCACAACGAAGCCATCTTTTATTATCCCGTGCACGTAGACACGTTTCGACCATATTCCGATGTTCTATGACTTAGCATTCAATGTCCGTGGCTTGCGCGCTAGGGCGCTCGCCTATTGTCTTTCAGTGTTCTAGCTGTTCTAACTCGTGCACGAAGGCACGGTATGGTTCATGCACTAAGGCACTCGTCGAGTACAGTTATCCCATGTTCTTGCGGCTTGCGCACCGAGGCGCTCGCCTTTACAATATCCAATGTTCCATAGCGACTCGTACGTTTGTCGTACGATTTATTTTAATTGTTCTATCTAGTGTTTGACACGCACTACGTTTATCTCTCTATCGAGCCACGCCCGTGGCGTTGATAGGTTAACTCAGCATACAATGATATATTTGACTTATCAAATGAAGGAGTAAAAAGAAGTCAATCCTCCCACCTTGAGTCGATACGCCTTTGTCGTTTCGCCGAGCCGATGCGGCTCGATTCCCTAACTTTGTTGTACGGCCACTCTCCTGACTTAGCCATTCGAGCACTTCGTGCTTATTGAGTTTGTACGTCCGATTTGGGCTTACCGTGCCAACGCTTCCGTCCGTCGTAAGGCGACGATTTGCTTTCGCGGACCCCTTGCTGAATAAGACAAAAAATCGACCTCTAACATTTCAGCGTAAACGTATAGCCTGCACATAAAACCAACTAAAATCAATACTTACATCGATTCGGACTTGCGCCTTGGTCAATTCGGTTTCTTAGAATCTTCGAGCCGTCTTAACGCACTTATCCTTCGAGGCAACACGGCGCTTCGCATCGATTCACTCGATGCATTCTTTGGGACAAGGCAACTCTTTGCATCGACTTAGTTCGATGCATTGCTCGGGACAACTTAACACTTTGTATCGATTCGCATCGATACGTAATCGGGTTAACGCAACTCTTCGAGTCAACGACTCAGCATAATGTACCGTGCGGAGCGGGGCATTACACTAACGCCCCGGCGGTGTTCATGAACTTGATGAACAAGGTGTTCTACCAGTACTTGGACAAGTTCATGGTGGTGTTCATCGACGACATTTTAGTATATTCGAAGATCCCAGAGGAGCATGAGGAGCATTTGAGAGTGGTTCTGGAGACTCTCAGGAAGGAGCAGCTGTACGGCAAGCTCTCAAAGTGTGAGTTCTTTTTGGATCGAGTTGATTTTTTAGGTCATGTGGTGACTGGAGATGGGATCTCAGTCGACCCGAAGAAGATCAAAGCAGTTGAGGCATGGACAGCACCGAGTTCAGTTGCAGAGATCAGGAGCTTTCTAGGATTGGCGGGATACTACAGGAGGTTTGTTCAGAATTTCTCCCGGATTGCAGAGCCATTAACTAGGCTGACCCGGAAGGACGCAGAGTTTGTCTGGTCAGAGGAGTGTTAGATTGCTTTTGATGAGCTGAAGAAGCGACTGACGACAGCCCCGATTTTGACGTTGCCATCAGGATCAGACGGGTTCACTATCTACAGTGACGCCTCGGGAAAGGGTTTGGATTATGTTTTACAGCAGCATGGAAAGGTGATTGCCTATGCATCCAGGCAGTTACGTCCGCATGAGAAGAACTACCCTACCCATGAGTTGGAGTTGGCGGCGGTTATCTTTGCTCTGAAGCTGTGAAAGCACTATCTATACGGAGAGCGTGTGGAGATCTTCACAGACCACAAGAGCTTGAAGTATGTGTTTACACAGAAAGAGCTCAACATGAGGCAGCACAGATGGTTGGAGTTGATGAAGGATTTCGATATTTTATTACAGTACCATCCAGGGAAGGCCAATGTGGTTGCCGATGCCTTGAGTAGGTATCTGGTAGCTATGTGCTTGACGATGGATCGTCATCTATTAGCAGATTTGGAGAATTTGGGGATCGAGGTGATCATGCCAGGAGTTTAGATGTAGATGTGGGGCCTGCAGATTCAGTCAGACTTGATGGAGAGGATCAAGTCAGCTCAGTTCGACGATGTTACTCTGCGGTGTATCCGAGAGCAGGTTCAAACAGGATTGGCAGATGTGGAGTTTGTCATTGCGAAGGACGGCACATTGAGGCACGGTTCCAGACTGTGTGTGCCTAGCGGAGAGCTTCGGGAGCAGGTTATGCAGGAGGCCCATCGCTCTCAGTACACTATGCATCCAGGTGCCAACAAGATGTATAGAGACTTAAAGGAGCATGTATGGTGGTATGGGATGAAGCGGGAGGTAGCACGCTTCATAGCCAGGTGCCTAGTCTGCCAGCAGGTTAAGGCAGAGAGACAGAGGCCAGGAGGACTATTACAGCCATTGTCCATTTCAGAGTGGAAGTAGGAGCACATCACGATGGATTTTGTTTCGGGATTATCGTATACACCAGGAGGAAAAGACGCGATTTAGGTCATCGTGGACAGGTAGACCAAATTGGCCCACTTTTTGCCATTCAAAGTGGGAACGTCTACGGAGAAGCTAGCAGAGTTGTATATACGGCAGATTGTCAAGATACATAGAGTTCCGGTGAGCATTGTCTCGGATCGGGATAGTCGCTTTACTTCCCATTTCTGGCAGAGTTTGCAGACTAATTTGGGTACTCAGCTCAAATTCAGTACTGCCTACCACCCTCAGACGGACGGACAGTCAGAGAGGACTATTCAGACTCTCGAGGACATGCTGCGGACTTGTGTCCTAGATTTTGGGGGTTCTTGGGAGGACCATTTGCATTTGGTGGAGTTTGTATACAATAACAGCTTCCAAGCCAGTATTGAGATGTCACCATTCGAGGCCTTGTACGGACGTAGATGTCGTACTCCCTTGTCTTGGGATGACGTTGTAGAGCGAGCTTTATTGGGACCGGAGATGGTTGTTGACGCAGCCGAGAAGGTGAAGCTCATCAGGGATCGACTTCGCGTGGCGCAGGACATACAACGGCATTGGACCGACAGCCACCGAAGACCTTTGCAGTTTGAGGTATAGCTTAGACTTAGGATTAGAATTTTGTTGTTTGTGTTTTGTTGATTGTGTGATTGTTTTGTTAATTGAGACCATGCTTGTGCTAGGTTGGAGATATGGTATTCTTGAGGATTTCACCGATTCGAGGTACTATTCGTTTCGTTGGAGGAGGAAAGCTTAGCCCACGCTATGTCAGACCTTTCGTTATCAGCGGAAGGGTCGGCGACGTGTCATACAGACTGGACTTACCTTCTTCCTTAACGGGAGTCCACAATGTATTCCACGTATCGCAGTTGAGACGGTATGTGGCGGATCCTAGCCATATACTATACCATTCGGAGATTGAGGTGGGACCTACTCTCCGTTATCCAGAGCAGCCTGTGGAGATTCTGGATCGACGGGAGAAGGTGATGAGGAACCAGACAATACTACTAGTTCGCGTAGCATGGAGGCATCACTCCCCCGGTGAGTCTACTTGGGAGAGAGAGGATGAGCTGCGTGAGCAGACCCTTATCTTTTTCAGCAGTGAGGTATAATTTCTATCTTTTCTACTTATGCAG
Source organism: Iris pallida (assembly GCA_029216955.1). NCBI lineage: Eukaryota > Viridiplantae > Streptophyta > Magnoliopsida > Asparagales > Iridaceae > Iris > Iris pallida. Next base: position 12,485,473 of record JANAVB010005600.1, read on the forward strand.
CTTGCCTTTAATTTCGAGGACGAAATTATTTTTAAGGAGGGTAGACTTGTAGCACCCATTTTTTGAAATAAGGATATTTAAGTCATTTTAGTCATTTTAGTCATTTTGTGATTTTCTAGATATTTTTAGCTTGTGTTTGTTTTAGCATTTGGTTTAACCTTAGAAAATCCATATTAGAGGCTAACCATGACATATGAGGATTATTTAGCTAATTAGAATTTATTTTAGGCTTTGGTTCAATTTAGAAGGCCATTTGACCATTTTTAGGTTATTTAATGAATTGGCCTTTTAAGCCTTTCTGTTAATGGGCTTAAACTCAACTTAGATAGAGAAGAGGGGCCCATGAACCAACCCTAACCCTAGGAGGACTAGCATGGCCGGCAAACAGGAAACCCCCCTCCCTATATAAGCATTTGCATTAGTTTTGACACTCCTTTTACAAAACCCTAGTTTCCAGCTCTCCAAAACCCTAACTTTTTCATCCGACCTCCGTTTCACCTCAAACGAAGTGCGTTGTGATCGTGAGAAGGAGGAGAACTTGCTGGAGCATTGCTAGCAAGGAGTTGGAGGCGTTTGCTCAGTGGAAACTGGTCGTCTCATTGATCGAGGAGTCAGTTTCATTGATATTTCAACTCTCAATAGGTAAACACCTAAACACTATAGTTTTTCCTGATTTTTCTTCATGGTAGCATGCATCTAGGTACCCTCGACCCACCCATGTAGTTTGGTGAAATTTTGTGTCTGTTTGATAGGCGTGTCGGACACGTATCGGATTAGGGTTTAATGTGTTCGATGATTTGTCACTTAGAATTCAATATTGTTATTATTACAAACTAATTTCATAATTTGATAGGCCTAGATATAGGAATTCCTAAACCCTAGGTTTGTGCAAGAGTTGACACGTATTCGTATCCAAAACTGGACACGACGCGCTGCACAGAGGACTGTGCGCGTGTCCTGCTACTGTTGTGTCCATTTTTGCTGGACACAGCACTTCGACACGAAATATTTGGTGAGTGGGTAGGAGCCATGTCTGACACGGTGCCCATAAAGTTTGGTTTGGGTTCGTGGAGAGTCGAGGAAGAAATTAGTATGGCACTGGATTTGGCCTGTCATGCGCGCGCCCAGTTTTGGCGTCGGATACACGTGTCGTACGACTTGGACACGCATCGTATGGCTAGTACAGACACGTGGGCATGTAGCCTTACATGTGGGCTACATGTAGGAGCGACCACGTGGCGTAATTTGTTCTGTGTCGAGCCCTAGGTCGCGTGACACGCGTGCACGAGAACTGGGTTCCAGTTTTGATACGCGCACATCCTGGACACTTCGTGTCCTAATCCTTGGACACAACTACACCTGAAGTTCATGTTCATACACGTGACACGTTACCAACCATTTGTTTCGATTATCATTAGAGTTTCGAATATTTTTAGGTCATGTTAGGTATGTGTTTGAGTATCGGGCTTTAAGTTCAGTTTTCTCCCTGTTTCAGTTTCTGTTTGTTATGTTCCCATCATATTTCGATGTGAAATTCTGTATAAATCAAACCTACAAATCCTACATTACCATATCTAGGAGTATCTACTAGTTTGCATAATGGAGAGGGTTGTGTTCGAGTTTTGGTCTTAGCATAGGGTATTCGAGTAAGTATTAATATAGGATATCAAGAGAATAGGAAATTGCCTATGACAGATATTTGGGTTGTGTTAGGATTGATTTCAGTGATGCTAAAGTCCAGTTACTTGTTGGTTGAGAGTTGGGTAACACCAAGTTCAGTATGATTGTGGGTTAGGAATTGGTTAATGTCCAGTTAAGTTTGATAAATTAGTTAAGGATTGTTTGTTGAAGTTAAAGTAGAAAATTGGTTTGGATGTGTTCATGTACGTGTGTATTGGTTAGGGTAGGTTGAACTGATATGGGGGTGTTGGTGATGAAGAATTCAGGAAGTAGGAGGCAGTAGGCAACTGCAGTAGCAGTAGGCTTGGCCTAGTGCATGTATTCAAGTGTGAAGGTGCATTGGTTGAGTGGTGAGGTTAGGATTTAAGATTACCTTGTGTAAACTAAGAAATTTACTAAGATATCCTAGCCTAGAGTTTAGTAGATATTAGTCTAAGTATGGATACTAGACATAGGATATTGTGGGATAAGGTAGTATTATTCGAATTTCATTGGTTGTTAGGCTTAGGCTTCCTTGGACCTAAGATAACACCAACTCAACACCCAAAATCAACACTAGGACTAGTAGTGACCTAAAATTTGACTTGTAGGCTAGTTGACCAAACTTTGACCTAGTTTGACTAGTCTGGTTGACCAAAGTTGACCCAAGGTTGACTTTGACTTAGATTGACCCAAATCATGTAGAATTTGCATTGAAGGCTTTCCTTATGATATTTTAGACTGTATTATGACATGTGGTTATTTTAAATATGATCTTATTACTCCAGTCCAGTCACTTTTTATCATCAGCGGTTCGGATTGCCAAGCGAGTACATTCTCTGATCTTTTCATACTTCTTTGGATATGTACTCTTGTTATAGACTAGTATACTTGATGCTGACACGACGTTCACATGGATTAGTACCCTCTGGATCTTTTCATGCGATGTTATCCCCTCAGATACATCGAGAATGTCATGTTCATGTACTTTATCATGGTCATCATGTACTCCATGTATTCAAATTTATCCATGTGCACTCATATGTTATTCATGTACACTCATGACCATATGAGTTCCATGTATACAGTAGTTGTTATTCATGTGCAATAACATAACATGCTTTGATCCTTGTGTATTGGTTGGGGGCAGGGGGAGTGTAGTTGGTTATGTGATCATTATTCCCAGTAGGTATCCATGTGCATTCCATAGCTGTATCCATGTGCAACCCAAACTGTTTACATAACCAATTCATGCTCAGATTCACGTAGAAGGTTACATTCTTTATTTATCATATTATATCTCAGCTTATATCTTCTCTCTTGTTGATTTCTCTTTACAGCGATTCATGTATAGTTTTCTATAGCTTGCTTTATATGTCCATTCCTGATATGAACTGTTGTGAGAGATATGTGCTCGTTCCGTCCTGACTGGGCATGTTGAAAATTTTACAGGTGATGATGAGGAGTACTGTCCTACTTATTATGGCATTGGCTTAGATGACACTGGCGACGTGGACCCACAAGAGGATCCCACAGTCGCTGAGGACTTGTCCATAGTCTAGCTGAGACTTAGTACTTTATTTTGTACTTTCTGTTTGAGACTTTAGGAGTTGTACTTGAGATTATTTTTGGTGGTTTACACCTAGATTTTTATTGTGACTTTCTTGAGATTCTTCTTCTATTCCATCTTAGTGTTGTGATTGAGTTACGTATTATTTTACTCTCTATTCATAGCTTATTTAGATTGTGTTAGATATGGTGACTTAGGACAGCGTTCTACCGCCGACACTGCGGCGTAGGCTGGGCGTTCGTTACTTCTCGTGCCCTTACACTGGGTGCGGGTCGTGACAGTGCTTACGTTAGGCCGATGGTTGGATATCTCAAGTGGGTTGGCCTAGTTTTCGTTGCGGTCAGTTTTAGACACAGTATCAGAGCGCGGTATCGGTGCTGATAGTCCCAACATATAGGAATTTAGATAAATGTTCAGATAGTTATAAGAACTTTAAATTTTTGTACATGTGAGATATACTTACGATGGTAATTAAAAAGATTTAAAAAATATATTAATTAATGGAGGATATACGACTTATTTTTGAGCCATTTCCAAGCTGCATTATAGTAGTAGAGATGCATGAGTTAATTGAAATTTGACTTTGATTAATTTTATAATTTAGAATTAGATCAGATTATATTAAAATTTATTAGAGATTGGACTTTGATTAGTTTTCAGTTACGACTTTGGTTGATTGAAAGAAAAAAAAAATATGTTTACTAGAAAATTCAAAAGAAGAAGATAAACTGATAAAAATAATGTGCTAGAACCTTTCTCTTAAATTAGTGGATGCAAAAGTCAAGACTAAACCTGAATGGTATAATAAAGAACCATGAGAGAAAAAAAATTTAAAAATATTGGATTTGGAGCATCTCCATCCCTATTGCCGTATAATGTGTTGTGTTTCTGATGTGACATAGGATACAATACAATATCTTTTCTACGTGGCAAGACTATATTTATAAAAGATAATGAAATAGAGAAGTCTTTTCCAAATGCAAAAGTATTAAAATGCTTTTTTTTTCAACTTCCAAGACTTCTTCTCTTCTTCATTTTTGCTAACACACTGGAGGATTTAATAGCATTACTCTAGAAATCTAACTTGAAATAATTTAGGTTGATAAGAGAGTATCAATTAGTTGATTTAAGAATTAAAAATACTATATTTTTAATATGACTAGATTTAAATTAAAAATGTTATATTAACGATAAAAGACATGGTTGAACTTTCATATCTTTTAAGAATTGGCATGTGCGATCATACAATTATAACAAAATATAAATAAATTACGTTATGTGACATGTGGTCTGTATAATCCAAATAGTATTTGGATTGTATAATAGTATAGATATACTGAACTCATCTGACTCTTATGGTCGGTGAGGAAATGTATAATCTCTTTGGCTAGACGGATGGTTTTAGAATCAAATTACGGAATAGATGCGTATGTAAATTGGAAGACAGTGAGTTCAAATGATATGTAATATAGCATGCACAAATTCCTGTGTGTTACGCCTCGACATCACAAAATAAAAAGAAGAAGGATAGATATAGATAGATTTATTTTTATTTGTTTACATTAAATCTATTATTAATTAGCAAAGGAAAAAGTAAGAAATAAACAAAGTACAGACCAACTCCCTCAGTCGTGCTCTTCACAACTCCAGCAACTAACCTTCCTTCCCTTTCACCAAATCAGAAGAACTCTCAGACGACGCACAAAAATTAGGGCACAAATTTGGCGATCACTCTCTCTCTTTCTTTCCGCCATGGCCTCCTCCTCCTCGTCGTCTTCTTCGCTCCTCCCCCTCGTCTTGTTCGTCTTCCTGATCGCGTCCCAGAATCTGTTGCTGATCGGAGCCGACGACGTCTCCCGCGACGAGGACGAGGACGCCCCCAAGACCGCCGGATGCAACAATAAGTTCCAGCTGGTAAGCCCCTTCCTAAACCCTCAGATCTCGTCAAGTTTCGTAGCAACTGTCGAAGAAAATGATCTAAAGGTCATAAATTCGAGTACGAAGAGAAGAGAGGAACGGATTTGTGTTGGGGAATGATATAATTCCCGATCGAGGATTTGGATCTCCGTGGAAAGACGCTAACTTGATTGATATTCGTATCTCTACTTTCAAGTTTTCGTATGACGCGAGTACGAGAGGAGGACAAGGTACGGACACGGCAACACAGAAACGGCGCTGGTTCCCACGTGCCTTTTTCTTCGAGTGCCCATGTCATGTCTGACATTTTCGACACGGACACAGGATTTGGCAACCATTGACATTAATCAAACTGCCTCTCATGTAGGCAGAAGACTGAACGGAGAAACCATAACTAAGAAGAGAAGAAAGGAGTAATTTTGAGTTCAAAACTGATTGAACTGGGTGAAATATCTTGAACTGCTGCCGACGCAGTCCCAGGATAGAGAACTAGAGTAACGTCTCGCCACTTCAACGGGTCTCTCGAAAGAGATGCAGAGAACACGGGCTAAATAGGAGGCTTAGCACATCCTTTTAGCAAAACCTGTAAATGTTAAATTTCTTCCAAAGTTAAGTACTGCAGTTTCTAAGAGCCATTGATTGACCAGTAACAAATGCTAGGCACAACTGTAAATAATCAATTCATCTTCTTGAATTCCAAAGACCAGGGAGGTCTCTGGTTCAGTAGTTGAGCCTCCACCAAGGCCGGAATTTCACATCCAATTCGGAAGAACTATAAGCTCCTGCGTCACTGTTGAAAGATTGTAACTTGATTGACGCATGTTCTTGGCTTCAAGTTTTCATTCTGTTGTATGCCTTATGTGTGTACTAATCAAATAGTCTCTCATTTACAAGGCGAATGACTGAAAGGAGAAATCTTGGCTCCCGTTAGTTTAAGAAAGAGTTAAAGGAGAAAATAAGGATACATTCTTTCGAGTCCGAACTGGCTGCTTGAAATATTTAAATTGCCATTCCTTTTTGAATGAAAAAGATACCACTAGAAACTTACAGTCTGCTCCATAAGAGATTGGATTGGGCTCTGGATAACCTGCTTCTTCACTATCCATGACTTTGTTTGCATCCCCTTCAAAGATTTGCTTTTTCTTTCCTTTGAAACGAGTTTCATGTTTCAAATTGATATCTTGTATAGTCATTTTTATTTTTGTTTGGGATGCGAAGAAGCTATTTTACTCACTGTCCATTTATGCAGATTTTGCAGCCGCTTAATCGAAAACGGCCTCAACCCTCTTAAAATTTGACAAAGCGGGTCGAGTAAGTGGTTGGTCCGCTTACTCGGCTCACTTACTAAGCTGTCCAATTTGTTATAAAATCAGCGATTTATCGGTTATTGTTGGGTTAGTGGGTCGGCTTCGGGTCTAGACCCATTAACTCAACCCATTATGTATTTAAGTTGCTAACTTAACCTAAATTTCCTTCTCCTCTGAATTCCTTTATGCTTCGAGTCTAGCCAACTTCTAGCTTTATATTATCCTCTCATGTTGAGGCTATAAATGAAGAGGATGAGTTTTCTAGTGAAGAGGATACCAATGAGGAGTTACATCACATGTGCAGGGCCTTCAGGAGGAGATTAATAAGTCTTCCTCGTTGGAAAGGAAGATGTCAACCAGTTATGAGGATGATGATGAGTGGTAGATGCTTGGTCGTATTATCTATAAACTCTCTTGTTTTGGCTTGTTATTTATAGTTTTTAATCAACTCATTGGAATAAGGAGCGTGGACTACTTTTGTGATTTCTTCTAACACTATTTGGTCTTCTTTGTATGTTTATTTGTAGCTTTTTATACTTGATAGAGTTTGGACTACTTTATGTGTATTTTGTGTCTGTCTGATCTTCTACTAACGTCTATGTAATGCGCACCCCCACCCCATGTTTTGTGGGAAATGTAGTCTAGACACAAGAACACAACTATGTAAGTGTATAATTTGCAAACGTGCATATATTTAACATGAATATCTATATATGGTTGAGTTTGTATCTGGATATTAAGGAACTTAATAAATACAAAGTTAGGCAAGTATATATATATGTTACTGTATTTGCTAAATAGGTACACATTATTCATCTTATGAATGTCTTATAGTACACTGCAATGGACAAGTTCTCTTTTGTCTACATGTGTGTCGTGCCAAACACTGGTGGATACAAAAAAAAAGTTAAAGAGAAACTTCTTACATATGACAGCTTCTATATCTGAATTCTTAAACAAATGATATTCGCTACTTCACATATTCCTTCAAAAAACATGCAAGAATCCAGCTACTTTTCATCACAACGCGAGGACTGATACATTTGTGACAGTGCTGATCGTTGCATTTGCTTTTACAGGTTAAGATAAAATACTGGGTGAACGGGACTGAAAGCTCAAGTGTCGTTGGATTAAGTGCTAGATTTGGTTCCTCTTTGCCGAGCCAGGCTTCTGAAGCTCTTAGAACACCTGCTGTTCCTACAAATCCTTTCAACTGCTGTGCTAATTTGTCATCAGAGGTCCTTATTTTCCTTATCAAATGGACTAATGCTTTTGCTGCATGTTTCAAACTGTAATTCCTTCCTTTTTTATTTGTTTATATATAAGTATGGCTTTCCCCTTAAGATTGATCATGAAAGAAGTGTGTGGGAGATAGCCCGAGCCCTACAACAAAAGAGAGAAGTGGTCCATTACCCTACAGGCTATACACTCTTGGATGGTAGTGACCCAAATCCCTCATGCAAACTAAGTTACATACTGAAGAGTTCAATGAACTCACCACTAGTGATAGATTCGAGATAAACTTGCGTTTTGCATATTTGCAGTGTTTGTATGTTCCAGGATAATCTCGACTAGAACCACTTCTTGCTTCCTAGTGCCGGGAAGTTGTTGGGACTTAGTTTGTTGGTGAGAGCATCGTGCTCCTCTTGTTGATTAGAGCTTGATGCTCCTCTTTACACAGTTTCAACCATTTGTTGCCTCCAACTGCTTCCTTGAATTAATCTTTCGACTTTGCTATTTCATTTTTTTCTGAGATAAAAAGTAGATATTCAACTGAGAAAACTAGGTCCAATATCCAACCTGATTTTATTAATACTACAAGCAGTTCATACACCAAACAATGGAGAGCTGTATAACTGCTCTCATATCAAACCAAAAAGTATAGACTAAGAGTATCCGACACAAAAGAACATCCAGATTGAAAATAGCTAAGAAGCTAGTACTGAAACACCACTATATCATGATGTTTAGAATGCCATGAGATAATTGGTACAAAAAATGTAGAAATCATCTGTATATTCTATTTAACCAAGATTCTATAATCGTTTATTTTGGTGATGGATCATGCAGTTCTATCTTATTCAGGAAACTGTGTGAAGTATTTTCCTTTTTTTTTTTTTTTACTCACATGCTTAATATTCTACATGCCTCTTTTACTAGTTGTATAAATTTAAATGCCTTTCATCTTCTTTTTTTGTTCCTTATGCGTTTCTTGTCCACTTTGTGGCCAATAATTTGGCAAAATAGTTCAATAAAGTTCTTTCTAGAATTAGTTTCATCCAAACTTTTCCTTTTGGTTGTTCTCCTTATCCACCCTTTTGAAATGAAAGAAAGCTCTCAGTGCATTAATACTAACACTATAACATGATGAATCACAAAAAGTTTTCAGCTAATCCCCGTCTCTTGCATGTATATTGTCTCAGCAGTTGTCATATTCTGGTCTATTTGCATGATTTGCCAAGCAATGTTCTATTGACTTGGTATAAATTCATCCTTCTGTCATGTTGCAATCCTAGCAGTCTATTATCTGGTTTTAACTCGATGCAGTTATCAAATTCTTTTGCATTGGCTAAGCGTGGAAATTGTACCTTCACCGCAAAGGCAGTCATTGCACAGTCAAGTGGTGCAGCAGGCTTACTAATCATAAATGATGATGAAGGTGAAAAACATAATAACATATTATGTTACTCAACATATGTTATTTGTTGAATAGAAGTATTCTTGATATCTTGCTTATTCGTGACGCCTATCTAATCCCTATTTTCAGACCTTTACAAGATGGTGTGCACTGAAAATGATACTTCCTTAAATGTGACTATTCCTGTTGTGATGATACCAAAGTCGGCAGGGGACATTTTTATGGATTCTTTGACTAGTGGTGGGAGAGGTATGTTGTTACTTTCCTCCTTGTTTGTGTAAATGTAGAAGTTCTGCATTGAAATTTATTCACTGTTTGCTATTTAGTCACTATTTATGTTTGTAAATGTGTTTTTGTGTTCCACTTTGACTTTGCTTCTCTTGTACCAGCTTGTTACCTTGGTTCTTCTCGTTAGGTGAATTACAAGTGTTGTACACTGATACCGGTGTAGATCGCCAGGAATTTTCTCCAGGAAGAATCCTGATATTCAAGAAAAATACCCAACCCTCTAATCAAAATGCCAAATAATCTGATACTTCCATTGTCTTATTGTGTCTTAAGCCTCCAGTACCAATTTTAAGTAGATTATAGATATATGGTAAAGATGGAGTGGAAACTTCAAGTTTCAAAACTCAATTTTATATGATGGACGGTTTAGTTTTTTGGGCGATAAAAGGTTGGCATATAATATTAACTATTAGCAAAACTGGGCATCCTTTGTATAAGCAGATTTCCTAGTTTTACAAAAAATAAGGACGAGAAAATAAGAGTTGTTTACACATTTAGGGTTGTGACCCCACCCGAATGCAGCTTGATTTCTTCAAGCTTGCCTATTTTATTTTCAGGGTCGCTTGAACTTGATTCGAGCTTAAGAAGACATGCTCAACTGTTCCTGATGACTTGATGAGTAAAGAGTGGTTTAGAGTCTTTGGATCTTGTGACACATGATCACGCCAACATGCCAATCATAGATGGCCGAGAGATGCTAAGTTTCGAGTCCCAGACCACACATACAATACAATAGCCAGATTTTGATATCTGACAGTGATATGTGTGTCAGATCACCCTAACCTCAGAGAATAGGAATTACATGTCACAGCAATGTATATGCATGTAGGCGCATATGATTGTATATGTACAAAACTTCATCTACTTTGACATAATTGAGTTGATCTTTACGGGAAGCGTACTTGATATTCAGGCAGGTTCGCAGTTTTACTGTGAGTTTTTCGCATTTTATTATTAAATCTACATTTCTAAGTTCTCACCATGCACTGCATGCTTTATCCATCGCTTCCACAAGAAAAATTGAGTTAACTACTTGGCATCTTTGTGGATGAATCAACCCTAAGCTGGTTATTGGGTGTGAGATCTGAATAGGATAAAACAAGCAAAACGCGTTGATCATTAGATAAAAATATTTGAATCCTGCACATGATAAAGATGGTCGTAAAAGATGTTCATAATCAGATAGGTAAATACATTCTTGGAGTAAATGAACCTGGCACCTAATAGGACATTATGCTGCCCTGACCATTAAGAGCCAAAAGATAACCTGAGATGTACGAGAGTATAGTATCAACATATCATATATGAACTCATGTTTCCGTCATATTGTTTCAGGACTTACTGATGAAACTTTACCTTTTTCAAAAGAAAATAGGATCAAGGTCTCAAGTAGTGATAGATCAATTCTGGGATCAGTGGGTTGCTTATTGCTATAAATATGGTTAGAAAACAATATTTTACCTTCTTCCAGGGTATAGAAAATGTGCATGGTCAAACACTGGGTATCAAAACAAAAACAATACTAAGTGGTTTGGAAAACATGCATTAGTCAGCATAGTTTTGTTTATGTTTCTTAAAAGGCCAAACCACGTGGTTTGAGGATACATTCCAAAGTGTTGGGTTATTCAGGTTGTTTTGGTTCCTCTGATAGCCACCTCTCTAATCTCTCTTAATAACAAGGGTGTTAGCATGGGTTCTAAAACCTATCCTGACTAATACCCCCTAAACCAGGGACCGCAACATTTTAAAATGCTAATGGAAATTATCTATTACCGTAAGCTCACCCCTTTAAGAGGGAAGTATACACAAACTGATAAGAAAATCAAACTAATTAAGACTTTCCCGGCCACTTCAAGAAAGTCAGATGTGGTTTGGGGTCTAAAACTTAACTCCGAAACCATCTACTAAGTACAAACATGAAAAATTATCTTGAGGCAGATGTAATTACTAATTATAATTTTCAGAATACCAAAGACCATTAAGATATGGGATTGTCCTACCTACCTGCCAATTGGCTTTTAGGTTTTACGACATGACCCTCTATGCTCATAGCTAACCTAGCTAGGAATTCGGCACCAAAATAGAGGGTTGACAACATGTCGTTGAAACTTCTTCAAACCCTTTATGGAGCTTGCTATGCTTCATAGCTTCTGATGGCAGAAGGCATGATGATGAGGACAGTGATGACCAAAAATCATTTAGAATCTGAGATTAAACTTCATAATAAGTAGATTTTCTCAAACCTGGTTGCATCAGTAAGGAACTTAAAACTTGAAATATGAAATATTCAATAACATAATAAGATACCAGCTGGAGGTTAAGGCATAAGTTAAGCAACTTCAGTGAATGATTCGACTCCAGAAGCATGGTTCAAAAAACACCAAATACAGGTATGAATTACTAGAGGAGATAACTTACTTCCCCTTTGAATGGATAGGAGGGTAATTATTCATTACATAATAATCTCTAGTCAAGGCCAATATGCAGATTGAAGCATGACAAAAGTCAAACTACAGTCCATATAGCTCATTGAAGAGAGTTTCCATTGCCCCAAAAAATAGAATACGAAGTATGAGAATGTTTTCATTACAGAAGTGAAGCCAAGATGGTTTGGAGTCTTTGGATCTTGTCACACATGATCAAGCCAACATGCCAATCATAGGTGGCCTAGAGATGCTAAGTTTTGAGGCCCAGACCACACATACAATAACCAGATTTTCGTATCTGACACTGATGTGTGTCAGATCACCCTAACCTCAGAGAATAGGATCTACATGTCACAGCAATGTATATACATGTAGGCACATGTGATTGTATATGTACAAAATTTCATCTAGTCTGACATAATTGACTTGATCTTTACGGGAAGCATACTTGATATTCAGCAGGTTCACAGTTCAACCGTGAGATTTTCACATTTTAGGATTAAATCTAAATTTCAAAGTTCTAAGTTCTAACCATGCACCGCATGCTTTATCCATCGCTTCCACAAGAAAAATTGAGTTCACTATGGATGAATCAACCCTAAGCTCGTTGTTGGGTGGGAGATCTGATTATAGGATAAAACAAGCAAAACGTGTTGATCATTAGATAAAATCTTTGAATCCTACATTTGATGAAGATGGTCATAAAAGGTATTCATAATTAGATAGGTAACAAACATTCTTGGAGTAAATGAACCTGGCACCTAATAGGACATCATGCTGCCCTGACCATTATGAGCCAAAAGATAACCTGAGATGAATGAGAATATAGTATCAATGTATCATATATGAAGTTATGAACTCATTTTTCAGTCATCTAGGTCTCAAGTTGGTTTAGTAGTCATAGATTGATTCTTAATCTACACACCTCCATCTGCACATTTTACAGTTTAACTCTCATGTTCGATTTCCTTTTTTACTTTTGGATTTGTACATTCTCCTTCAAGTTCTCGTCTAATTGTTATAAACAAGCTGGTTAAATTAGGCCTCTTATTCTTAGTGTTCGTGTTAATAGTTGTTTCCCCTACCTCCATGACCATTATCTATACCTGGCAAATGTATGGGTCAGGTTGATCATGTTGGGTACCAAAATTGCATTGAACTTTTTGCTACAGGAGAATGCACTGCAATACTTAAATGGAAGACTCAAATCATTAGCCTGGCCATTAAGCATCTCCATCTCCTCATGCACTCTATCTCGTGGTTTTCATCAACTCAACTACGTCTCCTGATGAAAAAAGTACCCTTGGCAATCATCTTTCCCCGACCCCCACCCCTCCTCCAGCAAGGTCTTTATGTCTCCAGTGGTCTTTCCTCTGATCTTGCTCCATTGTTCAGCACATTGAGTACATTGGCATTTCAACACTGAAAGCACTAACGAAGCTGGAAAGTGTATGTAGACATAATTTTCTTGCTTGAATATGATTCTTGCTATGTTTTTAGGAAGCAAAACTTATTTGTCAGTTCAGGTCTGCAGTTCTGTTCCACAACCAGCTCTGTTGTATTACACTTTCCAATTTCATCTACGATAAGCATGTTTTGCCTTGCAACTTGCAAGATTTCGATGTCGGGAATCATATATATATATATATATATATATATAAGTGTGTGTGTGTGTGTGTGTGTGTGTGTGTGTGTGTGTGTGTGTGACTTAATTGCTTCACATTACTTAATAATTGGGCCTGTTTTATTTCCCTTATCTTCATAATGTTACTAAGATCATATTTCTTTTGTTACAGTGGAAGTTTTATTATATTCACCAAATCGACCTGTCGTGGACATCTCAGCAATCTTTTTGATGTTAATGGCCATTGGAACCATTGTTTGTGCTTCTCTTTGGTCTGAAATCATCACATGTGAGCAGGTTGATGAGCGTTATAAGCAGTTGACTCGGAAGGTTTTTTTTTCTAGTTACACCCTCTTTATCATTGTTAATCCAAAGAGATCTATCATCTTCAAGACTTCTTTTTAAATGAGTTGTGAATCATTGATAGTGTAGTATTTGTTGTAATCACACTAATTAGTTCGTACAGGTTTTTTTTCGTACTGCTTCTTAGCGACACAGACCTGACTAAAACAGTTTTATGTGACATGAGTTGCATCAGTTCTTCAATAGCTTTTCCCTGCATATGCCTCATGCTATGATTGCTTACCTAAAATGATACTTTGTGTTATGTAGTAGTTATAATGCGTACTATTCACCCCATAGTGGATCCTCCTTTATCACTTTTTGGAGTCTACATCACATATTTGGGGTATAAATTGATTGAAGTGTAGAAAGAAACAGCAGTAAAGTTTGTCTATCACCTTGCAAGATGGAATCTTGCAATTTCTCTTTTAGAATCTGGGTGAGCATCTTTAGTGATTTTTTTTAGTGGGGTTCACCAAAATGAACTTGAAAGGAATGGTTTATATATATATATATATATATATATATATATATATATATATATATAAGGATAGGGTCATGGATTGGTGTAGCTGTTAAGTCTACCCCTCTTTTGCAAGAGGTTGAGGATTCGAGTCCTACCAGCTACATGTACATTTAATCTGACTTACCCCGAAGATTGCTAAATGGAACATTTGCACTCTCCCCCAAGTAGCCGGTCCTCTGCGATTGTCCCCTTGAGTCTTCAATACACCCACACACGCACACCCCCACTTCCACATGCACACGCACACCCACGCCCATGCACACTCACCCCCATACCCACGCCCACACACACACATGAATGCAATTATGTTTAAAAAATTGTATAATCTTACCTCTTCATCTAGAGTACTCTTTATAGTCTAGGGGAACTTGGAGGGTGTTCCTTGGTTGCATGTGCTTACACCTCAATCCAAAATGTAGGTATATCTATGTGTCAAATGGCTACCCAGATTTTATGGCATGTCCCTCATGCTCATAACTACATTGGCTAGGAATATGACACCAACATACAGGGATGACGTCAGATCGACAACCGGTCCTAAAATTGACAAATATTATATGGAGCTTTCTTATGCTCCATAGCTGACTCCATTCTGAACACTTGGACAAAGATGATGATATGTGTATTAACTAGGTTCCAAAAAGTTCTAGAAATGATTTGATTTAAAAAATATTATTTTCTCATATCTCATCATGAAAGTAACTTTCAACCATGTTTTGGGCTTTTTTGGAGCGTAGACATGGGCAAGCCATAATCGACACAAGTGTCGAGGAAGTTTCGTGTACTGTCCGTTGGAGGAGTATCTATGCAACATAGGTAGGGGTTATATACTTATATTTGGATCTTACTTTTGCCAAAATAACCGTGTTTTGGGTCTTTTTGGAGCATAGACATGGGCAAGCCATATTCGACATGTGTCGAGGTAGTGTCGTGTCGGGTACATGTACGATACAAATACCTCCAAGGATACGGTCCGTTGGAGGATTATCTATGCAACATAGGTAGGGGTTAAATACTTATATTTGGATCTTACTTTTTCCCGTGCCTTAAATTACACTAAAATGACTTATTTTTCAAAACAGTCTATCATGTTTGTCACCATGTCAAAACACTAAGAGATGCCACTAACTTGTCGTGATATTCATTTGTTGAACAGGATCAGCCTAATGCTGGAATGAGTAACAGGGAGGATTCTGAAAAGGAAATTCTAGAGATTAATGCGAAGGGAGCTATAATTTTTGTCATAGCAGCATCAGCCTTTCTGATGCTTCTTTTCTATTTTATGTCGTCTTGGTTTGTTTGGCTGCTGATAGTGTTATTCTGCATTGGGGCTACTGAGGTAATACTATCTTTCTGACTTCTGATTGTATTCTCGGTTGCGATCTTCATACAGTTCTATCATTGGCCACGTATTCAATTGTACTGAGTATCACTTTTCAACTTCTTAATGCTGCAGAACTGCACATGCTCTGAATCTTAATCACTATGTTTTGTATATCTTAGAAACATAATATTATTTAAGTTCTTGGTTTGTTTGGCTGCTGATAGTGTTATTCTGCATTGGCACTACTGAGGTAATTCTATCTTTCAGACTTCTGATTATACTCTTGGTTTCACTCGTCATACAGTTCTATCTTTGGCCAAGTATGCAATTGTACTGAGTATAACTTTTCTACATCTTAATGCTGCAGCACTGTCATGCTCTGAATCTTAATCACTATGTTTTGTATATCTTAGAAACATTATATTATTTAAGTTACCAAGTGAGAAAAAATAAATTAAAGTCTCGTAAAAACTCTTCGGCATAGTTTGGTTGGATGCAACTTTTGATTAATTGCTTTAATAGAGCATGCATGATGCCTTGATTCATCAGTCTAAAGGAGATGATATGTCTCTCGGCTTAAACATAATACTTTGGGAATTTCATTCCTTTTCACTCTTTGGTCTGTTGTGTCAATGATGAATGCAATTCTCTATGGCAAATTGTATCATCTCACCTCTTTGTCTTAACTCAATTATAGTCTAGACTCTAGAGGAACTTGGAATGAGCTTATTAAACTACATAGCAAAAAGATAGGTTTATCCACCTGCCAATTTTTCATCTAGGTTTTATGGTATGACGTAGAGGGTAAAAAATAGCTACCTCGGCTAGGAATTTTGATCCAACATAGAGGGTTGATGTCAAGGGGTGTGTGTGGGCTAGTTTTGGGCTGGACCGGTCAACACCGGGTTTGACCTGGCTTGGTTCGCACTGGGCTAGCCCGGTCTGGTCTGGACCAGGCCTTCAAATGCAGAAGCCAAGTCCAACCCTGACCCATGGCCCGAGTCTGGCCAACCTGGACTTGGACCAGGTAGGGCCAGTGTTGGCTCGCAGAACGCAGGCTTGACCAATTCAATTAAGGATGATTGTTCTATAATTAGGCTATATGTAGTCAACTTTTAATATGTATCGTGTATCTTATGATATAATAACTCTAGAAGTCTATGTTTGTACTTCTAAATTCATGTAGAAACATAATTTAATATAATTTTTGTATTTGGTTTATATATATATATATATATATATATATATATATATATATATATATATATATATGAAGCTATCATCTATTAGTATGTGTTGCACATGTGAAAACGGCATAAGGCGCTCCCTAACTTCTCATAAATACACTCCTTTCTTATCATTTTTTGTACTCACTCATCCATTCTCATTTCGGCTACGCTAACTTTCTGGACTTGTTGTTTCTTAATTGCTTAACACTCTTATCATAAAGCATGGTTGGTCTTATTACAATCTTGTAGCATTTTTCTTTCTAACTTCAGAGGTATTTTTTAAGCGCAAAATATTCCAGAAGCACTCATCTATATCTATTATCCTGTTTTAGTTCTATGGATGACATGCTTCTCAATCTCATTATCGTGATAAATGATTAATCCTAAATACTGGAAAAGCTATCCCGTCTCATTTCTTTTTGCTTTCACATTGGAATTACATTTCATATACTTTGTTTTAGTTCTATTAATCATAAATTCCCTTGGATTCCAAAGTATCTTTCCACACTTCTGTTTTAGCATCTAACATTTCTTTACTCTCATCAACCAACACAATATCATCAACAATATATATATATATATATATATATATATATATATATATATATATATATATATAAAACCTAAAACAAACAAATAAATAAATATTATGACTTAGGACTCAATAAACATTAAAACATGACATAACTTGCAATCTTGAATAAAAAATACATAAAATATTAAAAAAAAAACATACTTGATACACAAGGCTTCCTAGTAGCTAAATAAATTAGAACATAATATTGACTTCAAGACTCAAACTTCGCAAAGCTTCATAGTTCTTGCCTCAAGCTTGAATGTTGTTACATGTCAAGGCCCTCTTGTGCAATTTCTCGGTTGTCATTTGAATTGTCTTTTATATTTGTTGTACTCAACACGAATTATAACCATGCCTCTCATACACTCCGCGTATATATTGCTAAATACAACTCGGATGTAGACCCCTTCCCCATGGTTTTGTAGCCTCTGCAGCTATGAGCCTTGATGTTGCAATTCCTGCGATAACCATTGTTCATAATCCGTGGCTTGTAGCATATTAGAACTAGAGATTGTAGATGTTGAATAAGGAGAATATAGAAGATTTGAGTTATAAATTTGTGATAGAAATTATTGAAGTTAATCATATTTATAGAGCTTTAGAGGGGCTAGAATGACCAGACTACCCTTCTAATAGAGTCGTTTAGATAGTTGGGTCATTTTAGTCGAAATGACCATATACTACTACATAATGTTCATAAAAACCAAAGATGAGGTACTTTGGTCGAATATCCTCCAAATGACCCAAAAAACATAGAATATGGTTGTTGGTTTTATTTTACCAAAATACCCCCAAACAGTCTTATGGGGAAATATTTTGGTAAAAAAAACGAACGGTCTTATCTTAGGTGTGGAGGGGGGAGGCGGGTTGGAGCCGATCCTATATTGGGCGTCCTTCCGGTTTGGGCCTCCGGATTTTAAGAGGAAAACCTGGCCCGAATATGGGAAGGGTCCGATTTACTAACGACAGAACCCAGTGGCCATTCTATGGTGCGGTCTCTTCCGGTTTTCAGGACCAACCAACCTAAGTCGCACCTTGAGTTTGATGTCAAGTTGACATTGACAACCAATCTATAAACTTCATGAATTATTTTATGGAGTTTGCTTATGCTCCATAACTGACCCATTATGATGGGCGAAAAGCTAGGTTGATGGTCTGGTTTTGAGTTGACTAAAATAAAGGTAATGTTGGATTCTTCATGAAACATTGCTCCCTCTTAACTTTCCTAGTTAGACCCATCTTATTTTGGATTTTTACATGCCACCATCTGAAGAACAAGAAACCATACGTTAAGAAACCAAACATTTACTTCCTATAAAGTTTGCATGTTCAGTCTGAACTCTGAACATGCTGTAACCTGTTTGCTTAGTGTCATCCTTTTAGAAAGAATCAAATGGACTCCATATATGGCGGTTCTTGGAATATTACATATTTTCTAGGATATGTAAAGAATATTATTGTTAAAGACCATACAGTGAGAGAAATGTTTTACTCAAAAAGCTTTCAGAGATATGCTCTGAACTGCGGTGCTGCATGTTGTTTAGCACATAGGACGCCAAGATAACAAAGCCCAGTTTCTTTTGGCTTGAAAGTTATACATATGTTCTTTGTTTTCGGAGCTGCGAAGTGTACTCCCTATTCTGTGCTCTCCTTTCTAGGTTCAATTTTTTTTCCTCTGATTTAGACTGCTGAAAACTGCAACCTGGCACAACCAATAACATCCTCTCTCTCTCCCCCCCTGTATATCAGAGAATGTGCTGGTTCTTAGACCTCTCCAGTGTTCTAAAAATCGGCCTAGGCGCCCGCCTAGGCGCTAGGCGCCCGCCCACCGCACCGAAAACCCCCTAGGCGGTGGGCTAGGCGGCTAGGCGGGCCCTAGGCGCCCCTAGGCGGGCCTAGGCGGGCCCTAGGCGGGCCTAGGCGCCTCTAGGCGGCGGGTTTTTTGAATTTTTTTATTTTTTTTTGTTTTTTTTTTTGATTTTTTTTATTCTTAGTTGTATTTTGGATATTTGTTTGGGTTTTAAGATAGTATTTGGATTTTAGAACATTGAAATTTCAAATTTCAAAATTCAAAATTCAAAATTTCAAAAATTTCAATTTTTTTTTTTTTTTTTTTTCTAGGCGGCCGCCTAGGCGGCGCCTAGGCGGGCTAGGCGCTAGGCGGACCTCCGCCGCACCGAGTCCGCCTAGCGCTTTTTACAACATTGGACCTCTCTAATCGAAGTGCTAATAACCCCATAATATTTCACTTCCGTGGCTCTTGAGGCACTCACTCAACCCTTTTTGGATCTCTTCTCATCTTGGTGTTTGGTGGTTCCTCCAAGTTCAAAGTGCCTCGCCTCCGCATCCACCCATCTACCCATCCACCCAAACTATTCATTTCACTTCTCCCATAGACACCAAAGAGGCTTGAGCTTAACCCCCACCCACCCCCTCCCCGGTATTGTAATTTATATTGCAGTTGCATTATAGGTGAATTGTCTTCTAAAGATTGAGATTTTTCTGCTAAACTGTAGTACTTGGTGTTGTCTTCACAACTCTTGACTAGTGCAATTTAGCTTGTTAACTTATATTCTCCCTTTTTCTTAGTTTGTAGACTCCCAAGTTCTTTTTTGATTGTTTTAGAAGTTAACGCTTATGCTGAGTTTGGATGCTTATCATGGCTGCTTCTGCTTCTGCTTCTGCTGGGTTAGTAGCACAGTTTAGTTTCTGGAAATTGCTGAGAAACCCAATTTCGGGGTGGACTTTTATGAAATGTCCACCCGCTGGATGAGTTTTATGAAATACCCAGAATTAAGTATTTTCACGTTAAATATTCCAAGATTCCCTTTTAGATGCCACCCGCTGGAAACTGCTAATACCGAAACTACCCCTCCGTGCGAATTGGTCATCTATATGTATTTGAATTCAAAAAACTCGGATCTGGATTGCGATTTTCGTCTTCTTTTTCTTCACGGGAAATCTGAATTCTATTGCTCTCATCTTCAGCAGAGATCGTAAAGATCGTTCGTAGTTCGGTGTTTTTTTCAGTCGAACTCGGATCATCGCTCGTCATCATCATCACCATCATCATCATCTTCATCGTGGAGACATTTGAAGTTTTCCGATGATTAGGTCAATTGTGGAGAGATGATCTTTCTTCTTCTTTTCCATAAGAATTATCATCGTTTTGAAAGAAGAACGAAACTCTTTATTCCTGACAAAATTTTTCTAAAAAAAAAAAATTCTCCGTGTTAAAACCACGGAGAATGACCATTCTCCACCACGGAGAATGACCATTCTCCGTCACGGAGAATGACCATTCTCCGTGCTAAAATGACGGAGAATGAATATTCTCCGTTTTAAAAACCACGGAGAATGGCATTCTCCGTGTTAAAAACCACGGAGAATGACAATTTTCTATGAGTTTTAACACGGAGAATGTCATTCTCCGTGGTAAAGTGACGGAGAATGGCCATTCTCCGTCATTTTAGTACGGAGAATAGCTATTCTCCGTGGTTTTAACACGGAGAATGGTCATTCTCCGTCTTTTTCAATACGGAGAATGACCATTCTCCTCCATGTTAACACGAGATTGGTCATTCTCCGTGTTAATATCACGGAGAATGACCATTCTCCCTGTCGAAAAAGACGAAGAATGACCATTCTCCGTTGTAAAAAATGACGGAGAATGTCCATTCTCCGTGTAAAGATCACGGAAAATGATTATTATCCGTGTTAATATCACGGAGAATGACCATTCTTCGTGGTAAAGTGACGGAGAATGGCCATTCTCCGTCATTTTAGTACGGAGAATAGCTAGTTTTAACACGGAGAATGGTCATTCTCCGTCTTTTTCAATACGGAGAATGACCATTCTCCTCTATGTTAACACGAGATTAGTCATTCTCCGTGTTAATATCACGGAGAATGATCATTCTCCGTGTCGAAAAAGACGGAGAATGACCATTCTCCGTTGTAAAAAATGGCGGAGAATGTCCATTCTCCGTGTAAAGATCACGGAGAATGATTATTATCCATGTTAATATCACGGAGAATGACCATTCTCTGTGATTTTACTACGGAGAATGGCAATTCTCCGTGGTTTTGACACGGATAATGACCATTCTCCGTCATTTAGTACGGAGAATGGCTATTCTCCGTCATTTAGTACGGAGAATGACTATTCTCCTGCGTTTTAACACTAGAAATGGCCATTCTCCGTGATTTTACCACGGAGTATGGCGAGTTGAAAGTTTGGAAAGCCATAACTTTTGACTGGGAGATCGAAACGAGGTCTGGTTTGTCGCAAAACGAGCGTATTTCCGAGGAGCCTGAAAGTAACGGATTTTCCGTTAGACGGACTTTCGAAATTTCAGAATCGCAAAAAAATGATATTTTGACCTCCGTTTTGACATGGAAAGATTTTGGAGAAGAAAACCTAGATTCGAAAGTGAGCAGCGTATCGAAGAAGAGGAAGAATAGAAAGTGAGCAGCGTAACGAAGAAGATGAAGAATCGAAATCTTTTTTTTTTTGAAGAGTATGTTTCGCGGGTGCTTTGAATAAATTAGAAGGGTAAAAGGGTCATTTGGAACCCGTTTTGGATAAGTTTTTCTAATTCTGGACACACGATGAAAGTTTTTTTAGCGGTGGATTTTTCATGAAACTTTTTTAGTTTTTGGGCATTTCATAAATTTCCCCATTTAGTTTCTTAGCTTATATAGCCTATTTTGTCTTTGTAAACTTTTATCTTTAGAAGTTCTAAGGTAGAAGGTTAAAGTAAATTGAATATATACACTCTCAAGTCTTAATGTGACATCTTAAGAATCTTGAGAACCTATGACAAGAATCAATGAGAATTCATCTACAGTAGAAAGCAGAGCAGTACCAGCTTTGTCCCCTGACACTACTATTCAGGAGTCAAATGACAATTTGAGGCCTCAATAACATATCATGGGAAGGGTGGGCTTTTAGAACACAATAAAACAACTCATGAAAGGGTCAAGGTATGACTTGAGCTGGTCAGCTTGGAAAAACAGACCGCACTGGTAAATGCAACACCGGTGGTCCGGGACAGACCTGGACCCAGCTAGAACCGGGTTCTCCCTTTAGGAAATTGGCCTGGGCACGAACCAACATGGTCCTACATCCAGTCCGGGACGGTTTTTCCTTTTAAAACCCAAAGGCCTATACCGGCCCAGACTGGTAATAGGCCCTATACATGCCCAGTCTAGGATGCCCTATACATGCCCAGTCTAGGACCGGTTCCCATCCCCTCCTTTACATGAGATATGGAGGTGATTGGATTTTCACCCATCACCAATGGAAACCATAATGACCGTTTGTGTGTGGGGTTTACCAAAATACCTCCCATGTGAATGTTTTGAGGGTATATTGGTCAAAACTCCCTCCAAAGGCCGTATTTTATGGGGATTTTGTCATTTTGGGAGATATTTGACCAAAATACTCCTATTTTGGTATTTTATGAATGTTAGGGAGGGATATTTTTTTTATTCAAATTACCAAAATATTCATATAATAGCCATAAACAACAATATTATAAGGATTTTTTTTCTAGCTCTATAAATATGTTACACTCAACCATTTTCTATCACAAATACACAACTCAAATCCTTTGTACCCTCATCATTTACCAACTACAACCTCTAGTTATAATATTCTACGAGTCATGGATAATGAACAATAGTCAGCCAGAGGAAGTGCAACCACATGGTCCCTAATCGCAGTCGCAGGGGTGCAAGGCAGTAGGGGAGGGAGACTACGTCGGAATTATATTTAGTAATATCTAAGTGGAGTGCATGAGATAATGTTGCAAGAGGTATGGTTACAACTCTTGTTAAGTTTAACAAGCGACTGAAAAGTGTTACAAGAGGGTATCAAGGCTCATAGCAGCTTGTATCCAGCCTTTTTAGCATTGAAGCTTGAGGTAAGGACCATGGAGTATTGCAAAGTTTGAGTCTTGAAATCAATGTTAATGTTATAATTTATTTAGCTACTAGGAACTCGCAACTATCGACTATGTGTTTACATTTATGTATTTTGTATTCAATAGTGTTCGTTATGTTTTAGATGTTTATCAAGTATATATATATATATATATATATATATATATATATATATATATGATCGTGCTCGTCTCTCCCTCCCCTACACCCCCCTACCACCACCACACACACATACAACAATCAACTGATTCCATCATATGAAAGCCTTTGCAAAGGATGTTGAACCTCACTTCTTCCACATCAAGTTTGTCTAAGGAGAGGGTCTTCTTCTCAAGTATGTGATGCAGCTCATGATGATCGTCAAATGGAGGTGGGACTATGTTGTCATAGGCGACGCCTATGCACGCCTAGGCGTGCGGGTTGGAGATGTCCCGTCTCGACCTGGGAAAAAATTTCTTTGGTGAAATTTTGCTCGCCTAGGTGCGCTTAGGCGACCGCCTAGGGTCGCCTGGAAAAAAAAAAGGTTCGCCTATGGTCGTCCAATTATGCTTACTATCTTTACTTGATGTTGAATATTGGTTATTTCATATTTATTGATTTTTATATTACTTTTATGCTTATTGTTTAATGCTTATTAGTTATACTATATATTTGTTGTATGTATAATTGTAAAAAAAATTGATTCAAAGCAGTGGATCCTGGATGGACGCCTAGGCGAGGCGGGTGGCCTGGCGCCTCGCCTCGCCTAGCGCCCAATACAACATAGGGTGGGATCTAGGTTGTTTGATGGTTATCTGGTGGTTAATCTCAGAAGGTTGAAAGTCATGGTATTGGAAATGGATCTCCTCTCAGTGCCAATCTATGTTAAAATTCTATTGATTGCACCTTTCTAGTCGCAAAAAATATATTAGGCAAGTTGCATGTCAGGTAGGTAGGCCTTGGTATATAGATAAAGCCACAAGTGGAATAGTGCTTCTGGTGTTTGTCTGGCGTCTTGTGGAGGTTTCAATGTATAAGGAACCGAAGGAGGAGGTTGAGTACGAGTGTCGACTCCATGTAAGACATTGCTCGTTGTTCTTTCCTTTGACCATGAGTGAGCAATCTCCCCTTTCAAGGAGGCTACACCAACTTAAGTTGTTGTAGTGGTAAAAGAAAAGTAGATGGCAACAAGTTTTCGGTCTACTAACCCTCCCAAGAAGAGTCAGCCGCCAGGATAAAGTGGAAGAGATGACCCATTCTAGTAGCCGCTAGGTATTGGAAATGTATCCCTCTCCACTTCAGTGGTGCACAAATGGTTCCATCAACACTCAGGAATCCTATGGAGAGGGAGACTCTGAGGACCTATATCTACTTGTAACTTGCATACTACTTTAGAAGAGTAGGTATACAATCCGTCCAGAGTACAAACTGGTTCCAAGGGCAGCAATCCTAGCTGCAAATTCAGAAAAGCCTAAATGGAAGAAATGCTAAAAAGGAGTAGTTCTGTGTTCCCTTCCTGTGTCGGCAATTATGAACCCAGAGTGAGAAGATAAACTAGCAGAGATCTAAGCAACAGGCAAAAGGAAAGGGAAGAAAACATGATATTCATTGGAGCAGGGATAGGTTACTGTTGAGAGTGACATCGTGCTTCTCTAACTTGAGTTTCAGTGGATGTGCATGTGATGCTTGTAAGATATATATTTTAAATCAGCTAATATTAATTTTATCATTCAAAGACGTTTAGTGGTTATGAATTTAAGTTTTTTCTTCAAGGTTTGCAGTGTACTTTACTGAAGGGTTGACAGCTTATCCTTATATTTCCACTTTGTAAAAAATCAGATAAACTTTCACCTGTATTAAAGCTGAATTCACTTTCATCACTGTCTTATGGCTATAATTACTCCTTTTGTGTCCTTCCATAATGTTTGTGTCGGGCATTGATTACTGTAGTATATTAGTGTTGTATCCTTGTGAAAATTGCAGAATCAATATAGTTTAGATGAGAATTGCAGGACCCTTACCATTTTAAAACTTGAGAGGGGTTTCTTATGTTTCTGTTCAGATCCTTATTCTAGTTATTAACTTTTATTGGGTTTGTATCCGAACTTTCTCCATCTAGAAATGTATCTAACCTTATTGAAAGATGCAAGCTTTCTTATTAACTAATGAGTTTTTCCTTTTTGTGGGATTAAGAAGTAAAACATAGAAATACCAAGTATACACGCCAAGTCTAAATATCTGAATAATATACATATCATTTGTGGCTTTCATTTCCTCGTCAAGTTAATGCAATCAATTTAAATAATGGTTTAGGCTCTGCAAGTTTTTTTTTTCATGGTACCATTCTTCTTGTAAAACTTATTCGCAACTTTCTATTTTCAGGGAATGCATGTTTGCTTGGTAGCAGTCATTTCAAGGTATTTCATATGAGTGAATTTCAAGTATTCTGATTTGGCCGTCTGGTTTGTGTCCTTGCTCCTTACATTCTTTTATTAATTTGAACTTCGTCGATCAGAATATGTAGAGGCTGTGGTCAGAAGACTGTACATCTTCCTGTTCTTGGGGAGGTCTTGCTATTGTCTGTTGTGGTTTTACCATTATGTGCAACCTTCGCCATTCTTTGGGCAGCAAATCAGCATGTATCATATGCTTGGATTGGTCAAGATATTCTTGTAAGGAACCTGCCATCTGTCTCCTTTTTTTTACTCTGATTTCTCTTGATCTATTCCATGCTAGCGAATTTTAACCTCATGTTTAGCTCGTCTTTTTTCACGTAATGACATATTGGTACTCTAGACTGTCTGCTATGCACAATCAAATTGAAGAGATGTTGAATTAGTTGGAACATTTTATCTGATACGTGTTGTTTGATTCGCTAGGGTGTCTGTTTGATGATAACAGTACTACAGATGGCCCGATTGCCAAATATCAAGGTGATTCACTTTAAAGTTGTTAAATAGCAGCATGTCGTCCTGAGTTTCCTATACTGACTTTGATTTCATCTTACTCTCATTTTCTTATCCAGGTTGCATCAGCTCTTTTGAGCGCTGCATTTGTGTATGACATATTCTGGGTCTTCATATCTCCCCTTATATTCCATGAAAGTGTTATGATTGCGGTACGTGTTTTCTGCTGTTCTATTTTTTTTTTTTTTATCTATAATGCGGTTATTATCATGACCAATGATACCTTTTGAGTAGAAATACATTCAATGTTTCAAGTATATGTCTAAACATATGATTATTATTACAATTAGAAATTGGAAGTATATATTGTTTCATGATTATTTTGCTCCTCCAATGATAGTTACTCCTTTTTCCTCCCTCAAGCAAAGTGCATTAACTTTGTTTTGACAATCATCTTTTCACTTCCATGCTCCTTGGTGATTAAGGGTTAGTTTGGTTTTGGCAAAAAAGTGGCTAACGAAACCTAGTTTGGTTCCTGCGTTTGCTGTTTTCACCACACAAAATTGACTGAAAATGGTAACCGTCAAATGCTCATGAGAGCAGCACTAGTTTGGTTCCCATTTGAAATGGAGCGTTTACCATTTCAAATGGGAACCAAACTAGCCCCAAGTGTACTACTAGTTTACTGTTCATAGTTCCATTATTACAGTTTGCTGCACCAGCCCAAGGTCGTATGGCATTATAGGTATACGTTTTGATTCTTGTGCTCAAGCCTGCAGATAAAATGCGTAATTCTGACCATTTCTGCTCAAGATATTTGGTTTCTTTTTAACATAACATCTGCAGGCTATTTCTCTCGTGAGATATTGCATTCCCTCCTAAAAATCTTCCTTTGATTTTCATTCCCTTAGAGCATCCAACCATATCATTCAGCTCTTCTGTATTATGGGTTTTACTTTGGGGAAACCTTTACTAGTATTTTTGACTGTCACATGTGATCATATTCAAAATCTCAGATGTTGTTTCCAATAGACTCTGTAGATCCACAATTTGGTTGCTGGCCAACGTAAATACAGGTAAAGGAGACCTTGCTACTAGGAGTTATGTTCAGCTTGAAGCATGAGTCAATGTCCACACATCCGTCTCTTGCTAACAATAGTGTTTGGAAGATCATTCCCTGTTGCTGTCCCTCTTAAATACAATAGAGAGAGAACTCCGCAGGGGATTTTGTTCTCTGCATTTGCCAAGGCATTAGTGGATGAGGGGGCAAGACACTTATATTTTCTTGGATGAAATTGCATAAGTTACCTCCAACCTTAACCAAACATGGTCATTTAAGTTAAGGAACTCAATTCTTACTTTAACATGTCAGCTAACAATGTGAGAGGAGGAGATGTGTTTGGGGCGGGGGGTGTTTGGGGACACTAGAAAGAGAACTACATGGTAATGTTTACAGGGTATCTTTCAGAATGTGGTTATTATGTGTGATCTTCTCAAGCTCTAGGGTTGCTGGAATCGACACATCAAGAATTTGGGAAACCAAAATTTTCAAATTGAAGTTCAAGAACTATAGCGATGAAGGTGGTTCCAGTAGTCAAACTTCCGGATTTGCAATTAATTTTCTGCACCTAACAATGGATTTCCAGTAACAATTTATCTCTGGCAACATAAAGTAGTAGTTTCGATGGTGAATAACAAGTTGATTCCCAGCAGTTCGTCACCTGTGGGAACAAAAACTTCGATAAAGTTGTGACAAGGAGGACTCCAGGGTTATAACGGTTATATGAAGTTCAATTCAAGAGACTTTCTTGAGGTTGAAAGATGGGAGAAGATAATGAAGATGTTGAGAAGTGTCAAGTTTCACGAAGAAAATATAACCAAGATGGAGGACGCTTTAGAGGAGAAAAATCTAGATATCCTCCTGCAGCACCCAACCCCCCAACCCCTTTTACATATCATATAAGTTGTGTATATATATCGTGTCTGACATGTTAGCATGTATTTTTCTTACTTTGACACAAATGTACAAGAACGGGCTGTGAGGGACTTTTTGTTCTATTAATAGAAACAAACTTGCCTATCTTTTCTTCTCTTCTATCTCACAGTACATAATCCTGCATGAAACCAGAGAAGGTAGTTCTTTTTCCCTTTAGCTAAAGTGGCTAAAGAATATCAAAAAGCCTAGATCTAACCAGTGGTCACCTTAACTTGATGTTTCCCACTAATGCTGCTGCCTCCATATGGTACTGGCTGCCACAGCAGATGATGCTGGTGTCACTGATCTTCTCAAGCCATCGACCGTCTTCTTATAGATAAGCATGAACCCTTAATTGTTTGCAAGGTACCTTTTAGTGATCTTGGCATCTTTTATCTCCTACAGGCTACAGTGGAATTCTAAAGCCTTTTACCCACAGGCTTTTGCCCTTGGGGTTAGTTAATATTGAATTGGAGAAGCACCAGAGTGTATATGACATTTATAGAGAAACAAGTAAACACAAACCGATATTTAGTAATCTTAAACTCTTATGTAGGATAAACAATTTATTACCTTGTGGAAGCTGAAACGATGTGGATGATATCATCCTTGAGAAGAGTAAGGCATAGTAGAAATGTTATTGGCAATTTGGCATGACAGATTTGTATAGTAAATTAAATTTTCCATCATTGTATGTAATGAAACATTTAAGAACAGTGGACTATTTACTGCATTCTCTCGTTTTATTCATGAGCAGGTTAGATAACTTAAATTGCAAATACCTTCAAGATATTCATTACCATCCCAGGTAATGTTCTGCTGCAAGTTGTTTCACAAATTATGTCATACAGGTTGCTCGTGGTGACAATAATGGTGGGGAGGCAATTCCGATGCTTTTGAGAATCCCGCGTTTTTTCGATCCTTGGGGTGGTTATGATATGATAGGTTTTGGGGACATTCTTTTCCCTGGCTTGCTTGTTGCATTCAGTTGCAGGTATTCTCACGTTAATAATTTATAAAAGAGTAATTCAGTTTCATCTGCCAGTTTTTTCTCCTACATATGCTCTAAAGTTAGAATGTATATATCTATTTTTTCTTTCAGTTTCCTCTCTTTTAGTGTTAAATTTTATTGTGGTTTATGCAGATATGATAGATCAAATAGAAAGGGCATTTGGAATGGATATTTTCTATGGATGACAATTGGCTATACACTAGGTAGGCATCTACTATAGCCTTGATTAGTTTTTTTTTTTTTCCGTCATGAAGTCATAGTAACACATGTTGATTGTATTGGAGATTCCCAGAATAGGCTATCTAGTCACCATGCCCATGATGGTTGTCATTAGTTTATTACATCACAGCTAGTTGTGCTTGTATAATTCTCTGAATTGAATTGAGAGAATGGTTATTAGTTCTACTTCCTGCTGTATGAATTTTTAGCCATTGTGGATCAGAAATGGATTTCCTTCTGCAGGGCTTTTCCTTACATATCTTGCATTGTATCTGATGGATGGCCATGGTCAACCTGCTCTGCTGTATCTGGTTCCATCCACCTTAGGTAAATGACTCTATTTTAGTGTGAAATTAAGATTCTCTCGCAGTTTCTTTACAAACGACTAACCTTTTGTGGGGTTCGATATGTAGGGTTGATTGTTGTATTGAGTTGGGTGAGAGGAGAACTACATGATATGTGGAACTATGGGAAAAGGCCTTTGCCTGATGTTGCTGCAGAAGCATGAACATAACCATTGAAGGGCAAAGGAGACTACAGACTGACCTCATCCTGGTACAGAGAAACTCCCAATCTAATGGACTTCATGATCTCTACTTGAGAGAACATCGGAAATTCCAGTGAATGGAGTTCCAAAATTTAATTCGAACGAGGAAGAAAACCTCAAAGGAGTTCTTCAGATAGAAACCGTCCATGAAATGTGTAAAAATTGTCAGGCAGCAGTGAGTTTATGTTGTAGTTTTTGCACTTTGCTTTTTTACATGGCTCGTGTATTTCAAATTACTTATGTACTATTTCCTGCATATTTCTGTAACTGTTTAGAACATTGCACAAAACCCTTGGCAAAAATATTACAAGTTGAAAATGTCCCTATCATGTTGCACTTGGATGGTTATATGGGTGTTGATTCGGAAATTTCTTTGAGGGTGGGCATTTGGTAGCTTGGGAGAAAGTCTGCAAATCTCATGGAGATGAAGGAAGCAAAAGCAGAGCGGCACAGAAGAATATTGTGTAAAGCATGGGGCGTTTCATTATGGGTCAGGTCAGGTGCAATTGCAGCTGATTTTCGTGCAATGGTCTGACTGGGCAACTACATAGAGGGGTGAGCATTATTCTCTTTTGGACCGAGAACCGAATAAGAGATTCAGCAGTTCGGTTTTCAATTTTGGAAATACTAAAAAAAAATATTTTTTCCGTTTTGAATTTTAGTTCAAAATTGAAAACCAAATAAGACCTACACAATTATGTAAATATACTCTATGTATGTGTTTTAAAGCTCAGTTTTGATAATTGTATAACTAGTCTAACTTTGAATCCAACTTTTAAATACGTATAAAAGTTATATTTTATAATATAATTTAGATATAATTCTAATTTTAGATATCAGCTGTTTTGCCATATTTTGGTTCGATTTCAGTTGTAACCAAGTTTGGTCCAGTTTATGTCATGGCTAATTTTATTTTGATTTCGGCTACAATTTTTTTGAATTATCATCGAATCTAAATAGCAAAGATTTTTCTTTCTTTTCTGATTCAATTTCTTGTTCGTATTCAAAAGATAATTCATCAATTAAGTAATTATAAATAATAAAAAAATAGAATTCAAAAAGAATTTCCTGCGATTCTTTTTATGTTCAAATTCTCGAGAATGCTTAGGAAATAGATCATGAATCTTATTTATCCAGAACATTTCTAATGTTTCTGTCAAAGTGATGAAATCACGAATGATTTCACGTAAATCGAATTTTTTTATTGTTCCTCGATATTGTCCGTTCAAAAAAAAATCATACACTTTTGGTAAGTAAAGCGTAGACTATTTTCGGTTCACCGAATAAACCAAACGCTCACCCTAAAATATATGCATTCATCAAATAAAATCAGTAAGACATAATATTGTTTGGATCTTTCATTCATTGCCCTACTGCGCAACTACATACATTCATCAAATAGAATCAGCAAGAAATGACATCGAAAAAACAAGTCAATGATAGTGGCAGCAACAGAAAATTGTCTGCTGCACCTTTTGCACAAGCATTTCTGCAGTTGGATAAAATATATTGCCCATCAAACCAGGCAGCGAAAATGATTTTCAAAGCAATCCTCGAGTACATAACTCAGTTTTAATCTTGACCATGGATGCTAAATCCAATTTTCTAGCGAAGCCATAAAACATTTGCCATTTGCCAAGTGTATCGATGCATCTGTTGAATCTCTGCGCCATTGCAAGCTCCATAATTTAGCAAGCAAAGCTTCCCAAAAAACAAACTTGGGACACAGGACTTTAAAAAGTGGTCAAGTTCCTTCTAATCAGCACCAACAGACATAATAAGTAAACAAAACAGTAGTACATCAAAACCATCAAAATCTGAGTCAACTGACTGAGAACATAACTTTCATGGGGCCACAGAACCTCAACAATTACCAAACTGTTTTAAAACGTTGCAAGTAGTTAAGAAAATGGCTAATTGTCTTAAATAAGTTCCAAACAAACTCTGATCGTCGACAGAATGACACTGCCTAGCTCTAAGAGTAGATCACTCGTCTTCCTGGCTGCGCAACCTAGCCAGCTTGTTGGTGACAACAACATCAAGCTGGGCAGCTCTCTCAACAATCTCCTTGCGCTTCTTCGTGGAGACATTGTGTGCAATTTCGGCACAGTAGGTCCTGGTTTTCAAGTTAAAGAAAACATGTTACATTCGACCAAAAGAAATGGGAAAAACTGGAGAGATTGCACACATCACCTATCAAATTCCAACATTTTCCATTTGCTAGGTATGTGATAGATACGATAATATAATGTTCGAGTGTTGGATAGATTCGATATCAACCAAAAAGGGAAAAAAGAAGAATCATAGCAATCATCATCGCTATACCTGTTATGCATCATAAGCAACTCCAACTCTGAGACATTGTGAACCACAAACTTCTTGAAACGGTTTGGCAGATAGTGTCGGGTCTTCTTGTCAGAACCATAACCGATATTGGGCATCAAGGTGACTCCCTTAAACTTCCTCCTCACACGGGAGTCGATACCCTTGGGCCTGCGCCAGCTTTGCTGTAACATGAAATTCAAAAGCAAATATAGTCAAGTTTGAACAGTGAAAGTTAAACAAGCACTGAATGACATCTCATAGAAGAAAAGGTAATGCTTCTACGTATAAAAAAAACATAAATGAACACACAAACAAGCAATAAATCAGGTTTAAAACTGACATTTCTTAATATCAGCCATCACCATACTGGATCATCCGGCTATTTGATAAAAAAACCATCAACATACATTAAGAATAGATTATGAACTGCAGAAGTTCATAACTTCCCAAGTGTATGCATAATTCTGTGTATATACCATGATACTCTTTATAAGCAAATAGACGGATTAGTTAATATTGCATATATCATGGTGTTAGTACTAGATCCTAAACTTTTCACGACTAAATTCTTGATTGAATTAGCTAGAACAGCAAAATGACTGGGGGTATTATACATTTGGATTGCACAAATTTAAAGATAACTTCACTAGTTTAGATTTGTCCATGTAAAATAGATACCACCTTTGAATTAGTTTGGACCACTAGTCAATTAAGCATGACGAGATCAGTTCCAGTCATATCAATCCCTAAATACATAACAAGAATTGGCATTGTCTTTAGGATCTTAGATATCCAAAAGGTCTAGGTTTAGGTGCGCATCAGGTTCAAACAGGACATTTTAAATCAGATTAAAAATTAATTTCATTATATCATTGCATCACTACAAACCCAGGTAATGTTGTCTTGGAAGCACAAACACGCCAAAATCGGCATGCCGGACATAAGACACACCAAAATGGTTTATCCACGTAATGTTATGTGCCAATGTGACATAGTTCCGTTGGAGATGGCCAAAATCAAAATATTATTGCCCCATAGAGCAATCAGCCTATAGTTACCAAGTACACTTAAATTCCCAACATCCCCATTCCCTGATTAGTATCCTTATGGTACTCGACTAGGATCACTAATTTTGGATCAATTCAAGATATCTCACTATAAATTTGCTTTTGCAAGGGATTCAACGCAAAGAAAATTAAAAAAACTTGAGATTTCTAGTCAATTGGGGTTCCATACCTACACATTTCTTATGAATTTGGACTTTCTTTGAGGTTCGTACTATTATTTTTTTTCTTCATTGCTTATGAGCCACCACTTTTCCAAGTTGCTCATGCAAAAAAGAGAATAAGCTTAGGAGATTTTGTGATACTTTTGGTATTATGTGAAGGTTATATGGTACTTATTATTTTATGTTGGATTTATGCACATGTTTCGATTTGGCACCTTTGTATCATTTTATTCTGAAGGCTATTTTTCAAATTGATGTATGACCAAGAAAAGTCAAGTTTTACATCTGAGGTAATGAGTTAGAAGTTTCTTGTGTTCTATGTAAGGTTTTCTTTCGGTACATGACATGATTATCTAGACAAATTCGAACAAGTAACTAGTATCGGCCAAATTATAATTTTGAAGTGTATAACGAACCGTCATCATACCTCTCTGTACTTGGAAAAAGGGAGAGAAGTAGCTTACCATGTCCCCAAACCCATACCATGACAGGTCATACCGTGTTCCCCGTAACTATGGTCACCCTTATAAGATAAGCTTGTCACTGAATAAACAAATAGCAGGCAAGAAAGCACAACAGTGTTTGAAGTGATGTTGAATCACATACATCACAGATCCTAATAATAATAACATATAGAAACCACCACTTACCACCCACTAGGCACAATTAGGCAATGTATATATGACTGCCTAAACTGACGCCAGATCTTTATGGTGCCAATCTAAATGTTATCTACATACACTTAGGAAGTTAAAAATGACAGTAGTAGTAAAACTATAGCAGCAACTCATTATCTTCTTCTCCAACATTTATCTATACGGTTTTTGTATCGAGGGCATGATTCTAAACTGCGCTTGGAAATAAAAATAACTTTCAACAGGTAAAAGCAAAACAGCATCACCCTGGGTCTAAATACCTTTGGCAAGGAGAGAAACAAAAACAGTTTCATGAGAAGTTTCTATCTTACCGGCTGATAAAAAATATTTATGTTTAGATCAGTGGCTCTAGCTACGCTAATACATCCTACCACAACTTAGAAGAGGTCCAGCTTGACAACCCGGATTCAGTTAAACTAGAAATATATTGAAGTGTAGTGGGCGCATGCATTATTCCATTTCTGTTGCATGACAAAGAAAACAGCGTCGGTAACGATGACAAAACTAACATCTTTCACGTTGGTGATTGGCACCGTCAGACTTCAGTAGGTGGTGCTCCAATGAGGGTGTGGTGGATGATGACAAAAGGAGAAGATGTAGCAAAAGAGGTCACAAGGTTACCATACTCATATACTCGATTAAATGTCTGTCAAGCTTTCCAATTTCTATTTTGTAATCTAACCAATCCATGCTTGGTAATTCACTGAAGAGCTGTTTTGAAAGTTTTTTACACAAAAAAATTAAATAGGATAGGATATTAGTAGTTATAATTATATATTTTTGGTGAGGATATAAATGCAATAAAATAATAAAATCCCTCAAAACCTACCAATTTGAGATGTTTATAAAGCCATCCAAAATTACATTACACCGGTTTTTGGAGGCTTTTGAGCCGGCCAAAACCAGTGCCTAAAAAAAATAAAAGGGTTTTCATAAACGGTCGATTCAAAAACACCCCAGAACCAGCGAAAACATCGTTACCAAGCAGACCCTAAAGGGAGGTGATCAGTGTAATCAGTTTAAAAGTCGGGGTACCCGTGTTATAAACCCAAAATTTAGGGGTAGGTCGTGTAAATAACCCTAAAAAAGTAGAACTTTAACCTAACAATCTGTGACAAAAAATAGAACATTTCTATATTTTCTTTTTCTAAAGTTTAGCTTCTATCTACACTTATGAAAGGCCTCTCCATGTATATGGGGGCAAGAGTGCATACATCTTGTCCCTTCCCAGCCCCAACATAAAAGGCTTGGGGACACTCCAAAATCCAGCAAGTGGCGTGTTTCTTGACGCATATTAGAGACGACAAATGCACACCAAAATACACTACGACACGCCAAAAATATGTAACATGTCAGTGTCAACGTGCCCGTGCCCGTGCCCGTGTCGTGTCATCTAATTTCGTGTATGATCAACACATTTACACCATAAACTCGACATTGGCACCAAGATCTGAGCATATTAGACAAAAAAAATCCTCCTAATTACTATAATAGCATCAAATAACCAACTTTACCAGATTCGTCCAGATCCATATTCCATTATACACAAAAAAAAGATGGCATTTTAAACATGTAATCGATCAAAAAGATTGGAGATTTATATACCCCGACGCAAATCTTGCGGTCGCTCTGGGTCCTCTTGAAGTGCTTCACGCGCTTCTTCACGATCTTCTTCGTCAGCAAAGGGACCGCCATTTTTTTCCACTCCTACAGCAGATCAAGACAAGGAAAATCAAAATAAAAAAAAGGAGCAGACTTTATCAAACCCTAACCCTAAGTTTGGAGAAAAGGAAAACCCTAAGTTTGGAGACAAGGAAAACCCAAGGTTTGGAGAAATGGAAGAGAGAGAAAGAGGGGGGAAATTTGCTTACAGTGATGGCGCCGACTTCGACCTCTTCTTTGCTGCGGAGCTTATTAAAAACCCTAACCCTAAATATATAGGGGAAATGTGGGGTTGTTATCGAGTCGGACCGATTACGGATGGTGTTATACCCGACCCGGATGTGTGGATCCTACTTATTTTTATTTTTCTCCTTTTCCCTGTCTAAAAAATAGTCCATTAAACGTATGATTTAGAAAATTGTTAGACAATCTTGACGGTCCTAAATGTCAAAATTTTAAGAGTCCCAAAAATTATGGCTGTTAAAAAATTTAACGGTATAAATGTTAAAATTTTGCAGTTACGTGCACATTCATGATTGTCAAAATTTAGCAGTCATGTGCATATTTAGGACGGTCAAATAATTGACAGTCCTAAAGAATAGAAAAGATGTCAAAATTTTGACAGTCCTCATTCATTAGAGGATTGCTAAAATTAGTAATGCTTTCTAATACTTTATGTAGTGACTTTATAAATATCATTGGCCTTTAAAAATATCTAACCTGTAATTTATAGATTTAAATTATAATATTTTTACTTTAGTTTTAGCTTTGCAGAAATTTTCATATAGGGTAAAGATGTTTAACTTAATTACAAAAAAATGAGAAGATTAGGGAAATTGCGGATGGGGTAAAGGAGCGACAATAGAGTTGGCGCGCGGCGGGCTGGTGGGGGGGCACAGACAAGACGTGCCACCACTCATGGCGCGCACGGGGACGCGCCAACACAAATGGCGCGAGCAGGGTGGGACGCGCCATCACCCATGGCGCACGGGACGACGCGTCACACGCACTGGCGTGCGCTGCAGCACTCTCCTATCGGGGAGCGGGAAAAGCTGATGCCAGCCATTTGGGGGGGGGGGGGGGGGGGTGAAGTGTGCTTTGGTTTGGGAAAAAGCTGATGCTTTGGAAAAAGTGTGCTTTGGGGTGGGAGTTTTTCTTCGGCCTTCCAGCTTTGCGTCTGACATCTGGAACTCCAATTTCTCCCCTAACCAAAGCAGCTTGAATGTTGTAAGGAACTGGAATTGGTTCCATCTGTGGCTCGTACACACTTCTCAATCTTTCAGTAGAAAATATTATCGGATAATAACTTTCAATATCATGACTGCAATATTGACAAGCAAAACATGCATGTATACATGGTATGTTAGTATGATACCACCTTAAACATGAGCAAGATCTTTCATCTAACCGTACAACATATATTCTACTCGATGCACGGTCTAATATTTCAAACAAATAACTATCAATTCGTAATATTTGAAGTTGATGTCTCTCGTTGGTAATAGATGTCATAGTCTTCAACATCTTTGGACAATAACTCGTGTCTAAATTTCTAGCGTGGTTTCTGTTTTTGTCATGAAGTGTTATAATCTTGGCTCTAATACCATCGAGAAGTATAGTTATTGGTTTATCACGTAAGCTCTTAATCCAATTGTTAAAACATTCAGCAAGATTAGAAGTGTTAATATCTAATCTAGGACAAGGAGCATATTGTCACGCACAAAAGTTTGCGTCCCACCGAGACGGATTTGCATAACTCTCTACGGCCGGGATTATGCGGGAAGCTTCCAAAACATTCCAGAAGATGGCAGAACTCTCCAAAAGACGGTGGATTTCTCTGGAAGGTCATTCTAAATGGCCCAAGATCCTTCTGGATGGTCTATGAAGTTTCCTTTTATTTCCCTTAGAGAATAATCCTGGAATATGCCGATTCCAGTATGGTAGGAAGAATAATCTCTAGAATATTTCTTCCAAAAGTTTTCATGTGAAGCTCTATGAGCCATTATAAATAAGGGGAGAGGCCTCATTAGTTCCTCACCACCCAAAGTTGTAGTTTTTTCTAGTATAGTGAAGTTTTAATCTTTCACTCTCTCTCTCTCTCTCTCTCTCTCTTTTGCTCCACAATATTTTCAATATTGCCTTAGCGATCTAGCTAAGCGGGTTCGGAAAGGCTTGCACGAGTCTTCGAGAAGGAAGGTAGTGCGCCCCACGGATCGAAGTGTGGCAAAAACACTAAGTCCGTGACAAGTGATATCATAGACAAGGTCGGTTGCTGCCATGTCGACATCTGAGAACGTCCAGGAGGGATCCACGTCGCCTAAGGAGGGGCATGCCAAGACGCACAAGAAGGGCAAGACCAAGTTGACTATGGCGGAGCGTAGCCTTGTCGATCTTGTCGAGCACATTGGAGTCTTGGATACGGATTCGAGGGACATGGAGATGCGCATGGGCTCCATGGAGCAAAGCAACACGAGACTAGAAAAGTACTTCGATGGGCTGGAGAGCGACGTTGCTTCGTCCATGGCAATCTTTCGGGAGCAATTTCAAGAGATCCGATCCGCACTTGTGGAGCAGCTCAAGGGGCATCGAGCGGAGATTGAGGACTTGCGTAGGAAGGTCCAAGGCTACAAGGAGCTAAAGACCATGGTCGAGAGTTGCGGAGAACTCAAGACCAAAGTTGCCATTCTGGAGAAGGCCGTTGCGAACGGTGGACCTTCGAGTAGGAAGGCACCGAGGCGAAGGAAGATCCCCGAGCCGAAATCCTTCAGTGGGATGCGAGATGCCAAAGAAGTTGAGAACTTCTTATGGAACATAGAGCGATACTTCATGTAGTGCCCCATCCCACTCAGTCAATCGGAGGAATTAAAATGCCGACGGCGTTCGGACTTAGCCTTGCAACGGCTTGCTCGGAGACATTGCTCGGTCAAGGCGACCGCTCGCTCAGGTGGGGTAGTTTCGGTGAACTTGCCTCATCTTAGCCTTCACATAATAAATTGTATATTTTTAACTTGCACAAGTAGGCTTGATAAGAGACGAATTCACATAGCTAAAGGAAATAATCCCGACGGGTCGAATTGAGTTAGAATATGGAAAGGTCCAACGGTCGGCTTAGAGTTGGTGCACGGCGTGTTTTGAAAATGACACTCGATCCTTCGTTCCGTGGCTTGGGAGAAGGAAAGTTGGTTGAGTAGGCGAAGTTATGATCGTAGCCTAAGTCATAGGCGTCGCCCGCATGAATGCTTCATAAAGCATGCACGGTCCCGTCGTCCAAGGCTTGGCATAGCCTTGGCTTGCCCATGAGTTAAGTTGCGTTGAGCGGCTTGTGACCTAAGTCTAGGCACCCGAGTGACTTGGTCGTTCAAGTTGGATGCGTGTACGGCACGATCCGTTAAGGCAAAGCTTGACGCAGCCTTTGCTCGTTAAGTTGTTGCGAAGTTAAGTTAGGCAAAGTTATGCCGGTCGACCTAAGACATTACAAGTACCGTCCCGCTCTTTCGCGGTTTGTCAAAGTTAAGTAGTCCCACGATCTCAAGACCCATCGTATAAAGTATGATTCGGGCGGTAGTGTTGCATAGAACACGATTGGCTTAAGGCACGATGCACGGACTTAGTGTTTAAGGCATAAACCACGGTTGATTCAATGAGTTTTGGAGAAAGGACTATCGAATAGGCATTGAGTTGAATGAAATGATATGGTAACATGGAAAGAAGTATGCTCGCGATTATAGGTCGACGAGGCGGTCTCAGAAGAAAGAAGTAGCATGACTGTGTGAGGCGTCAATTTGAGTCGAGTCTTGCATGGTCATGGACAACTTGTCGACAAGGTGGGTCATTTTCCTGCACGGCAACTCGGCGGCCACGGGACCATTGCGGCCGCGATTGGAAACGAGTAATTAGCTGTGCTGGGCACGGGTTAGGCGGGGACTTGCAGCGGGACTAGCTACCTTGCGCTGAAAGGGCACCCGTCTAACAAAAGCTAGAGGAGTCCACGATGGCTCTGGAAGTCAGTGACCAAATCATATAGATGAGTCGGCATGGCGGCGATCCGCATGTATGCCTTTGGATTGAGTCGAGTATTGAGTGCAGTATATCAAGGAGTCGAGTTGGATACGTGTGTACAGTTGGAATACAAAATGTTGGGCCTAAGATTTGGCTACAACGAAGACACCGTGCTTCGGCACAGATGTGGCGTCGAGTCTTGAGTTGTCGGCATATAAGTTGCATAAGTTGGTTTGAGTTGTTCGAGTTTAAGTCAGGAATTGTCGCAAGGCAAGTCGGTCGAGTGATACTTAGCCCAAAAGTATCGATTGGGTCAGTTGGTGATCAAAGTAGCACGGGCCGCGAGACGGCGATGTGGTTAGTCTTACTGAAATGCGAGGCACGACCTCAATATGGGTTTTGTAGCACGGTCACGTGGAAAAGAAGTCTATCGTGTAGTTGCGTCTCTGATTCTGGGCCGTAAGGCAAACACGACTTGATAGGTTAACGTTGATGTTGCAAGCACGGGATGGTCTAGAGACACAAAATAGGCCAAGGCGTCTATCCTAAAACTGACCCTAAGGCAAGACTAGAAAGACAATTGATAAGAAGGGACTATATTACACGAAGCAAATCAAACATGTTGGTTTTGTATGGGTGGGCGAGGAGCTCATTCCACTAGTACAG
Source organism: Iris pallida (assembly GCA_029216955.1). Classification (NCBI taxonomy): domain Eukaryota; kingdom Viridiplantae; phylum Streptophyta; class Magnoliopsida; order Asparagales; family Iridaceae; genus Iris; species Iris pallida. The sequence goes on from JANAVB010005600.1 coordinate 12,526,020, forward strand.
TTGAGTACTGACACCCACATAGTTTCCATGTGCAGGCACAGGTAAAAGCTCGTGGTGCAAGCTTGCTTGGATGCGTCGAGGCATGGAGTTCTTTGACGATTCGAAGCGTACGGCCGCATGTATTCAAGACTTATACAGGACATAATGTATGGACGTCGTTTTCCGAAGCATCCGCTGGCTTAAGACTTGTATTTGAGAGATGAGAGAGAGCTGAGTGACTTGTAATATGAGATGAGTGAGCTTGAGTGAGCTTGAGAGACTTGTAATCTTGGCCTTGCGCCCCATTGTAACCTTTGTTTCAATATCAATAAAAGAGTATTTTGAAATGACTTGTGTTTTGCTTCAAATTCTGCTGCTATTATTCAATGTCTCTGCATGGAACTTCTGTGCGACGACCCCGTCGCAGCCGCTGAAATCGACCGTTATGGAACCCGCCTTGCACGAGCGCAATCTAGGCTCGTGCGGCATCACGCCTTAGCGAGGACGATCGCTCCTATGGGAGTGGGACGTGACATAATGGTATCAGAGCACGGCTTTACGACCTTGGACTATCGATTGAATTTTTTAACTCCGTTGTTTCTGTAAACTCTGAATTATTGCTTCCGTATGTTGATATCGTTGGTGCGCTCTCTCTTAAGTGTCCCACGGGATGTCCATACAATAAGTCTATCTATTTTGCAAAATATAGGAGAACAGTTTTTGACAAAACAAAAAGATGGTTCGCGTAAGCACGATTGGCTAAGTCGGGCTGGGCATATACACCACTGTCATGTGTTGCACCCTCTAAGTCACCTAAGGGTATATCGTCTTCGGGGTGATGTACCCAACTATACTCTCAACCCGCGGAAGGATAACTGGATGGTCTGCAGGGCTTGGGACTGAAAAATTCTCATTGCACCTTGTTAGTAATTAGGCTTGTGACAACCCTAGTTAGTTAAAGTAGTAAGCCGTAGTAATTGCTTGGCCGCTTGTGAATGGATGATGTCTAGCCCTGTCTAAGTCTTGTCTAGTCCCTGTACCCTGGTACTCCTGAACATGATTGTTTTACTTGCTTTAACAATAATTGGGTAGGGACAAGGAGATATTCAGGCGAAGGGTTACAACTGTAACACCCAGTTTTCCAGAAGAGGGTAATTTTGAAATTTTGTAATTTTAATTATTATTTAATGGTATTTATTTCATGTTATGATTTTTAGTGATATTTAATTATTTTTAAACTATTTAAATTCATGACTTATGATTTGGTGTCTTGCTAGTGTTCATTTCCAGACTGAGGGGTATTTTAGTCATTTTTATAATTTTAAGAATTATTTGGGATTATTAATTATTATTTAAATTTATTAGAAATTATTGAATTTATGGGAATTTTTAGGAATTATTTGAGATTGTTTGAACTAGGTTGACTTTTGACTAGGGTTGACTTGTAGACCTACCTAGAAGCTAACCCTAGTTAGTGGGCCATGGTTAGGTCAAGTGACTCTAGTCTAACCTAGCCTAGCACTTGGTTTAAGTCATTTTAGCAAATAGGATTAGAAGTCATAAGTCATGACTTATGGTTCTAGAACCTTGATTAAGTTTAATCTACATTTAGCTTTGTAGCTTGGCCCAAGGCCCAATATTTTGGCTAAGCCTCATCCTAAACCCTAGTGGCCGGCCACACTATCAACATAGGGATTCCCACCATATAAAACCCCTCCCAAATCTAGGGTTGCCTCTTTTCTTTAGGAAGAGCCCTATTTTCAAGGAGGTGAGTTCTTACCTAAATAATTCATTATAAATCATTTATAGGTCCTAAAATCCCCAAATTAGTTGCATTAGTTTCTAAATCTGTCCTTCTTACTGTTATGAATGTTTTGGTTCAGTTTGGAATTGATTAGAAGTGATTGGGATACCAAGCAAGGAGCTAGCAAAGGACTTTTTCCATTGAAGTTTCACAAGGAGGTATCTTCTTCAAATCTCAATGAAATTTCATGTAGTCTTCACCAATAGGAAGCCCTAAGGGTCCCCTAATGCCTGGATAAGTTTCGAGTCGAGTGTCGGAGGATTCGTGTCCATTCTGGACACGTATCAGGACACTGGTTAGGTGTTCGACATAATGCCACAGAGGGCCTGTCGATCGAGATAACCCATTGTTTTTGAATAGAAATTAGGTTTTTGTTCTTGTTTATTGATTCCTGTCTTCGTGTCATAGATTTCGTGTCGTGGTGTGTCGTTTGGATGTTGTGGACACGCGCGCGCACACGGTCGCGCGCTGCTACAGGGATCCTCTGCCTATCGGGCCCTGTAGCGGACATGACACGCGTAGTTTGGACACAAAACTCGACACGAGGCTAGGGGCACGGACTGACACGCCATGTGTCAAGTCTCACGTGTCCTCGTGTCGTGTCGAGAGAGATATTGATCCCACACGGGGATTTGCCTATGTCAGTGCACTGTGGGTTTCCCCTACTGACACGGGTCTCGTGTCCGACCCTGACACTTCGTGGACACAAGCCAGTGGGCCCATGAGGTAGCCCTATAGGTGGGCTACCCATGTGTCTCACCACGAGATCCATTCGTGTCCTGTGTCGTGCACACGACACAAGTGCACGTGTGCACGAGACAGTGCACTGGCAGTGCACTGTATGTGTATCACTTTGTGTTTCTTGCTGTGGACACACCGTGTCAGGCTATGGGTGACACGAGATGATGTGTGGGATTGTGCATGAGGGTTGTATTTATTTTTCCAATCATTAGATTCATGATTTATATAGTTGCTATTCAATTCTCATTAAAAATCAATGTCTGATACTGTCAACTAATTACCTGTCATTTTCCAGTTTCTAAATTGATAGTCTTTAATGATTTAAATCCTAGTATTGATGTTAATTGCTGAGTTTAGACTCTAATCATGTTTCCTATATACATTGTCTTGCCATGATGGAAAGTTGGTGTAAAAATGATGTGTGTGGGCTGTTATGGGTATTGATGTGTGATAAGGGTATCATGAAATGATTTTTACTGCTGTCATTGATTCAAATGTTTCCCTAAATTGTTAAGATGAATCTGAGAAATTCTTTTGGACTTTATAACTGAGAGTTGAACTATGGAATTGAAATCTGAAATGTGACAGATTCTTGAGTTTTGATTGAGAAGCTTAGATGCTTTCTGAATATTGAATTAACTTAGAGAGTTATGTGTAGACTGTTTTTGATAAAATTCCTTTTGCCTATTAATAGATACTTGAATTATGTGTGGCTTAAGGAGTTCTGTCATTTGGTTTATTGTTAAAACCTGGGATTGGAAGGGGGCAAGGAATTGGTTTCCCTTCCTTCCTTCCTTTTCGATTTGAGTTTCCAGTATTGGCTTAACCTGAGAATGAGGTAAGGGGGGTGGGGGGGAACTTGATGCTAAATGTGCAATTCCAGTTTTGACTTTAATTAGTTCCTTCCCCCTATCCTTCACTGTTTCTAATATATATATATGCACACAGCTCTTCTCATTCACTGCCACATTTACATTCCTGCACACCCAAGTTGCATGTACACACACACTGTTCTGTGTTGCCTTCACTGCTCACTGTTTGGAGTATTTTCCTGCACACCCAAGTTGCATGTACACACACACACTGATTTATATAGCTTGTATTGCCATGTACACACACACACAACCCTTCATTCCTGCACTTGGACACATTACACACACTGCACTGTTTTTTCTAGATTAAGTGGCTGTACACTTTGGCTCACACATAATATTCTTCTTGGCAGTATTCACACCCACACTAGCACACTCTCTCATCCTCTAAATTCTAAGTTTACATTGAGGCCATGGTTTTTGTAGGCATATATATGTATATGTGGGTAATTTGTGTGAGTGCCTATATATATATATATATATATATATATATATATATATATATATATATATATATATATATATATATATATATTCCTTGTTAGCTATAATGTAGGTTTTGGCTTTTGGCCTAGATTGTGTACTATTTGTGTGATGTTAATATATGGGTGTAATAGTGAGGTTGTGACTTGCTAAGGATTCTAGAATTAGCTAAGCCTTGTGATATAATTTGTATAGGCTTGCCTAGCCTTGTTAGGCATGGTGCTAGCTAGTATAGATTGGAATAGCCTAGTTTAGACTCAACTAGACTTGGTTGACCTAGTTTGACTTGTAGGGTTGACCAGAGTTGACCAAGAGTTGACTTTGGTCTAGATTGACCTAGAATCATGTAGAATGCATAGTAGGACTCCATTTTACTATTCTGGACTTGTTGTGACTTGTGCTGTTCTATAGGAGACAGACACCACTCCTCGGACAGTATATTCTCTTCAGATACTCAGGCTATCAGGCGAGTACATTCTCTGACCGTTTCATACTTGTATGGATTTACATTCTTGCTCTAGATTACTGTACTTGATGCTGACACGATTCATTATCACGGATTGGTACTATATGGATCTTCTTCTGAGATGTTATCTCCTTGTATTCAATAAGTACATATTGTGATGTGCGTTTCACTTACATGTTGTATTTATTGAATACCTTTATCATTGTACACTCATTGTGCATATTGTACTCTCAGTATCACATTGAGCCATTGTACAAGCCATTGTACAAGTCATTGTGCAAGCCATTGTACAAGTCATTGTACAAGTCATTGTATAAGGTAACGTAACTGAATTGGATCCTTGTGTATTGATTGGGGAGGGGGAGTAGAAAATGGTTATGTGATCAATCGTATTGTATAAGAAATTGTATATGTCCATTGTACACCCACGTACAAAGGAGTCCCATTTTATTGTATAACCTAACCCGTTTACATAACCATATTGTGCTCTAAAATTACATGTTCCTTACAGTCTTACTTATCATATTTAGATATTTCCTGTTATCAAATCTCTACTGTTTTCATATATCTTTTTCTTCAGCGTTTCATGTACTTTACTCTATTGCATGCTTTATATTTCCTAACTCGTTATGAACTGTGTGGGATGTTTTGTGCTCGCTCCCGTCCTGACTGGACCTGTTGAAAATTTTACAGAGGATGAGGAGGAGGCCTGCATAGACACCTACTATGGGGCAGCTGTAGATGCCATGTGTGACCCAGATTTCCAGCCTGATCCACTAGTTTAGAGACTGAGGCTCCCTAGTCTAGGTTTTCTATTTTCTGTCATTTGAGATCTAGATTGTATATATTCTTTCATTTCAGTACTAGAGTCTTGTATTGAGCTGGATGTTCTGATTTGTTATGTCAGTAGACACTTAGACTCTCTGGTTGTATTTATGTGGTTTTTCCTTCATTCCAGTATTTATCTATCTTCCTATCTGTCATTCTGCTTTAGATGTGATTGAGACTGTATATTGCTATGTCACCTCCATTCGGGGTGTATACACTGTACAGGTACCTTTATATTTGTTAGATGATTGACCTAGGACAGCGTTCTACCGTCGACATGCGGTGTAGGCTGGGCGTTGATACATTCTCGTACCCTCACAGTGGGTGCGGGTCGTGACAACAACCCCGGTCCTTGTTTGGTTTACGGGTTGTAGCCTGGCTCCCAGAATGGTTCCACGTCCCTAGTCGTTTATTGTCCTGACGTGCTCTTTATTACTTGTACTTTTATTTTATTTTTATGTTCTGATATGCTGGCTTTTGTTCTTATTTCGTGGCCTCCTTTGTGGCACTTGTTCTTTTTGGGGTTTGACCCAGCTGGTTTTGTGTGGCCAGATTTTGGAGCAGCTCCCGAGGATCTTCCGAACCTCCAGCCCGATGGTGGCAACTAGAAGGAACCTGGACTACGAGTGGGTTTTCTATTTTGTTTTGCTCACTCTATTGTAAATTTATTCTTTTGAGACGTTTAGCCGACGAGCACCTGTTAGCTCGATGCACTTTTACTTACTGTCTGCCTACGGACTGTAAACATGATTAACAAATCCTAGGGTTGATCATGTATGACTTAACTCTTGCTAGTCCTAGCATTTTGTACGACTAGCTTCATGATCAGCTGATATGTAATATTTGGGACGCCTTTTATTGTATATTTGGTGGTCAAACATCTTGTGATTATATTATTTGCTTAAGATTGAGACAGTAGGCTTGACCTTAAGAGACTGTTGGCTTGTAGTAAACCCTCATATCTAGACAGCCGTGACCGTATAGCGATATGGACTTCATTTCAATATACGTAGCTGGCTATGTTCGCCCCCGCTCTCCAGTATTCTGGTTCTGGGGCGTGACAGTTATCGTAGGATGGCTTTGCTGAATGACTCAGACCCTGTGCGACAAATGTTGGGATGTGTGTAGGCAATCTATGCTCGAAGTTTAAAAATCGGAGTGATACGAGCTTGGGTAGAAAACCTCGTACTATCAATTTGGTTTGACCTTAGGATGGGGTCAGTGTTGATATAGTTGTTTGGGAACTGTGATTCCAATACTGACAATTGATTTTAGCCTAAAGAGATTGCCTAACGGCTAGGCGAGATGTCCATGTTGCGAGAGTTAGCATCGGTAGGATTGATTTTCAGGATTGAGTGGATGGATCGATAGGTGGAATTGGATTCACTATCACAAGGCTTGGTTGAAATGCATGTATTTCGGAGACGTCTGAAATGTGTGCACGATCCAAACTAAGTGATATGTTGAATTCAAGTGAGACTTGAGGAATGAGAAGTGTCAAGGATTTTGAGGTTGTAAGTTTTGAAGAAAGGATTGTGGGTAGCACGAGCGTGCCTCGGATTTGAGGGAACGAATAGGAGAAGTGTGTGCGAGAGTCCTTGAATGTTGAGTAAAGTGATAAGTCGATAAGTGTACTTAGTTAGTTTCGAGGACGAAATTTTTTCTGAGTGGTGTATGATGTAATGCCCCGTCCCGCTCAGTCAATCAGAGGAATCGAAACGCCGACGGCATTCGAACTTAGCCTTACAACGACTTGCTCGGAGACATTGCTCGGTCAAGGCGACCGCTCGCTCAGGTGGGGTAGTTTCGGTGAACTTGCCTCATCTTAGCCTTCACATAATAAATTGCATGTTTTTAACTTACACAAGTAGGCTTGATAATAAAAGAGACGAATTCACATAGTTAAAGAAAATAATTTCGACGGGTCGAATTGAGTTAGAATATGGAAAGGTCCAACGGTCGGCTTAGAGTTGATGCACGACGTGCTTTAAAAATGACACTCGATCCTTCGTTCCGTGGCTTGGGAGAAGAAAAGTTGGTTGAGTAGGCGAAGTTATGATCGTAGCCTAAGTCATAGGCGTCGCCCGCATGAATGCTTCATAAATCATGCACGGTCCCGTCGTCCAAGGCTTGGCATAGCCTTGGCTTGCCCATGAGTTAAGTTGCGTTGAGCGGCTTGTGACCTAAGTCTAGGCACCCGAGTGACTTGGTCGTTCAAGTTGGATGCGTGCACGGCACGATCCGTTAAGGCAAAGCTTGACGCAGCCTTTGCTCGTTAAGTTGTTGCAAAGTTAAGTTAGGCAAAGTTATGCCGGTCGACCTAAGACATTACAAGTACCGTCTCGCTCTTTCGCGGTTTGTCAAAGTTAAGTAGTCCCACGATCTCAAGGCTCATCTTATAAAGTATGATTCGGACGGTAGTGTTGCGTAGAACACGATTGGCTTAAGGCACGATGCACGGACTTAGTGTTTAAGGCATGAACCACGATTGATTCAATGAGTTTTGGAGAAAGGACTATCGAATAGGCATCGAGTTGAATGAAATGATATGGTAACATGGAAAGAAGTATGCTCGCGGCTATAGGTCGGCGAGGCGATTTCAGAAGAAAGAAGTAGCGTGACTGTGTGAGACGTCAATTTGAGTCGAGTCTTGCAAGGTCATGGACAACTTGTCGACAAGGTGGGTCGTTTCCCTGTACGGCAACCCGGCGGCCACGGGACCATTGCGACCGCGATTGGAAACGAGTAATCAGCTGTGCTGGGCACGGATTAGGCGAGGACTTGCAGCGGGGCTAGCTACCTTGCGCTGAAAGGGCACCCGTCTAACAAAAGCTAGAGGAGTCCACGATGGCTCTGGAAGACAGTGACCAAATCATATAGATGAGTCGGCATGGCGGCGATCCGCGTGTATGCCTTTGGATTGAGTCGAGTATTGAGTGTAGTATATCAAGGAGTCGAGTTGGATGCGTGTGTACAGTTGGAATACAAAATGTTGGGCCTAAGATTTGGATACAACGAAGACACCGTGCTTCGGCACGAGATGTGGCGTCGAGTCTTGAGTTGTCGGCATATAAGTTGCATAAGTTGGTTTGAGTTGTTCGAGTTTAAGTCAGGAATCGCCGCAAGGCAAGTCGGTCGAGTGATACTTAGCCCAGAAGTATTGATTGGGTCAGTTGGTAATCAAAGTAGCACGGGCCGCGAGGCGGCGATGTGGTTAGTCTTACTGAAATGCGAGGCACGGTCTCAATATGGGTTTTGTGGCACGGTCACGTGAAAAATGAGTCTATCGTGTAGTTGCGTCTCTGATTCTGGGCCGTAAGGCAAACACGACTTGATAGGTTAACATTGATGTTGCAAGCACGGGATGGTCTAGAGACACAAAATAGGCCAAGGCGTCTATCCTAAAACTGATCTTAAGGCAAGACTAGAAAGACAATTGATAAGAAGGGACTATGTTGCACGAAGCAAATCAAACGTGTTGGTTTTGTATGGGTGGACGAGAAGCTCATTCCACCAGTACAGTTGAGTACTGACACCCATATAGTTTCCATGTACAGGCATAGGTAGAAGCTCGTGGCGCAGAGCTCGCTTGGATGCGTCGAGGCATGGAGTTCCTTGACGATTCGAAGCGTGCGGCCGCATGTATTCAAGACTTATACAGGACATAATGTATGGACGTCGCCTTCCGAAGAATCCGTTGGCTCAAGACTTGTATTTGAGAGATGAGAGAGAGCTGAGTGACTTGTAATGTGAGATGAGTGAGCTGTAGGAACCCTAGAGGGGGGGTGAATAGTGTCAAGCTAACTAATCAAGCACTTAGCACAAGCTAATTAGTAATTTAAAAATATAAGTGCAAGAGAAGAAGCAATAACAATACCGACACCCGATGTATCCTGGTATCCATCCTAGAGGCAATCCAGTCCTGGAACTCTCTCCGGATTTAATCCACTATTTGAGCAAATAGTTACACACGAGTTTTGATCCGAAGAACTCGCCAACTTCTTACACGAGATATTTAATCCGAAGGCCTCTCCGACTTCAACCGAGAGTTTGGATACGAAGACTCTCCAACTTCAACCGAGAGTTTGGATACGAAGACTCTCCAACTTCAACCTTTTACAATAGGTTTTGATCTCCTTATACAATAAGATGAAGATCTTACTTTTCAACTCAATAACTCTAACACAATTTGTGGATGGCAAATGAAAGCTTTGTAGAGTTGTTTGTGGATAGGCTTTGGTGGTTTAGAAATTTTTAGGCTCAAAGCGTTAACCTTGAATGAAGGGGTTCAAGGCTATTTATAACCAAAGCATTGAAAAAAGCCAAAGGCAACTTTTCAGTCAGCGACCGGCATACCGCCGGTATGAGTTGGCATACCGTCGGTATAATGCTGGAAATCCGACCGTTGGACTTTCAACGTTACTGAACCGGTATACCGTCGGTATGAACCGGTATACCGTCGGTATGTCGATTTTGTAGACAGAAAACTTTCTGTGAACAAAATCGGTATACCGTCGGTATAGACCGGTATACCGTCGGTATGCCGGTTTATATCCGAAAATGATCCTGGGCTAATTTCTACCCTAGCTTTCGATTTTACCATCCATTTCTTGTGTTTACAATTATTCCTAAGACTCATTACAGACTCCAGATATACTGTAGCAGGTGCAGCTTCTTCAGAGTCTTGAAATGATGATGGCATGTCATGGCTTCTTTCCTTGATAGATGTTGGCTCTTTCCCGAGTGCGTGGCTCCGGAGATGTCGTCGGGTGGTTCAGATAAATCTTGTGGGATCCGTCGTCTTTGGCCAACCATGATTTCTTTATTGCATATGTCTACATTGATCTTGCTTATTACTTTTCTGCATGTACATGTTAGACGAACAAAGCAATATACATAGTAGCAAGTGTGATAAGTTTAATGCACATTAGGACAATGCTGAGTTTAAGTATAAGTGCTAAGGTGATAGCATAAATATTAGTGATAACATAATGATTAAACTTAATTGAATAAACACAATAAAAAACATAGTTTTGATTTTGGCAACTCGATTAAATTTAAGATAGAAAGCTCATATCACTAATATATAAACCAATAGCATATATCACCAAAGGTATAAGTATAAGTAGAAATGCTATAGTGATAGAATAAAGATTAGTGATAATGAAATGCTAAACTAAACATATTAACCATATTCAAAAATATGATACAATCATTGGGCCAACAATCTCTCCCTTTTTTATTATGGCAAATCGGTTAAGTTTAGTACGGACAGAACAGATGCATGTATCACTAATATACAAAAGACATACGCAATATCACTGAAAGCATACTACTTAGATTACTTATAAATACATACTTAAACGTACTTCTCCCCCTTTGACATGATCAAAAATACGCTCTCCCGTACTAATAGATAAGAAATCAATCTTAAGTACATAAATCAGAGCATGAGGAAGGCATAGACAATCATGATCAAGATATACTAATTAAGGAACAATAGGAAAAGTGTGTAAAGACAAGTGTATAAAACTACATACCAAATGTAGAGTACTAAATAGAAAATTGCTTGTCAAAACACAATATGGTTGGTAAAACTAAAAGAATTTGAAAAACAAGAAATAAGTAGTTTACCAACTTGAAATCCAAGGAATAAATCCAAAACACAATAGGATATGAAATATTGCTCTAGTTTTGGAAGAGAACTATGAAATAAAGGATTTCAAACAAAAGCCATGAGGAATAGATAATTGCAACTAATAGATACCAATTGAGATATGACATTAAATAAACTTGATACCAATTGAAAAGATGTAAACTTGAAACATTGATCAAAGAAACCATTAATAATCATAATTGTCCACAAATAAATAGTGGAACAAAATAAAAGAATGATCAATGTAAAATATTGCAATTGATATAAAGTAATCTCATTATTTGCAAAATCTATATGCTTATCCAAGTTCATGCATTTGAACTCAATTACCTTATCATGCTATATGAATACCCTTTAGATAAACATGAAGGTAAAGGAGAAAAATACTTGAGAAAGAGAAATTCAGTCGACTTGAAAGCTCCCCCTCAAAGTACTACCAAAGGTATAAAAATCATGAATTTTGGACAAGTCCTCAACAAGGAAAGCCAAATCAATTAAGCATGAAAGAAAAGCCAAATTAACGAAAGCATAATATTCATCAAGATTAGATCTGAAAGTTAATATTAGCAAGATGATATATTTAACCCATATGAAATAGGAGAGATAAGTTAATAAGGACAATCACATACACTCTCATAAACCCTTCAAAATAAAAATATCATGACCTCAATCAATAAGATATGAAAATGAAGAAAGTACGGGTCCATGATAAACTATGTATACGACATATTAGAGGGTATAGATGAATTAAAATAATTTATTTGCTCTCCCTCAAAATATGCGTAACTAGTTTCAAAGCACTTATAGCATCAAAATTTAGGGGTAAATCAACTATTGATTTCTCCCCCTTGCTCAATGCATATAAGGCTATAAAATCGTCATAAAATGAATAATGTCATCTTTAGTCAAGAAGAGATATCCAATTAAAACTTACTAAAGATGAGAATTCAAAAGAATATTCCAATATAGCACATGTAAACAAAAGATGTCATCATGAAAAAGAACAAGGACAGTTAAATCAATCATGATGAGAGTCAAAATATTGCTAAAAAATGAAATAAAAATAAACCTCAAATATCATGTCCATGATTATCTAATCAAGAAAGAATCAACTAATTTATTACTTTGCATGGACTAGGTATGTTATACCACATATTTATCCAACAACGGATAAATCTAAACCTTGCTAATGGTAAATTAATAACCCATAAAGTTCAAATAGCAAAGGCCCATATGTGGCAATCCATGAGTAGTCAAAGTAGAGTAATAAATTAGTTTGATAATCATATAATAAGATAATATAGGACTACTCAACCATTAGGATCTTTTATCAATAAAAATAAACAAATTAAACATGATCCAACAAATCTCATAAGAAAATCCCAAATCCATATTTATGATAAAATCTCATAAAATAATAAAAATATATGGAAAAGACTCATTTTCATTTAAATGATTGCAAACATAATCAAGAAGAGATGTAAATGATAATATGATGAAATCATGACTCAAAGGTGAGAGAAATTTAAGAGATACATACTAATGACTAATAAGGAAGGAGACATAAAGGAATCACAAACCTCCAAGAGAAACAAGATCTAATCAAGAATTTGTAAAACTAGTTTTAGAGAACAAACATATGTATCTAAAATAGGATACAAATTATATTTAGAAGAATCACATATCTTGTTATTGTAAACTAGCATATCATATATAGGAATATAGTTAGATGTGTGAAAGTGAGCCAAAATTATATAGCTTAATAATATATCACAAATAAGCAAACTATATAATCCAAATAAGATTAATGAGGGAAGCCATTAACAAGATAAATATGCTCATTAAATCTTAAGTCACTAACACTAAAAATACTTGCTTAAGCAAAGAGTTCTCAATAAATAAAATACATTTTGAATGGTCAAAATAATTTGTAGACTCTTTATTAAGCAAGGATAAAAGTATAAGATAACAAACAAATTGAATTAATCTCTTATCAAGTATAGACCAAAAGAGATACTCATGAAAACATAATAAAATAAATCTCTTTGCCAAGTATTGAGATTGGTCCAAGATAATAAAATAATATATCGATCTAGAGAATGCAAGATATTATAGCCATAATGAAATAAGTGTATTCTCTAGAAATGAAAAATCTCAACACAAAAGCTCAAACCATAGTAGCTAAAGTCATAAGAAATATGATGTATCAATTACAAGTATTCTCATGTGCTACAAAAATTATTGGGTAATAATAATTCAAAAGAAGCATAAATCCAAGAAATGAGCAAGAAAAGATCATTAAGATCAAGAAAGCTATAAATGTGCTAAAGATATCAAGAATCATATTTTACGAAAATGCTTTCATAGTGCACAATAGGAGTTTATAGAAGATATAGATTTAAAAATGTGCACTAAAAATGGAGGTAAATATAAAAACAAGACAAAGCACAAAACCATGTGATTCTTAAAAGAACTTTCATAATTAGTCATGAGCAAGACATTAATAAACATTTCCTCTCAACATCCTAACTTAAAGGTATAAAACAAATAAATATCAAAAGTTAGGAATCATTTATATATATGAAACTATATATACCACGAATAGGCATACATGAAAAGATCAAAAATCAATTAAGAACATGTATCCATAATGCCAACTAAAAAGTCAAGAAGATATCATCAAAAGAAGACTTTAAGGAAGAAGCTAATTAATTCAAGAAGAACAAATTTGGTCAAAGGAATCAATAGCTAAGGTATGAGATAAGCACAAGTTTGAAGGTAACAAGTATATTTAAATACTCTTCAAGTCAATATAAAACTTTCGCTTAACTCATATGCCCAAATAAAGATATTTATACAAAAAAATATCAACATAAGAAATACATGATCTACATGTAAATGGAAATTTTAATGAATATAGTCATGTATCCTTAATGAATGTTTGAAAAACTATCACAAATTCAAAGCACATATAAATAAGCTTTATTAGGCAAAAACATAATTGATTCATAAGAGGTTTAATCAAAATAAAATATGAGAATCAATAATGGATATATTATGTAAGCACAAGGTTAAAATGGAAGTATAAGTGTATACTTGTCAAGTGATAAGAAGCTTGTGCTAAACATATATATTCACAAATACCGATTTAAAGTAAATAATACATATTAAGAAGAAATCGGTAAGAAGTAACTATTTCAAAAACTTTAAAGACGGAGAGTTAAAATCATATTAACTCAAATCAAAATCAAGCTCCTATGGACTAGAGTGATATGCATGCTTCATAATATAGAGATTAAGAAACAAGCATGCATAAGTCAAATATGTCACACTTAATAGAAAATGAGTGATAAACTACATAATGTGAACTAATCATTTAAGCCGAGTAACTAGTCATGCTAGATAAAAAAATTAATAAAAAAATTAACTAAGCATGCTAGTATTGTATCTCACATTGATTTATATAGAAGGCAACTGAAGGATATCAATGTGAGCTAGTAGCAAGACATCAAGAGAAACATGCTAGATTCTACAAATATAAATAATTTAAAGAGAAGCGATTAGCATGTTACCAAAGTGGCTCAAGTGGCCACACTTGTGTTGGTGCAATTGCTTAAAAGATGACCTTTGAGCTTTGCAACCACCAACACGCTCCTTGGTGCTATGTTTCGATACAAGAAGCTTCACCTACAACATTAGATGAAGACTTTGGTATCCAAATAAACTTGGATCCACATTTATTAGCTTTAGGGACCCATATAGCACTTACTCTAGCATTGGTAGTGAAGGTCCTACGAATAGGGCATGTAAAGCTCATGTGTCCAATACGAGAGCAATAGAAGCATCTAATGCTAGTGTGTGCACATGTATGAGAATGAGCATGGTTATGAACATGTGACATACTAGAATGATGAATGTCTCTAGAGTGAGCATGCATGGATTTGGTCTTAAGAATATCATGTTCTAATATCAAATCATCATGTATATAAGTAAGAGAATCAAATTTAACATTTAAAGCATTATTCTCTTTTTCAAATAAAACAATTCTAGAAATAAAATCATCATTTTGTTTCTTTAAAGAGTCAATAGAAGAATCATGCAAATGATTTAGCTAATGAGTTTGCCTCTTAAGATCTTCTATTGATGAAGAAAGAGATTTGATTTTCAAAATTAAAGTCTCATTCAAACTCTTTAAAGAAACACAAGATGAGTTTTGAGAATCAAGTCTAGATAATAAAACAATGTTTTTATTTCTCAAAAACTCATTTGCTTCTTCTAAATGAATAACCTTTTCAGAAAGTTCTTCATTTGTAGAATGAAGGTTGTCAAAAATCTCTAAGGATTGTTTAGCCATGGCTTTCCACTTAGAGCATTTCTTGCATTTAGAAGAAACATGATTGTCTATGCTACTAGAAATAAAACCCTCTTTATTGGAGGAGGAGTAGGAGGAATACGATGCCATAGAAAAATAACAAGGATCTACTCTAAGGATGTTAAGCCTAACAATAGAGTCCTTGCTCTGATACCAATTATAGGAACCCTAGAGGGGGAGTGAATAGGGTCAAGCTAACTAATCAAGCACTTAGCACAAGCTAATTAGCAATTTAAAAATATAAGTGCAAGAGAAGAAGCAATAACAATACCGACACCCGATGTATCCTGGTATCCTCCCTAGAGGCAATCCAGTCCCGAAACTCTCTCCGGATTTAATCCACTATTTGAGCAAATAGTTACACACGAGTTTGGATCCGAAGAACTCGCCAACTTCTTACACGAGAGCTTTCATCCGAAGGCCTCTCCGACTTCAACCGAGAGTTTGGATACGAAGACTCTCCAACTTCAACCGAGAGTTTGGATACGAAGACTCTCCAACTTCAACCTTTTACAATAGGTTTTGATCTCCTTATACGTACAATAAGATGAAGATCTTACTTTTCAACACAATAACTCTAACACAATTTGTGGATGGCAAATGAAAGCTTTGTAGAGTTGTTTGTGGATAGGCTTTGGTGGTTTAGAAATTTTTAGGCTCAAAGCGTCAA
The DNA here is from genome assembly GCA_029216955.1 of Iris pallida. Classification (NCBI taxonomy): domain Eukaryota; kingdom Viridiplantae; phylum Streptophyta; class Magnoliopsida; order Asparagales; family Iridaceae; genus Iris; species Iris pallida. The sequence continues at coordinate 12,541,891 of JANAVB010005600.1, forward strand.
CCTTGAATGAAGGGGTTCAAGGCTATTTATAACCAAAGCATTGAAAAGAGCCAAAGGCAACTTTTCAGTCAGCGATCGGCATACCGCCGGTATGAGTCGACATACCGTCGGTATACCGGTCTGGGATGCAACGACTCAAAATATAGCCGTTGGGATCATTTAATGCTGGAAATCCGACCGTTGGACTTTCAACGTTACTGAACCAGTATACCGTCGGTATGAACCGGTATACCGTCGGTATGCCGATTTTGTAGACAGAAAATTTTCTATGAACAAAATCGGTATACCGTCGGTATAGACCGGTATACCGTCGGTATGCCGGTTTGTATCCGAAAATGATCCTGGGCTAATTTTTACCCTAGCTTTCGATTTTACCATTCATTTCTTGTGTTTACAATTATTCCTAAGACTCATTACAGACTCCAGATATACTGTAGCAGGTGCAGCTTCTTCAGAGTCTTGAAATGATGATGGCATGTCATGGCTTCTTTCCTTGATAGATGTTGGCTCTTTCCCGAGTGCGTGGCTCCGGAGATGTCGTCGGGTGGTTCAGATAAATCTTATGGGATCCGTCGTCTTTGGTCCACCATGATTTCTTTATTGCATATGTCCACATTGATCTTGCTTATTGCTTTTCTGCATGTACATGTTAGACGAACAAAGCAATATACATAGTAGCAAGTGTGATAAGTTTAATGTACATTAGGACAATGCTGAGTTTAAGTATAAGTGCTAAGGCGATAGCATAAATATTAGTGATAACATAATGATTAAACTTAATTGAATAACCACAATAAAAAACATAGTTTTAATTTTGGCAACTCGATTAAATTTAAGATAGAAAGCTCATATCACTAATATGTAAACCAATAGCATATATCACCAAAGGTATAAGTATAAGTAGAAATGTTATAGTAATAGAATAAAGATTAGTGATAATGAAATGCTAAACTAAACATATTAACCATATTCAAAAACATGATACAATCATTGGGCCAACATGAGCTTGAGTGAGCTTGAAAGACTTGTAATCTTGGCCTTGCTCCCCATTGTAACCTTTATTTCAATATCAATAAAAGAGTGTTTTGAAATGACATGTGTTTTGCTTCAAATTCCGCTGCTATTATTCAATGTCTCTGCATGGGACTTCTGTGCGACGATCCCGTCGCAGCCGCTGAAATCGGCCGTTATGGAACCCGTCTTGCACGAGCGCAATCTAGGCTCGTGCGGCATCACGCCTTAGCGAGGACGGTCGCTCCTACGGGAGCGGGGCATGACACTTCAAGGCGTTGCACATCAACGATGACACCAAGAAGGTGGATACTGCTTCACTCTACTTCATAGACGATGCGATGTTGTGGTAGCGTCGAAGGTGCACGGAAGCCGAGAACGGTTTGTGCTCGATAGAGACTTGTGAGGATCTCAAGAAGGAGATCAAGTCTCAATTCTATCAGGAGAATGTGGAGTTTGCAGCGAGGCGGAGCTTGCGACAACTCAAGCATACCGGGGCGATCAAGGAGTACATTACGGAGTTCACACGCTTGATGCTCACGATATCTAGCATGGGCAAGGAAGATCGTTTGTTCTTCTTCCTCGATGGACTCAAATTGTGGACGACTCAAGAATTACAGCGACAGAGGGTGCAAGACTTGAACACCGCCGTGGCAGCAGCTGAGCGGCTCGTCGAGTACATGTGGGATGACAATGATACCGAGGCCAAGCCAAAGTCCACCAAGGGGAAGGTGGGGGAGAGCGGGAGAGCTCGCCTAAGGAGGGTCCGTCCGAAGGAAAGAAATACGAGAAGGCCCAACCCGAGCGAGCTGTTTCATGCTTCATATGTTGAGAGAAGCACTTTGCTCGGGATTGTCCGATGAGGAGCATACGTGTGAATGTCGTCCGAAGCGAGGAGGTGGAGGACGAATAGTGCAAAGTGGGAGTGCACATGGGAGCGTTGCGCTTACTCAACACCGTGAAGACCAAGTCTGCTGTGTCGAGGACTCACAGCAGGGAACTCATGTTCGTTGATGTAATGATCAATGACATGAGCACACGGGAGTTGGTTGATACGGGTGCCACTCATAACTTCATCACAGATGCGGAGGTGTATCGCTTGGGTCTAGCCTTGGAGGAAGATTCGGGCATGATGAATGCGATCAATACGGAGGTGCTCCCCGTACAGGGGGTAGACAAGAGGGTCCGTATAGTTGTGAGAGATTGGTCGGGTGTTGCCAATTTTATTGTTACGTCGCTGGATGACTTCAAGATGATACTGGACATGGATTTTCTTATTGCGGCTAAGGCAATTTCGATGTCACATTTGGGAGTTGTCGGCTTCATGGAGGAAGGCTCATCGTGCATGGTGAAAGGTGCACGAGACAAGCCTTCGAATGGGAAAGCTATCTCCGTTTCTCAGCTCAAGAAGGGTGGCAAAAGGGAGAAGGTATACCTAGCGGTGCTCGAGAAGAATGATGACTTCAAGGAGGAAGGTCTTTCTTGCTAGACCAAGGGTGCAAAGGGGCACCCCGAGTAACCACTTTCGCGGAGGGAGGTGGACCGTGCTACCGGGCTAGGCACGAGTGCAAAGATGCATGTCGCAAGCTGCACGGAGGCAGAAGCGACAAGGCGGAGTAACTCGCACAAAGAGTTGCTCAAATCTCGTGGAGGACATTCGGATCGACAGATTTGCAATAGAATTCGCATGAGCGGAGGTGTGCATAACCAAGTGCAACCACGAGACGAGGGGGATCGACGACTTGATAGCCCACACGAGATTCTTCCTGTGCCGAAGAGGGCATTGACCGAGACCAGAGTTGGTGCGACGAGCCAGTTTGCTTCCGATCTTGAGGAGAAGATGGGCAAATGAAAGTGCCGCACGCGACACACAAAGGAGGGACGATGCGCAGCGATCATGCCAACGAGAGTAGACATCATCCCAAGACTTGCTACAACCGTCGACGAGGGCGTTGACGAAATAGGTGGGGGAGAATGTCACGCATAAAAGTTTGTGCCTCACCGAGACAGATTTGCATAACTCTCCACGGACCGGGGTTATGCGGGAAGCTTTCAGAACATTCCAGAAGATGGCGGAACTATCCAGAAGACGGTGGATTTCTCTGGAAGGCCCAAGATTATTCTAAATGGCCCAAGATCCTTCTGGATGGTCTATGAAGTTTCTTTTTATTTTCCTTAGAGAATAATCCTAGAATATGCCGATTCCAGTATGGTAGAAAGAATAATCTCTGGAATATTCCTTCCAGAAGTTTACATGTAAAGCTCTATGAGCCATTATAAATAAGGGGAGAGGCCTCATTAGTTCCTCACCACCCAAAGTTGTAGTCTTTTCTAGTATAGTAAAGTTTTAATCTTTCACTCTCTCTCTTTTGCTCCACAATATTCTCAATATCGCCTTAGCGATCTAGCTAAGCGGGTTCGGAAAGGCTTGCACGAGTCTTCGAGGAGGAAGGTAGTGCGCCGCATGGGTCGAAGTGTAGCAAAAATACTAAGTTCGTGACAATATGCTGTAATCCAATATACAAAATGACAATTTTTATCATTTACACCAACAAGCCAATTATACATCGTCATGTTCTCAGCTTTAATTATTTCAAACAAGTACTGTGCATCTATTTGATTATACGATCTGGCAAGCAAGTCTAGCAATCGGTGAATTTTTTTTCCTTTCATAATAGACTTCATATTATGCTTAAAATGTTGAATGCAAAAAAAATAAGGAGATTCTGAAAAAATATCTCGCATAGCGTGTATTAATCCTTTTTGCTTATCAGATATAAATTAAATTCTACTCCAATAATTAAAATAACTTTCAAATGATATTCTAACAACATTTAAAAACTAAGACTAAGAATCAGTATTTTCACCTTCAGCAACAGCACAAGCAATATAATACAATTGATAATTAGGATCATGAGTACAAGCAATAAATAAAATATCTTGATATTTGGATGAAAGAAAAGTGACATCAGTGCTAATAATAGGTAAACAACCCCTTAAAAATTCATCAATGCACGTCTTAAAGCAAATAAACATTCTCTCAAATTTGTTGCTTTCGGAAGTCTTGAGGAAACATCTACTACCTGGATTCGACTCCATAATTCTAAAACCATATTCCTCAAGGCCAACATATGCCTCAACATATATATATATATATATATATATATATATATATATATATATATATATATATATATATATATATATATATATATATATATATATATATATATATATAGGGGCTCTTTTTTTTTTTTCATGTCGTACTTGTATTTGAGTCTCTCCCAACCGTGTGTCTATCTCTCTCTTCCTCTCTTTCGTCGTGCCACACCTCTCTCTCTCTCTCTCTCTCTCTCTCTCTCTCTCTTGTCGTGTCTTTTCTCTCCATCATTTATCCTGTAACACATATAAATATATTTAATTTTCTTCCTAATTTTTTAAAAATAATTCATCCCCTAATTGATTCATGTCCTAATTGATTTTGTCCTTATTTGCTCTTAGATGACAATATTTAATTTGCTCTTCGATGGAAGACAATTGTTTGCTAGTATAATATTCTTCGATTAAGAAAATATATATAAAAAAAATATGAAGTCAAAGTAAATTAGTTCGGAAATAAAATATTTTTTATCATGTTTTTACTTAAGAAAAAAATAATATTTAATCATCATAAGATCCTAGGCAGGGCCTGCCCTGAATTCATGGGGGGGGGGGTCCAAGACGAACTTCCAAAATGAGCCCCCCTTACATAATGAAAAAAAAAAACTAAATAAAAGAAAATTAAAAAAAAATGTTGCTACCAAGAATTGAACTAAGAACACTAATGTGCAAGTTTGGCATAATAACCACTACACCACAAATGTTTCATGTTAAATGAGACCCATGATAAATATTAATTCGATTTTAGATACAATATTATTATTATATTTATGTTTAAACTAATTTTTTGGGGCCTTCCTAGTCCGTGCGTCCTGGGCAGTCATCCTGGCTGCCTTGGGCCAGGGTCGGCCTGGTCCTAGGATGGCAAGGTTCAGGACTAAAATTATAGGATTCAAGTATGGATTTTAAGATACATTGAATCTCCTTGATCAAATGGTAAAAATTCATAAAAAGTCCTTGTATGACCTGACTAGATGAGACTAAGTTTAAGGTTCTAATTTTATAGGGTAAGAAATATTTATTTTAATGCCAATAGTATTTTGAACTGAATGAAAATAAAGAGTAGCTACAATAGAAAAACTAGAATAGACAACCAAGGTTACGTATAGAAAATAGGAATTTGTGACTAATTTATGCAATTTTTTCTTTATATTTTTGTAATTTTTTTGGATTAAAAATTAATTAGTCAATTTTGACCCCGATGTACTCAAATCCTGGCTACGCCGCTGGGCTCATCCCAATTTCTAGATTTTAGATTAGAATGTAAGAGCCCATTTTGTAAAATAGTAAGATTCTATTAGAGTTCCATGATGGTCCCACCAAAGCCACATGAGCTATAGTATGGGCCTCAAATATTTTACATTCAGAACATATGTATTTATTTTGTAGAATAGCAAGGCGGCAATTTGAAGTTCCAATTTCTAAATTCTAGATTTTATATATTTATTTTTTTTGAAAAAAAAAAAAACCGAATTGTACATGAGTCTATATCCATTCATCTAGTTCGGATCCAAAGATTTATTTGTTTATTATTCTAATACAAATCTAACACTTTCTACATTTGTTATTACAAAATTTGGCCCTCAAAATGTATTTTGAACTCCATATACTCTACTATTAGTGCTGAATTTTATAGTCCCACGTCCGAAAGGAGAGAGAGCACTCTTATGTGCTTTACTTAATTTTGTGGGTAAGTTTTGTAGGACATGAGCTCAAATCAATCAAATCCGCAAACAATTGTGCTATTTTTGTCGCGTTATATAGGACTAATTATAAGGGCACAGATTTTTTTTGATCGGGGCTAGCCAGGATTAGGGCTAGCCAGGTTTTGAGAAAATTTTACTCGGGCTGTCCAAATTTTTCATTCAGGGGCTGTCCAAACCCCACAGCCCCCCCCCCCCCCCCCCCCCCCCCCCCAAAACCCGAAAAATCACTCTCATTTCAAATTTTCACTCTCTCTCTTCACAAACCCTAGCTCTTCTTCTATCCATCTTCTTCTTCTCCACCATTTCCATTCTCACATCTTCATCAAAACCCTAGTTTTTTTCTCATCATCATCATCTTCTTCTTCTCCACCATTTCCATCATCACCATCTCCATCAAAACCCTAGTTTCCTTCTCTTTCCCAATTTCGATGGCACCCAAAAAATTAAATAAACCCAAAAATGTATGAAAATAAAGGTTAAATACTTCTTTCCTCACAAAGAATGCATGAAAATAAATCCTAAAATGCATATTTCACTCTATTATCAAGATTGAAATAAATCCTAACATGTTTTTTTATTCGAAAATGTCGACTTTAGGACTGCCAGAAATTGTGGCAGTCCTGAAAGGAACTTGCTGTACAGCAAGTATCTTTCATGACTGCCTCAATTTCTGGCAGTCCTCAATATGTCTAGGACTGCCAGAAATTGTGGCAGTCCTGTTGTAGAGCATGTCCCTTTCAGGACTGCCACAATTCCTGGCAGTCCCCATTACTTCTAGGACTGCCAGAAATTGTGGCAGTCCTCATTACTTTCAGGACTGCCACAATTCCTGGCAGTCCACATTATCTTTTATACCTACGACTTGGATAGCCCTGAGTAATTTTTTCAGTGGCAAACTTGTAAATAATGAAAAACTATCACTTGGACAGCCCCGATCAAAAAAAAATGTGCCCTTATAATTAGCCTTATATAGTCACAGACTCAGTACGCTTGCGCGTGCAACGGATCTGACCAACCACAAACAAATAATTCTCTCTCTCAATTTTTTTTAAAGATGTCCTTTCTTCAGGTCGAGCCCGTGGTCCAAAACCACCCAACCGTCCGAAAGAGGATTCGAACCCGAGACTTATGCTCGGACGACCTCCCACACTACTACTAGTGGTTCCACCGTAGAACAGTTCCTGCACGGAGCTGATGTTGGTATTCCACGGGTTCCAGGTCTCAGGCATCCACGATTCCCACGTAATTCAGTTGCAGGATTAGTGGTGTGGTTACGTGGACCTCGGCTTCCATGTTTCTTCGTCCACGATTCCCGCGTAACAATATTACATAGAGAGGATAGAACTCGAAAATCCATCAGTACCAAAGCTTCTTTCTTTCGTCCTTCTTCTCCATCGGACAAGTCTAATTGATAGGCCTAAAGATTCACTACCGGGTGCACGGTGTCGCGGGTCACTTGGATCCGTTGTACTTCATGAGTAAATCGTGATCTTTCCGCTGCACTGTTCGTGGAGACGAAATCTATTATAAAAACAACGTCTCTAACATGCCTCGAATCCTAAATACTCTCCCTGTTCTTATTTTTAGTTCCCGTTGTTGCAATTTAGGAATGCATCCAACAGTTTGTGTCGTGTCTGATACGTAGCGTATCGCATCTTGACCAATCTTTGGAAGTGTTCGTATCCGAGATTCTCAAGATACTGATATACTCGAAACTATCTGTGGTTTACATAACTCGTAAAGCAGCAAAAACTTGTGGGTTGCGTAAGTGTCTGCTCTGTTTCTAGGGGTGCAACTCGGGCGGGTTGGGTCGGACTTGAGGTCAACCCGAGCCCAACCCGATGAATCATAAGTCAAGTCCGAGTCCAAGCCCGACCCGACCCGACCTCGAGTTCAATATTTGAAGCCCAAGACCAAGCCCGGAGGATCGGGTTTGGCTCGGGTTGGGTCGGATCCATCGGGTTTATCGGACTCTAATATAATATTTGAAATAATTTTAAACAAAAGTAATATTAAACTCATAATCAAATAGAAATCAAGTCTTAATCATTACAAAATACAAACTGAAATAAGATTTAGGATAAGGAGTTGAAGAGTTTGGATGGAGAAATTTAGGATTTAAACTTTTTATTTAAGAAGTATGAAACTATATATATATATATATATATATATATATATATATATATATATATATATATATATATATATAGTCATAACCCGTGCCCATAGGGCATGGTTCATTTAAGGTATTCCTCCTCAAAATCTTGGACCCCCAATTTTAAACGAACAATAATAATTATGAGGCCCCCACTCTCAATAATGCTCATCCACAACCATTATGAGTGCAAACCCCACTCTTTGGATTCCCCATAAAATCCGACTCTCAATAATGCTCATTCCTCATAAAATCCCACTCTCAATAATGCTCATCCACAACCATTATGAGTGCAAACCCCACTATTTGGATTCCCCATAAAATCCCACAACCGTTGATTCACCAAGATTAAATCCCAACCACTCTTTATCTTGGCACAGTCAGCCCTAGGATTCAAAAACCTTTGTGTTTTGTATAATAGATATATATATATGTCGGGTTTCGGGTTCTTCGGGTAATCCGACATATTAACCCGAGCCCAACCCGATTTTTGATCGGGTTCAAATATTTTAACCCGAGCCCAACCCGATTTTTGATCGGGTTCAAATATTCTAACCCGAGCCCGAACCCGAACCCGAACCCGAACCCGAACCCGAACCCGAACCCGAGTATTTTCAACCCTAACCCAACCCATTAACGGGTTTACCCGATCGGGTTCGGGTTTAGCCCGCCCGGGTTGCACCCCTATCTGTTTATGAGGCCGGACAAGGCGCACTGTGATCGTGCCGGGCGTGTTCAACGTGTTCAAAGGACTTCAGATTCTGAACCTAGATCCCATATGGGTGAATGGCTACAGCTACGCAATCTGCTCGTTGCCGGTCGCGGCCGCCGTCTCGGAAATCGTGACCTGGGTTCACAAGGACATGTCGAACAAGTGCAGCGAGGCCTCCGGCGACGCTGGCTTTGCCCATCAACCATACTCAGTCTGCTCACATTCTTATATTACTAGAGTTCCTGAATGCTCAAGATGGGCTTCTGTTCACATTCGAGGGCTTTATATATGTGTTAATAATAGCATATTTATGGTTGTAGAACCTGAATTTATAAGTGCACGGTTTGGCATGACATGAGCTTTATATTAAGGTTCACAGTATCGTTATCGCAATCAGTATCGGACCAACCCTATGAGTATCGGGATCAGTGGTATCGACATTTTTGGATCGGAGAGTCGGATTTTTTGTATCGAAAAAAAAAACTTATTAACATTTTAGAAAATATATTTTATACATTTAGGCATAATTTAAGTATTTTCAGTGTTATTTTTTTAGTAGTTTTGAAATTGAATGAAATAGTGGTCACCATTGCCGATTGGTTTACATGCGATAGATAAGTTTTCATCTTTTACATGTTTTTACAACTTTACTATGCTTTTACACCCTTGTTGATTTTTTTTTTTTCGTTCAATTTTTTTTGCCGAATTGACCGAAAAAGATACCCCAATGTCGGTATCGGTCAGGTATCAATCAGTGTCAAACCATATCGATATCGCCCGTATCGGATCAGTATCAGCCATATCGAATTGGTATTCATCGATACCGCAAATTATGCTTTATATACATAGCATTGGTTCATGTGAACAAATTTTGAAGCATAAATCTTTGGTTAGTTGATCATAATATATGCTTCTATTGGTTTCTCTTTCAGTTTCATGTATACATCATGTTTGTTCTTGTCCTTCGAAATCTGGTTAGTAAACTGGCCAAAACTACCAAAACCGACTGATTAAAAACCACCGTATGTCCCGAAACCCTGTGAAACTGCTGAAAATGAGACTCATACGAAGGGTCTGAACTGATTTTCGAACCTTGAAACATACATAAACCAAGCAAGTTAATTAAGAAACCTGCCACTTTAACAGAGCTTAAAGTGTGCGCCAGACGAGATTTGAACCTGAAAAACTTTGATAGCATGTTAAGGCACATGTTACTTCACTGAAACTCTAGAGTTTTGATGATGATGGAGAGTTACAGTTTATACTTATCCAATTCGTGTTGCACGAATAGTCACACGGATAAGAATAATAATGACACTATACAAATCGAAGATAGTTATTTATGTTTCACGAATATGTTGGAGTGGGTGGGGTTTCCAACCTATGTGGAGAAGTTTTCGGAGTGCGACGAGCGCCGTTCGATGTCGAAGAAGCTCGAGAAGTAGGCAACGAGGAGTTGTTGCTGCTGCTGCTAACAAGAGGGGGGTTCTGGACTGGAGCCACCGAGTTCGGGCCGAACTCGGTCCCAGGCCGAGTTCTGGCCGAACTCGGTCTGGCTGTTCCAGAATGTTGCTGGTTTGTTCTGGTTGTCCGACACAGAGTTCTGGCCGAACTCTATGTCGTCGGGGCTGAGCGAAAATCTGGGGTGAATTTTCACCATTGGATCTAATCAAACGGTCCAGGTTTGTTGCGGGATTAGGGAGTTAAGTTGGGATTTCCAAACCCTAATCATATGTAACACAATTGGAGACAACACAAGAAAAAGAGAGAGGAAGGAGGCAAGAGTGCCATTGCAACTTTGGGAGAGAAGACGGAGGATTGAAGATCTTTTTCGGAGGATAATCGGATTTGGGTAATCTCTACTCGTCGTTCTTGTACTTCGTAGCCTTGTAATCATTGTTCTTGCTTCCAAGTGTTGTAGGGGTCCGATTTGGATCGAAAGAAGTTTGTAGATGGTGTAATTCTTCTATTTCATTAGTGGAGGCTTCTCAGGGTTGGACTCCGATCGTCCCGTGGTTTTTTTCGCAAGGATTTTCTACGTCAAAAATTCTCTGTGTTTGCGTGGTTGTTTTGGTGTTTTGGTTCGTGCGTTGTTTGCTCGGTTCTCTCGCAGGTACTCTCTAGTTTGGGGAAATATTTTTGCGTTTCTTTCGCATCAAAGTGGTATCAGAGCCAGGTTCTGGAATTCAGAAGGGTGTCAGGAGTTGACAGAAACTAGAGAGGAGAGATGGATGCGAAGCCGGTGCGCATGGTGAACCTGAACGGCACCAACTATCACTATTGGCGGAGCAAGATGAAAGATTTGCTGTTCGTCAAGAAGCTGCATCTGCCCGTATTTGCATCCGAGAAGCCCAGTAATAAATCCGAGGAGGACTGAAAATTCGAGCATATACAGGTGTACGAATACATCAGACAGTTCGTTGACGAGAACGTGTACAACCACGTTGCCAATATTGAGCACGCGAAGACGTTATGGGATAAGCTGGAATCTCTGTACGCGAAGAAGATCGGAGTAAACAAGTTGTTCCTGATCCGGACGATGATGGGTCTGCGGTACAAAGATGGGGCGTCTATTACGGATCACTTGAGTGATTTCCACGGCGTGGTTGACCAGCTATCTTTAATGGGAGTCAAGTTCGACGACGAAGTTCAGGGACTATGGCTGCTGTGTACATTGTCAGACTCGTGGGAGACCGTACGAGTATCTATGATCGCTTCTGCTCCAGAGGGCGTGGTCAGTCTGGAGTTTGCCAAGAGCGGGGTGCTGAATGAAGAGATGCGGAGACGTTCTCAGGGCACTTTGATGTGAATCGACCTATTCGATTCACAAAAGATTTGTAGAAAAGAGAAACAGAGAAAGATAATGATCTTTTTGTGAGAAAAGAACAAACTCCCAACTTTGGTGGACGGACAAAGTCTAAATCCTTCTTATTGATACTTGAGAGTTTCTTCTCAATACAAGCATGGAAAATAAAAGATGGCTAACCCTAGTTTATATAGGGAAAAACAAAGGCTTAATTAAGGAAGGGTTATTATTGGTGAAAGACCAAAATAATCCTTCCTGACTAAAATAGGAAAAGGACTTATTAAGGAAGGGTTATTATTGGTGAAAGACCAAAATAATCCTTCCTTACTAAAATAGGAAAATGACTATTAAGGAAGGGTTATTATTGGTGAAAGACCAAAATAATCATTCCTTACTAAAATAGGAAAATGACTAAAATAGAACATAGGCTAAATGATGATAGGTGGGCCCACATCAATACCGCCCCCTAAAAGAGCCACCTTGTCCTCAAGGTAGAAATTTGGAAACTGCGTCTGTTGCTATGGCGGCCTCTTCCTCCGTCGGATCCTCCTTCTCCTCCTCTTCCTCCGTGGTGGTCGTCGTGGGGGGAGGTCCCCTCTCTGAAAGTTGGCGGGATCCGCCATTCCTCCAAAGAAATTGCTGCCTCCGGCGTGCCTCGCTCCTCCTGGCGGTTCCGCTCCTCCCGTCCACGCCGGAACTCCCGCCAAGCCCCTTCCCGGGCCCACGAACCGATCTCCGTAGTTCGCAATCCTCGTCCGACCCCCGAAGGGGGCCCCAAGCCCTAGGGCTTCTTCCGAATGTGGAACCGGTCCGCCGGGGCCGTACGGATCGACGGCGTCCGGCCACGGCCGCTCGCCGGCGGCTCCTCTGGCACCGACCGGCCAGGGGTGGCGGTCGGGGGCCGGCCAGCGACCGCCCCCAACAGCAGCGGCCCCGCCCGGGCTCGCGCGGTTGGCGGCGACGCTCCCGCGGCCTTCGGCCGCTGTCCGGCGAGGGTCGCCGGCCGCCAGGGCCCCGCCCAGCGGCGCAGCGGCGACGACGGGTGCGGGCCAGCTCCCGTCGGCCGGTCCTCCGTGGTCGTCGGTCGCTTCCCCCTCCGTATGAACAAACCCTAGTTGGTCGCCTAGGGTTTGGGTTGTTGCCGCCTCCGCTTCGCCGCCATTGATCTTGTTCGAGATGTTTTGCAACAACTTTATCATTGCCGGAATCGACGTCATCTCCTCCCGCATGCTTCGTACCTCGGTCTGGAGATCCTCTTGTGTGGACGCTTGATCTTTGATTGCGGCCTTCAAACTTTCGATCTCGATGTTGAAATCCTCCCGAAGCCCCTGGATCTTCTCCTCGATCGTGTTCCTTGTGCCGGACGCCATGGATCGTAGAGAGCTCTGATACCAATTGATGTGAATCGACCTATTCGATTCACAAAAGATTTGTAGAAAAGAGAAACAGAGAAAGATAATGATCTTTTTGTGAGAAAAGAACAAACTCCCAACTTTGGTGGACGGACAAAGTCTAAATCCTTCTTATTGATACTTGAGAGTTTCTTCTCAATACAAGCATGGAAAATAAAAGATGGCTAACCCTAGTTTATATAGGGAAAAATAAAGGCTTAATTAAGGAAGGATTATTATTGGTGAAAGACCAAAATAATCTTTTCTGACTAAAATAGGAAAAGGACTTATTAAGGAAGGATTATTATTGGTGAAAGACCAAAATAATCCTTCCTTACTAAAATAGGAAAATGACTATTAAGGAAGGGTTATTATTGGTGAAAGACCAAAATAATCCTTCCTTACTAAAATAGGAAAATGACTAAAATAGAACATAGGCTAAATGATGATAGGTGGGCCCACATCATACTTCATCTACATCCTATCACTCAGAGGCATTGGTTTCAGAGAGCCGCGGAAGGGGCAAAAGCAGGGGTCCAGGTGGTGGCAGAGACAAGAGCAGGAGGAAGTCCAAGGGTCGTTACGAGGACTCAGAGTGTTACCATTGTGGTAAGAAGGGCCACATCAAGCGAAACTGTTTCATTTGGAAGAGAGAGAAGAAGGGCGACAAGGGGAAGCGAGAAGAGAACACTACAGCGGCGGCCTCAATACATGGAGGCAATGTGATCGTCGTAGGTGATAAGGTTATCACAAACCTCGCCTGCGATGACAATTCTTGGCTGGTGGACTCAGGGGCTTCAGCACATGTATCTCACAACAGGTCACTATTTGTCACTTACACAACAGGCGACTGTGGAGTGTTGAAGATGGACAATGGAGATGTGTCGAAGGCGGTTGCCGTTGGAGATGTGCATTTGAGAACGAAGACGGGTGCGGTTCTTGTTCTCAAAGATGTTCGTCATGTCCCTGATATCCGTTTCAACCTGGTGTCGGTTGGAAGATTGGATGACGAGGGATTCTTCGGTCTCTTCGGGAATAGTCAGTGGAAGCTTTCCAGGGGTTCGATGGTGATTGCCAGAGGAAGCAAGAAGTCCGGTCTCTACTATATGGAGGGGAGCGCACATGGGGCACAGGAGGTGAACGCAGTCAGTGATGCGTCTACCGAGTTATGGCACAGGCGGCTCGGCCATATCAGCGAGAAGGGGATAAGCTACTTGGTGAACAGAAAGGTGATTCCAGGGATCAAGTCTACAAAGTTGGAGAAGTGCACGCACTGCTTAGCTGGAAAGCAAAATAGGGTGTCTTTCCAAAGTCACCCAAGTTCAAGGAAGCCGGCGTTGCTCGAGTTGATTCACTCGGATGTCTGCGGTCCTATGAAGGTAAAATCTATTGGTGGTGCATCTTACTTTGTAACTTTTATTGAGGACTGTTCCAGAAGGTTTGGGTCTATGCCTTAAAGACCAAGGATCAGGTGCTGCCTACTTTCAAAGAGTTTCAGGCCTCTGTTGAAAGAGAGACGGGCAAGAAGTTATTGTGTGTTCGGTCCGACAATGGCGGCGAATACATTGGTCCCTTTGATGCGTATTGCAAAGAGCAAGGGATACGACACCAGAAGACTCCGCCCAAGACACCTCAGCTCAATGGTATAGCGGAGCGCATGAACAGGACACTGATGGAGAGGGTGCGGTGTTTGCTGTCAGAAGCAAACTTGCCAGGCAGTTATTGGGGTGAGGCTCTTCTCACAGCTGCTTATGTTATTAATTTGTCTCCTAGTGCTCCTTTGCAGGGTGATGTGCCTGACAAAGTATGGTACGGCAAAGAGCCGTGTCATGCCCCAGAACCAGAATACTAGAGAGCGGGGGAATGACTCAGCCAGCTACGTATTACGGGCAGATGAATACCGTATAATACGATCAATGCTGTCTAATAAGACGAGGGGGTGCATACTACATAAAAGTCTCTCTATGGTCATTTCCCATCTATTGTCTCAATCATTCAAACAAGAAACAGAAATAAAGAACATGTGAGATAAAGCAGTAAGGCGTCCCAAACGCTCAGTCAAAATGTTCTTGATATCTGGCTTTACAAAATACAGCCAGATGATGTAGTAAGTATACACAATTGTTATCAGCTGCAGTCTGACTTAGTTACAATTATGCAAAAGTAGGTACAAGACAATCCGACTAACATGTCGGTGCCAAACGGCAAGGTATAAAGTATTTAACAAAATGAGCGGAGAAGTAAGGAACCCACTCGAGTCCTCCTGCGATTATCCCTCTAGTATTGACCATCTTGGAGGTAGAAGTAAGCTGGATCCTCGGGGACCGGCTCTAAATCTGGCCATGCAAAACCAGAGAGGTTAGACCTCTAATAGCAAGTACCGCAAGGAAGCACGATATGAGGAGTAAAACCAATAATAGGAAACATAATAAATAGATCTCTGTTGACTACTGGGATTCACATCACATCACGACACTTCGAACCAACCTCCCAACTAAACAAGGACAGAAGTTGACCCGTCATGTCCTGATACTCCGATCATCTTAGTTAGTCATCAGAGTAGAGACAGTACACAAACAAATCAGCTTAAACGGCCATACAACTACTACGGCTTGCTACTGTAAGTTTCAGGTTATCCTAAAATTATGCAATAGAGGATTCCTCAGTTCTTACTATGTACAAGCAAGGCTAGTTTACCCAGTCAATCAATTGCGCCAATTATGAATTAGACGAGTCCCAGCGGGACATCCGTCATCAATATACAATATACAATAGATAATATAACCATATACCGCTCCCTGCCCGTGTGGCAGATTTGCAGTATCTGTGGGAACCAACCGGCCTGTCGGGCACTACTAGTCCCAAGAGGGCTGCCATGTAAGAACTCGGGAATCCATTCTCTCCATGCAATCATTATTTTATTTAACTTAATAGTCTCTACGTTGAGTGAAGTCCTATGTCGTGGGTCATGGTCATTCAAATGAGTACTTTCGTACGGGGTACGATATGCACAACTCTACAACGATACCAGTGCGGTCAGGTTGTAGGTCTCACATAGCGTAATGCAACAATCAAAACTAACCACGGGGTAATCATGCCTTGACCATAAAGTACACATACTATTTTTGTAAGATAAATAAATAACTAAATAAATAAATAAATAAATAAATAAATAATTTGAAGCCTGCATGTGCCTGTATGCCAATATTCGAGATTAGCCAGTCGATTGCAATAGTTCATAGTTAATATGAACGTGTCTCATTCATTCAATTCAATAAGACGACTAGCCAGTCTCTTAGTTCCAACTAGGAAGCATGATCAATTATTCAAATTTAAGATATCAATCCTTGTTTATTAATGCCAAGATAACAATCAATGTAAATTAATGTAAAGATACCAACTAATGCTAATAAATGCCAAGACAATTAATCAATGTCAATCAGTGTCAATTCAGGACAAGTATCAACCAAAAAGGGCATTAGAGCCAGAGTTCATGCGGCTCGCGAGACTTGGATTTCATGCGGCTGGGAATGAATAAGTTACATGCGGCTGGACAAGGGTGATTCCATGCGGCCAAGTTTGCAAAGCCTTATGCGGCTAGAAACTAAAGGGGGTCTCATGCGGCTACGGGTAACATGCGCCCATGCGGCCAAGGAAAACTCCATGCGGCTGGGAGATAGCAAGCCCCATGCGGCTCGGAAAGACTTGCGCCCATGCGGCCAGGAATCGCCAAGCCTATGCGGCTGAGATGGACTGAATGTATATACGGCTGGACGAGTTCATGCGGCCAAGAAACTAATAAATCATGCGGCCAGGAACGGGAAGTTCTATGCGGCCAGAGTTAAGTCACGTGCGGCCAAATAGGACTCGGGTCCTTACGCGACCAGGAACGTCAAGCGCTCATGCGGCTGAACGGCGCATGCAGCTGAAATGGTCCATGCGGCCAGATAGCTTTATGCGGCCGAAACTACCATACGGCTGGAAAATGTATAAGAAGACTTGCCGCATGAAAACTCATGCGGTCAAGTACTGTCATGCGGCCAGGATCTGTTCTTCTTCTCCAAATTTTCTAAGGACAGAACCATGGAAACCATTCCTTCCAAGCTCTCTAAATCCTTCATTCCAAGCCCAAATCTGAACTTCCATAGGTCAAAATGGGGTAGAACGAAATTCTCTACGACATGGAACCATCAAAACTTAAAGATAACAAATTTTACTAGATCAAAACCTAAGAAATCCGAAAATACTTTAAACTTAGATCTACAAGAAATGAACCATGGAAATCAAAATTGCTAAGTACTAAAGAGACTCAAAACCAAGTAAGAAAGATGATAGAACAATAAAAATAGGGATCCATCAAGAAGCAAGTTTGGCACTTGCCTTGGTGGCTGGTAGGTGGGGGAGGAGTTATGAGGAAGAAGAAGATTAATGGTGAAGTAATGAAGAGAGAGAGAAAGGGGATGGCTTTAAATGAAAGGGGTGGTGGTAGGTAGGAGTTTGTGTTGGGTCCAAGATAAAACAGCATACTAAGTCCAATCCAAGCCGAACCCAAATATAGCTAAAGCAGAGTATGAAAGCAGAAAATAAAATGCAAAAATTAAATTGCAGGAAATTAATGAACATGAAATTAAAGGGATTTAACTACAGATCAATACATGATAAATATTAAATAAATATATTAAAGCAGTACATGTATTAAGAATACGTATTCTGGGAACGGAAAGTGACATCTCTACCCTCATTAGAAAAATTTCGTCCTCGAAATTTCAAATCCAAGCAGGATAGGAATATCAAGACTAAGCTAATCTAGGTACAAGAAACTTGAGCAAGCAATCGTTCTTCAACATTTAACTAGCAGATAACATGTCTATATTAACAATCTATGATATCAAGTAGTTCTATCCATGGAGTGACAAACATGAGGGGTTAAGGCAATCAAGGTACACGGGAAGAAATATACCTTGTGAGTCAAACAGATGTGGATACCGTGATCGGATATCATCCTCACGTTCCCACGTTGACTCTCCTAATGAGTGATGACCCCAAGCAACCCGGACAAGGCTAATTGTTCGGTTCTTGAGTATCTTCTCTCTTCGGTCCAGAATAGACACATGCTGCTCCTCGTAAGACAAGTTGGTACCAACAACTAACTCAGAATGATCAAGGATATGGCTGGGGTCCGATACATACCTTCGTAGCTGAGATACATGAAACACGTCATGCACCTCTCGTAACGAAGGTGGAAGGGACAGACGATAAGCAATATCGCCTACCCTATCAAGGATAATAAATGGTCCTACGTATCGCGGACTCAACTTCCCGCGAACGCCAAACCTAATGACCCCACGGGTAGGTGAGATCCGCAAGAACACGTGGTCTCCAACAGAAAACTCTAGCGGTCTACGATGCTGGTCCGTCCAATGACGATGCCGATCCTGCGCAACTCGAAGTCGCTCTTTAATTCCCTTAACCACTTCAACCGTCTGAACAATCAATTCCGGGCCTAGCATCTTTTTTTCCTCGATATTATCCCATGCTAGTGGCGATCTACACTTCTTACCATATAGTGCCTCAAATGGCGCCATCTGGATACTGGCTTGATAACTGTTGTTATATGAAAACTCAACTAAGTACAGGTGGCTCTCCTAAGATCCTCCAAAATCTAGGGTACAAGCTCGCAACATATCTTCCAAAGTCTGAATTGTCCTTTCTAATTGCCCGTCCGTCTGTGGATGGTAAGCCGTGCTAAATTTTAACTTGGTGCCTAGACTATGATGCAAGCTCTTCCAGAAATGTGATATGAAACGGGTATCTCTGTCTGACACAATACTGACAGGGACTCCATGCTGCCTGACTATCTGTTGCATATATAACTCTGCCAACTTTTCTGTAGATTGCCCTACTCTGAAAGAAAGAAAGTGTGCTACCTTTGTAAGCCGGTCCACTATCACCCAATAGCATCTTTACCACTTGGCGATCTTAGTAAATCGGTTATAAAGTCCATTGTGATGTGCTCCCACTTCCATTCCGGGATAGAAAGCGATTGCAATAACCCAACTGGCCTCTGCTGTTCTGCCTTCATTTGCTGACATATCAAGCAACGGAAAATAAATCTAGCTATCTCTCTCTTCATTCCATTCCACCAGAAGTGCTGCTTGATATCTTGGTACATCTTGGTCCCTCCAGGATGTATAGAATACTGAGAACTGTGAGCTTCTGTCATAACCTCCTGTCTGATATCTCCACTAGGCACACATAGACGTGATCCAAACCTAAGGGTACCATCTTCATGAATTTGTATCTCCTTTCTGAGTCCTGACTCACATTCTGCTCTAAGCTTCTGAATCCTTGGGTCCTGCGCCTGAGCTGCCTTGATCCTGTCTACCAAGTCAGATTGAACTTGTAGACTTGCCAGAACTCCTACATCACTAGGAAGTATAACTTCTATGCCCATCTCCTGAAGATCTTCTAAAATGTGCTTCTGCGTTGTCAACATAAATGCGTCGCCTCTTCTGCTGAGAGCGTCTGCTACCATATTAGCCTTGCCTGGATGATACTGAAGCTCTACGTCGTAATCCTTGATCAGTTCTAACCATCTTCTCTGCCTCATGTTCAGCTCCTTCTGAGTAAAGATGTACTTCAGACTTTTATGGTCCGTGTACATGTCCACTCGATCACCATATAAGTAATACCTCCATAGCTTCAAAGCAAACACTACTGCCGCCAACTCCAAGTCGTGAGTTGGATAATTCTTCTCGTGGTCCCGAAGCTGCCTAGATGCATATTCTATCACCTTCCCGTATTGCATGAGGACACATCCAAGTCCTTTACCTGACGCATCGCAATATACGGTAAAACCTCCTGGTCCAACTGTCAATGTAAGAATGGACGCTGATATCAACTTCTGCTTCAGATTCTCAAATAATGCCTGACATTCTGCCGACCAAAGGAATTGCACATCTTTCCGTGTCAAACGGGTTATGGGTGCTGAAAGTCTTACAAAATCTGATACAAACCTTCTGTAATATCCTGCCAATCCCAAGAAACTCCGTACATCAGCTACGGTCTTGGGTACTGGCCAACTCTTTACTGCTTCTATCTTCTTGGGATCCACTGCTACTCCAGCTCCTGATATGATATGACCCAAAAATGAAATGTGGTTCATCCAGAACTCACACTTACTGAGCTTGGCATACAACTGGTTCTCCCTCAGAACCTGCAACACTTTCCTGAGGTGGTCTTCATGCTCCTTTTTACTGGCAGAGTATACGAGAATATCGTCAAGAAACACAACGACAAACTGATCTAAGTATGGCAAAAAGATACGGTTCATCAAATTCATAAATATTGCTGGAACGTTGGTCAAACCAAACGGCATTACTAAGAATTCATAATGCCCATACTTCGACCTGAATGCTGTCTTGGGAATATCCTCCTTCCGAACCCTCATCTGATGGTACCCTGAACGAAGATCTACCTTAGAGAAAACTCTAGCCTTGCTCAACTGATCAAATAAGTCGTCGATCCTTGGTAGTGGGTGCTTGTTCTTTACTGTTTCCGCGTTAAGCTTCCTGTAATCGATGCACAATCTGGATGATCCATTCTTCTTCCCTACAAGTACCACTGGTGCTGCCCATGGTGATATGCTAGCTTGGATAAACTTCTTCTCCTTCAGTTCCTCTATATGCTGATATACCTTGGCCTGCTCCGAATCTGCCATTCTGTAAATCCGATCTGATATCGGTTTAGTTCCAGGTGCCAACTCTATACTGAACTCAATATCTCTAACCGGTGGTAGACCTGGAAGTTCTTCAGAAAATACGTCTAGAAACTCTTCAACTACCTTCGGAACCTGAACTTCTTCCATTGCCGTTATTACTCCCTGTTCTTGCTGAGTTGCCTCTGATCTGACTAAGGTGAATCTCTTCATGCCTGGAATATCAAAAGATACACTCCCACTACGATAATCTATTATCGCATGACTGTCTTTCAGCCAGTCTATGCCTAAGATAACGTCGAAATTTCTAACAAGAAATTCTATCAACTGGGCGGGTAAGGAATGCCCGCAAACTACAACGCTACATGCTAGAATAACTCTACTAACTCCTACGAGCCCATTACCAGTGAGTATATTCAACCTCCCTGGCAATGCCTCAAACTCCATTCCTAGCCGTGTCACAAATTGTGTAGATATAAATGAGTGTGATGCTCCTGAATCAAACAATGCTACTGCGGGATAGGAGGCGACGAGAATGTTACCTGCCACAACATCTTCCGATGCTAATGCCTCTTCCAAGGACAGTGTGAATGCCTGCCCTCGACCTCCTTGCTGGTTCCCATACGGCGGCCTAGCCTGGTGCTGCTGCTGGCCCCTTCCTTGATGATGCTGGGGTGGTCTATGTGGTGTTGCTGCATCGACGGTCCCTGCTACCGAAACATCTGAGCCTGTGGCATTAACGGACGCTGGGCCAATGGTCTCACTGCCACTGCTGGTCCTCGATACTGTCCTGCCCCTGGTGCTGGCAGAGCAGAAAACTGCTGCACTGGTCCTCCTGACCTCGAATTCATGGGACATGTGGTAACCCGACGATCTGGATTTCCACATATCAAACACAGTACGTTCAATGCCCGACACACATCTCTAGTATGCCCTATCTTTCCACAATAAGTACAGCCCGCTGGGGGTTGCTGATTCTTCCTTTGTTGCTGCTGCTGCTGCTGCTGCCTGGGTGGTGCTGGCCCTCGTATCGCCACATCGTGGATACGAATGCCAAGGGATGGTACTGTTGTTCGGGGCGCTGCTCCTCCTCCTCCTTCAATCTGACTGTGAGATCTCTTCTGACCTCCAGTCCTTGCTGTAATCCTCTGAATGGTGATCTCATGCCTTCGAGTTGCCGTCAATACTTCGTCAAAAGTCTGGTAATTGTGCCCTTCTATCAATTGCAAGAGCTCAAGATGAAACCCTTGTTGGAACCTCATCGCCCTCTGGCGCTCCGTTACTACCATCTCTGGGGCAAACCTACTCAATCTGCAGAACTCCGCTGCATAAGCATCTACTGTCTTGCCGGCCTGCTTGAGGTTGATAAACTTCTGTTACAGCTCAAACTGCGCCACAACTCCATAGTACTTCGTCTTGAACCTTGCAGTAAAATCGTCCCAAGCAACGGGACGTCTGATACTTACTTCCTCTGATTCCCACCAATCACGTGCGAGATCCTGAAGTAGCAACTTCACCTGATCCACACATTCTTCTGCCGGCACCTTAGCGGCTGTCAGAATAGCCTCGATATCCTTAAGCCATGCATCTGCTGAAATAGCATCCTCCGTGCCCTCGAAACGGCGGGGGTTGAACTTGCAAAATCTGGTTGATGCTCCTGAATCTGGCCTTGCCCCTCTTTCCAATGCCGTCTGCAACCCTTGGTTGAGTAATACGTTCTGCTCTTGCAACTGAGCGTACATGCGCTGCTGGGCTAACATCTGGTGTTGCTGAGTGGCCATCATCCTCTCATGATCTCCAGAAGGGCCGGTGTGTCCATTTCCGTAGGGGTAGGTGGAACTGTTGGTGGTGGTGGAACCTCTGGATACTGTGATCCAGCTGCTGCTTCTACTATCACTTCTTCCTGGATAGTCTCTTGAGGTAGTACTGGCCCTTGTTGCTGACCAACCTGGTCATGTTGTCCATGTTGCCCTTGTTGTTGCTGCCCAGTCCTGACAGATGCAGACGAGGTGCCCCTAAGAAAAGGGACAAGAGAACAATCAAAAGACCGGACAGGAAAGATCAATCAAGTCAAAGGATACTGGAATGTCAAGCTAGAATTGAGAACACGAATCATGAGATCAAGGGGGAACATGTGTGATTGAGACATCCTATAAATCAAAGCACCCCATAAGTCTGAAATCAGACCTGCATGGGCCACCACTAAAACCTTGTCACGTCCCAGAACCAGAATACTGGAGAGCAGGAGAATGACTCAGCCAGCTACGTATTACGGGCAGATGAATACCGTATAATACGATCAATGCTGTCTAATAAGACGATGGGGTACATACTACATAAAAGTCTCTCTATGGTCACTTTCCATCCATTGTCTCAATCATTCAAACAAGAAACAGAAATAAAGAACATGTGAGATAAAGCAGTAAGGCGTCCCAAACGCTCAGTCAAAATGTTCTTGATATCTGGCTTTACAAAATACAGCCAGATGATGTAGTAAGTATACACAATTGTTATCAACTGCAGTCTGACTTAGTTACAATTATGCAAAAGTAGGTACAAGACAATCCGACTAACATGTCGGTGCCAAACGGCAAGGTATAAAGTATTTAACAAAACGAGCGGGGAAGTAAGGAACCCACTCGAGTCCTCCTGCGATCATCCCTCTATTATTGACCATCTTGGAGGTAGAAGTAAGCTGGATCCTCGGGGACCGGCTCTAAATCTGGCCATGCAAAACCAGAGAGGTTAGACCTCTAATAGCAAGTACCGCAAGGAAGCACGATATGAGGAGTAAAACCAATAATAGGAAACATAATAAATAGATCTCTGCTGACCACTGGAATTCACATCACATCACGACACTTCGAACCAACCTCCCAACCAAACAAGGACAGAAGTTAACCCGTCATATCCTGATACTCCGATCATTTTAGTTAGTCATCAGAGTAGAGACAGTACACAAAAAAATCACCTTAAACGGCCATACAACTACTACGGCTTGCTACTGTAAGTTCCAGATTATCCTGGAATTATGCAATAGAGGATTCCTCAGTTCTTACTATGTACAAGCGAGGCTAGTTTACCCAGTCATTCAATTGCGCCAATCATGAATTAGACGAGTCCCAGCGGGACGCCCGTCATCAATATACAATATACAATAGATAATATAACCAGATACCGCTCCCTGCCTGTGTGGCAGATTTGCAGTATCTGTGGGGACCAACCGGCCTGTCGGGCACTACTAGTCCCAAGAGGGCTGCCATATAAGAACTCGGAAATCCATTCTCTCCATGCAATCATTATTTTATTTAACTTAATAGTCTCTACGTTGAGTGAAGTCCCATGCCGTGGGTTATGGTCATTCAAATGAGTACTTTCGTACGGGGTACGATATACACAACCCTACAACGATACCAGTACGGTCAGGTTGTAGGTCTCACATAGCGTAATGCAACAATCAAAACTAACCACGGGATAATCATGCCTTGACCATAAAGTACACATGCTATTTTTGTAAGATAAATAAATAACTAAATAAATAAATAAATAAATAAATAAATAATTTAAAGCCTGCATGTGCTTGTATGCCAATATTCGAGATTAGCCAGTCGATTGCAATAGTTCATAGTTAATATGAACGTGTCTCATTCATTCAATTCAATAAGACGACTAGCCAGTCTCTTAGTTCCAACTAGGAAGCATGATCAATTATTCAAATTTAAAATATCAATCCTTGTTTATTAATGCCAAGATAACAATCAATATAAATTAATGTAAAGATACCAACTAATGCTAATAAATGCCAAGACAATTAATCAATGTCAATCAGTGTCAATTCAGGACAAGAATCAACCAAAAAGGGCATTAGAGCCAGAGTTCATGCGGCTCGCGAGACTTGGGTTTTATGCGGCTGGGAATGAATAAGTTACATGCGGCTGGACAAGGGTGATTCCATGCGGCCAAGTTAGCAAAGCCTTATGCGGCTAGAAACTAAAGGGGGTCTCATGCGGCTATGGGTAACATACGCCCGTGCGGCCAAGAAAAACTCCATGCGGCTGGGAGATAGCAAGTCCCATGCGGCTCGAAAAGACTTGCGCCCATGCGGCCAGGAATCGCCAAGCCTATGCGGCTGAGATGGACTGAATGTATACGCGGCTGGACGAGTTCATGCGGCCAAGAAACTAATAAATCATGCGGCCGGGAACGGAAAGTTCCATGCGGCCAGAGTTAAGTCACGTGCGGCCAAATAGGACTCGGGTCCTTACGCGACCAGGAACGTCAAGCGCTCATGCGGCTGAACGACACATGCAGCTGAAATGGTCCATGCGGCCAGATAGCTTTATGCGGCCGAAACTACCATACGGCTGGAAAATGTATAAGAAGACTTGCCGCATGAAAACTCATGCGGTCAAGTACTGTCATGCGGCCAGGATCTGTTCTTCTTCTCCAAATTTCCTAAGGACAGAACCATGGAAACCATTGCTTTCAAGCTCTCTAAATCCTTCATTCCAAGCCCAAATCTGAACTTCCATAGGTCAAAATGGGGTAGAACGAAATTCTCTACGACATGGAACCATCAAAACTTAAAGATAACAAAGTTTACTAGATCAAAACCTAAGAAATCCGAAAATACTTTAAACTTAGATCTACAAGAAATGAACCTTGGAAATCAAAATTGCTAAGTACTAAAGAGACTCAAAACCAAGTAAGGAAGATGATAGAACAATAAAAATGGAGATCCATCAAGAAGCAAGTTTGGCACTTGCCTTGGTGGCTGGTAGGTGGGGGAGGAGTTATAAGGAAGAAGAAGATTAATGGTGAAGTAATGAAGAGAGAGAAAGGGGATGGCTTTAAATGGAAGGGGTGGTGGTAGGTGGGGGTTTGTGTTGGGTCCAAGATAAAACAGCATACTAAGTCCAATCCAAGCCAAACCCAAATATAGCTAAAGCAGAGTATGAAAGCATAAAATAAAATGCAGAAATTAAATTGCAGGAAATTAATGAACATAAAATTAAAGGGATTTAACTACAGATCAATACATGATAAATATTAAATAAATATATTAAAGCAGTACATGTATTAAGAATACGTATTCTGGAAACGGGAAGTGACAAGCCGTCATACAACCACCTGCGAGTGTTTGGCTGTAAGGCCTTCGTGCATGTACCGAAGGATGAGAGGACCAAACTTGAGCCGAAGATGAGGCGATGCGTCTTTGTCGGCTACGGTCGGGATGAGTTTGGCTATAGACTCTATGACCCGGTGGGAAGAAAGGTCTACAGAAGCAGGGCGTGGTGTTCGTCGAGGATCAGACCATGACCAACACTCAGGATTCCGAGACGCCTTCTGAGGCTGAGGAATTGCTTGAGTTAGAGTCATTTCGCTTCGAGCAGTTTCCAGAGGACATCGCAGAGGATCCAGTTATGGGGGAGCCAGTACGTGGTGTTGCTTCCAACCTTGATCATCAGCCTGCTGATGGTGGTCAGGGTGTCCCTCAGGAGGATGAGCATGCCGGGGAGACAGTTCCTGAAGGGGAGGAGGCTGTTGCTATACAGCCAGCACCAGTGGATCCACTGAGAAGGAGCGACAGAGATCGTCGACCATCTATGAGATACTCACCGGATGAGTATGTGCTATTGACTGACGGGGGAGAGCCCGAAAGTTTTGCAGATGCTATGGAAGACGAACACAAGCAGGAGTGGATGGAGGCTATACAGGAGGAGATGAGTTCCTTACACGCCAATTTCACTTATGAGCTGGTGTGGTTGCCAAAGGACAAGAAGGCTTTGAAGAATCGATGGGTGTTTAGAGTGAAGCAGACGGATGATGCTACTCGCCCTCGATACAAAGCGAGGCTGGTAGTTAAAGGCTACGGTCAGCGAAAAGGCATGGATTATGATGAGATCTTTTTGCCTGTCGTCAAGTATTCGTCTATTCGGGTGGTGCTAGCATTAGCAGCCAGTCTCGACTTGGAGGTCGAGCAGATGGATGTGAAGACGACATTTCTCCACGGTGATCTTGAGGAGGAGTTGTACATGGAGCAGCCAGAGGGATTCTGTGAGAAGGGCAAGTCACATTTGGTCTGCCGGTTGAGAAAGAGCTTGTATGGTCTGAAGCAGGCTCCGAGGCAGTGGTACAGAAAGTTCGAGTCGTTTATGGGGGAGCATGGTTATGCACGGACGATGTCGGACCATTGTGCATTTGTGAAGTATTTTGCCGAGGATGATTTTATCATTTTATTGCTCTATGTTGATGATATGCTGTTAGTGGGTCGAAATGCCACTAGGATAGTGGAACTGAAGCGCCAACTGGGCGCGGCCTTCTCTATGAAGGATTTGGGCGCAGCGAAGACTATTCTTGGGATGGAGATCAGCCGAGAGAGAGAGTCCAAGTTGGTACATTTGTCCTAAAAGAAGTACATTCACCGGGAACTTCAACGTTTCGGTATGGATGGATCGAAGAAAGTGAGTTGCCCCCTTGCGGCTCACTTTAAGCTCACTGAGGAGCAGTGTCCATCTACCGAGGACGAAAAGGAAGATATGGAGCGGGTTCCATATGCCTCAGCTGTGGGAAGCCTTATGTATGCCATGGTGTGTACGAGGCCAGATATTGCTCATGCAGTTGGTACGGTTAGCAGGTATCTTTCAAATCCTGGAAGGGTACATTGGAGTACGGTCAAGTGGATTCTACGATATCTTTAGGGCACTGCTGGTTGGAGACTTTCCTTTGGTGGTGACAAACCGAAGCTGGTTGGATATACCGACGCTGATATGGTTGGAGATGTAGACACGAGGCGATCGACTTTGGGCTACGTGATGATATTTGCGGGAGGAGCGGTGTCGTGGCAGTCGCAGTTGCAGAAGTGTGTTGTCTTATCGACGACAGAGGCAGAGTACATTACGGCGACGGAGGCTTGCAAGGAGTTGCTGTGGATGAAGAAGTTGCTGCAGGAAATGGGACTGAAGCAAGAGCAGTATACTTTGCTTTGCGACAGTCAGAGTGCTATTCACCTTGTGAAGAATCAGAAGTTTCATAGCCGGTCCAAACACATCGAGACTCGGTATCATTGGATACGGGATGTGGTTGAGAAGAAGGACGCAGAGCTTGAGAAGGTTCATACAGATGACAACGGAGCTGATATATTCACGAAGATTCTACCAAGGGAGAAGTTTGAGTACTGCAGGCAGATCGTCGGGATGACGATATCCTCTCCATAGTTGTGAAGGGGGAGATTTGTTGGAGTGGGTGGGGTTCCCAACCTATGTGGAGAAGATCCCGGAGTGCGATGAGCGCCGTTCGATGTCGAAGAAGCTCGGAAAGTAGGCAACGAGGAGTTGTTGCTGCTGCTGCTAACAAGAGGGGGGTTCTGGACTGGAGCCACCGAGTTCGGGCCGAACTCGGTCCCAGGCCGAGTTCTGGCCGAACTCGGTCTAGCTGTTCCAGAATGTTGCTGGTTTGTTCTGGTTGCCCGACACAGAGTTCTGGCCGAACTCTGTGTCGTCGGGGCTGAGCGAAAATCTGGGGTGAATTTTCACCATTGGATCTAATCAAACGGTCCAGGTTTGTTGCGGGATTAGGAAGTTAAGTTGGAATTTCCAAACCCTAATCATATGTAACACAATTGGAGACAACACAAGAAAAAGAGAGAGGAAGGAGACAAGAGTGCCATTGCAACTTTAGGAGAGAAGACGGAGGATTGAAGGTCTTTTTCGGAGGAGAATCGGATTCGGGTAATCTCTACTCGTCGTTCTTGTACTTCGTAGCCTTGTAATCATTGTTCTTGCTTCCAAGTGTTGTGGGGATCCGATTTGGATCGGGAGAAGTTTGTAGAGGGTGTAATTCTTCTATTTCATTAGTGGAGGCTTCTCAGGGTTGGACTCCGATCGTCCCGTGGTTTTTCCCGCAAGGGTTTTCCACGTCAAAAATTCTCTGTGTCTGCGTGGTTGTTTTGGTGTTTTGGTTCGTGCGTTGTTTGCTCGGTTCTTTCGCAGGTACTCTCTAGTTTGGGAAAAAGTTTCCGCGTTTCTTTTCCATCAGAATATGGACACACTTAGGTCTGCTTGACAATTATAGGGTTAGCGGTTATAAGGTGTTTTTAGAGTAGCGGAAATGGACAGTTATGAGGGGTCCGATTTTTGGTGGTTTTAAGTAGCGACTTTTAAACCAGTCCAATCCATGTTTGGTAATTCATTAACCAGCGGTTTTAAAAAAATTCTATAATAATAAAATAACCTTTATGTCCATATATAAATAAAAGTTATTTTTGATAAAATATGGGACGTGAAGGTAACCCTTGCATCAAAAAGTCTTTCCTGCATTCTTGTCTCAGAAAATAACTCAGAACTCGATGGAGCTCCAAGGACAAGTACAAGGCAATTAGTTTCTGGATTTTTCTTCAATCAGAAAGAAAAGAGCAGTCGCGGAAGGAAAGAAAGGGAAACACAGGAAAAAAAAGGTTTAGTTATTAGTAGTTATAATTATATTTTTTTTTGGGCGAGGATATAAATGGAATAAAATAATAAAGCCACCAAAAACCCACCGATTTGGGATGTTTATAATGTCACCCAAAAATATATGAGAAATTTTGAGTTGCACCCCACATTATTTAATCATATTCAAGGTGCACCCCGCAGTTTTATCATAATGTATAATACACCCACTTCCGTCAAAAACTAACGGTCAACTCCGTTGACCGTTAATTTTTGGCCGAAATACCCCTTCCCTTTTTCCAAGCTGACTAGAGAGAACTAGTAATAATGGTGATTTGTTAGGGGTATTTCGGTCAAAAATTAATAGTCAACATAGTTGATCGTTACTTTTTGACGAAAGTGGGGGGTATTATATAATATGGTAAACCAGTGGGGTGCACCTTGAATATGGTTAAATAATGTGGGGTTCAACTCTAAATTTCTCAAAATATATTACACCGATTTTGGGTGGTTTTTGAGCCGACCAAATCTAGTGGCTCAAAAAAATTAACAAGCATGGATTTTCATAAACGGTCGGTTTAAAAACACCCCAAAGACAGGTGAAAACACCGTTACCAAGCAGCAACAATACAAATATGGATACAAAAGTAAAATGTAAAATATTATGAAGTGCTACTTGTCAATCTACAAGCACATATAGTGAAGAACAATTCTATGCCGAGCAAAGAGGAACATAGAACATGTCAGATAGTTGCGACATAGACGCAACACTAATTTTGGCGTGTCGTAAGGAGACGTGTCTGATAAGTCATGGCTAGGATACGGCTTTGGAGTGTCAATCTTTCGTGTCATCAGGTACTAGTTGCCAGAGCTTGTAACTGGATGCTAAGGAACAGATTTGGAAGTTCCCAATGGAAGATTCAAGACTAGGTTCAGGCGTGTTGTCTTTGATCATCTTCTGTTACAGAATATAAGTGTTATTATCAAGCTTCCACTGCAACTATACAAATTGTTCATAGCAAGTCACTTGGCCTCCTTCCGATATTCGCATGCACCATCATGATGAACTGCGCAGCCGACACGAAGGTCCCTCCAGCTACTCTGACAACCATCCCCCTCGTCGTCATGCTTATCTCCGTCCTGCTCTACTTGAGCATCTTTGAATACAAGTATATGACTCGTCTTTTACAGCTACAATCGATACTTTGAATCGGATGCTGTGTATCTCTGTTCATTACTGGAACATTTTTTGTATCGTGTGCTCCGCTTTTTCAAACCTTATGGTTTCTCTACAATTATAGTGGGAACATAGATACGAGTTACAAGTATGAACAACTAACACGTATACCTGTTTTTAAAGATACGAAGGCATATTGCAACATGTTGAGCCCTTAAAGAAGGGTGAATTAACACCTTCAGTCCTTCTATGACCTATGTTGCACGGATAAGGATACGATACGTATAATAGGTGGTCACCTATGTTGCTCGATATTGACATAGACACAGACATGACATGGATACAAGAGCCATTTTCCCGTGTCCGTGCAAAATAGCAGCCTCTGACTGTTGATTATCTCATGAAATCTTGTACTGGAATCAAGAGAACCTCCAAGTCAATTACCAAAAAACCTAAGAGAAGTGTTGCTTGCTATTCAGGTTAATTTGTTTCGATATAGAATGCCCATGAGGAGTTTTAGTTCAGAAGTTTCATCAGAAGTAAACTGCAGGTAAAATGTAGCCAATGATTGCTCTAGTTCACGAAATCTGATAGTTGGTAAGGCCATGAGTTGCTTCTACTCTCTGCCATCAAATTTTAGTATAGTCTTCATGTGTCCATCATGATTCATATATGAGCACTATATGATTGCTTGCTTGCAAGAGTTATGAGCTCTTAAAACACATACATATAGTGCTCACCTGTGTTGCAATGAGTATAGGCATGGATGGGGAATCATGGACGCAGACACGGATACGGATGTAATAAAGATACAGGGTACTGAAATTTTCAAATAGATACAATAGTAGTCGCCTATGTTGCATGAGCATGGATACAGACATGAAACGCACCATTTTCCTGCGTCCTTGATTCAAAAGGACATCAACTAGATGCCACAGAAATATACCAAGTACCTGGTTGAAATGCCACATGATATCATGTTTCAATCTTTCCGTCCAAACAGTGTCAGACACAATGGTTGATACTTGTTGAAAGCGTCACTGGGAGTAGCACAAGAATACGAAAGGTATTCGTTTCAAAGGCAACTTTCATCCATGAGACAACACAATTTTGTAAGATCCCCTTTCGTAGAAATCCGATAATGTTTTATGCTGGTTGTCGGCTAGCTATAAAGTCGTTGGTCCTCTCTTCAGACTTCGAATAGAAAATGAAAATATAAAACATTAAACACAACCTATGTCCAAAATAAGGGATTAAAGTAAGGCAGATTGTAAGATACCTAGACAAGAATATATTGTACATATGAAACACAACATAAACTTATTGCCAACCACCACACCAGCAGAACCCCTCCTCCCACCCCACCCAGACAAGAAGTAACAAGAAATCAGAAGAACAAGAAAAGTAAAGATTCACCAACAACTAATGATTGGAGACAGCAAAAATCCCTTAGAAATCAAGAAAATCCTAGCCCACAAGTGTTATAATGACTCAAACATTCACTACCCATCCCACTGACACTCCCAACCTTCTAGAACCCCCAATGCTGTTGGAGCAATACCTAGTCCCAGAAGTTGACATTCACTTCTCCACTTGCTGCAAACACTCAATACGCTCAGCTACGTATCAAGTGGACTCCAATCCAACTCAAATAGTCAACGTTTTAGTGTGACTGAGACCTCCACTGCTTGGCCTTCTCGAATCCATTCTTGCAGTAGTGGTAGTCCTCAAAGGTCTGCTGGATCTCCGCCTGCGTGTTCATCACGAACGGCCCGTACTGCACCACCGGCTCGTTCAGCGGCTGCCCGCCCACCAGAACGAATCGCAGCGGGCCGGCCGACTGGTTCCAGACGCTCAGCCCGTCCCCGGGGCCGAGAACTATCACGTGGTGGCTCGATACAGCGGAGGCACCAGAGCTTCCGAACACGCCTTCCCCTTCGATGATGTACACGAATGCGTTCCAGGACCCGGGGACGGGCTGGTGGAGCTGCGATCCGGGCTTCATCGTGAAGTCCAGGTACATTGTCGGGGTTCGGGTGTAGACCGGGGAACGCACCCCGAAGGCTTCGCCTGCGATGATTCTAACTTCGACTCCGTCCTTCTCCGCACGGGCTACGTCCTTGCTCTGCAGCTCCTGGTATCGGGGCTCGATCCTGCGCGTATCGGAAACAGTGAGATTCGAGACACAAGAGGGACTGACTACTAACTCAGTATCGGGAACCTTGACACGCATTTACATTTTGTCTTTGGAAGAGAGATTGATCCAGAGCTGCAGCCCCTTCTGGACCCCTTCGCCCGCGGGCATCTCCGAGTGGATGATCCCCCTGCCGGCGGTCATCCACTGGAGATCTCCGGCGCGGATGGTGCCCCTGTGGCCGGAGAAGTCTTGGTGGGTGAATGCCCCCTGAGACCAGTCCAAAACAACCGTGTCAACAAACCAAACAAACAAATCACTTCATGCCATTATCAAGAAAGACTGAAGAACCATTAGGAAAATGTTTCAAGTATATACCTCTAGCATGTATGTAACAGTTTCAAATCCTGACAAAAACACACACACGCATATATAGATTCAGTCATTGAATTGATCAAAGTATTTGAAGTGGGTCAAGATCATATGTAACAGACCTCTGTGGGGATGGTCAGGAAAACCTGCTGGAGCAGAGACTGCAAAAACAATAGGTACAAAATCAGAAAAAAGAAATCAAAGAGGATATATAATGGAAGGAATAATCCGGTTTCCTGTGGGATCAAACTCATTCAGCCACGATATAATCTGAGATCGAACTAATCCAATCATGATGGATTATGTCTCCACCTGCTAAACTACTAGAGCTAGAAGGCTTTGACGCGTAATAATAACTTGTACACATTGAAATTAAAGAACAAACAGAAAGAAACATAACCCGAGAATTCATCCAACATGAGAAAAGGATCAAGATTCTTGAGCTCCGGCCTGCGAAAAGCGAAAACAAGAACAAATCAAGTCAACCATCAATTTTTTTTAAAAATAATAATAAATAAATAAATAAGTGAAAGAGTACCTACCTTCCAATGCTCCTCCTGACAATGGCTCCCTCCCCCTCATGCTGTTGCCTGGCAAGGACCTTCTTGACCACAGGCCTTGGCCTCTCAAAGCTTGGAGTCATCTCCTCATAGCAAGTACTCATGGTGGTGGTGATGAATCTATGTGTGCTTCTTCTTCTTCTTCCCAAGGTGTTGTTGATTGGAGAAGTTTTGAAGAGGAGGGGAGAATATATAGGAGAGGAGGCCCTCATGAACCCCATCATCATGTTGGTCATGATGAGCATAAGTGTATGATGTGTCTATTGGTACTTAATGGTTCAAATCTTTCCTATTGGTTGGTTGCTTGCTTGCCCTACTATATTAAGCCAAGTCTATAACAACCTCTTCTTGGAAGGGTATATTCAATGTTGAATGGGGTGAGTTGGCATGAAAATAATTTTTTTGATTTTCTTTTATAGTGGTCAAGGGGAAAAAAATAATATGATGATGTCACCCTCATGTAATCATGACGTCAGCAATGTGTCCCCTGTGGTCCAAAATTAATTTTCTACTTTTTTAGCACTAGTAATTATAGTTTTGAAAATAAATCTT
Organism: Iris pallida; assembly: GCA_029216955.1. Taxonomy (NCBI): domain Eukaryota; kingdom Viridiplantae; phylum Streptophyta; class Magnoliopsida; order Asparagales; family Iridaceae; genus Iris; species Iris pallida. Next base: position 12,575,772 of record JANAVB010005600.1, read on the forward strand.
GCATGGTTTGTTTTTGGAAATAAGAAGAAAATTCAAGTACAAAATACATGGTGTTTTGTACACTTTATATCTATCTATAATAATGTCTCTCTTCTATTTTAGGATCATCCGGAATATCCATCCGGTAGTAGGGTGAACATTTGATTTCAATCGGACCGGAATAGTCAAAACTAAATAAATTAAATTTCTGAAAATCCAAAATCGAAATCGAACTGAAATGGGTTATTATTGAAATAGAAACGAATAAAACGAACCGAATATTTTGTCATTTAAGGTTCCGACCAAAGTTGGGAAGATGATTAAACTATATTTAAAAATATAATTTTTATACATAGAATTGTCGTATTTTAAAGTTTGGCCCAAAATTAGATTAATTGTTAAATTATTAAAGTTAGACTTTAAAACACATATATACAATTATTGCTGTCAAAATATACACAAAAGTATAGGAATTTTTATTAGAAGATATGAATAAAATTGAGATTATTACATAACTGTGTAAGTCTTATTCATTTTGGACCGAAATCAAAATTGAATATAGAATTTTAGTTTTCAAAACTAAAATCGAGATGAGGGATTTCCGAAAGGTCATGGATTCTAACCAAGCAAATCAAAATATATTAGAATTTTAATGTAATAATTTCCAAGAATCAATAATTTAAAGAAAATAAAGAATATACAAGGGAAGTATGTTGTCAAACATGCCTAGTTTAATAGTTTTATGGCTACTTAAATCTTGCCAATTATAATTGATTGTAAAATATTACCTATTGTGTTGGGATTCAAAATTTGATTTCATTGTTGATTCTGTCCAATAAGTGCTTTTATAATTTTATTGATTTTGTTGATACTTGTATTGCAATCAATCAAACTCACATGACCAAATACTTTGCATTTTTTTAGAAGTATTCCATCATTAGCATATTATACTGTCATTTATTGTTACTTTCATCAAGCCAATGTTTCTCAGATTTATTTATTTATTTTCTTTTTTGCATTTTTTTTAGGGGATAAATTGAAAATAGTAGGGGAAAAAAAGAGAAGGGTCAACCATTGTGGAGTAGCATACAAATGAGCTCACTAAGTTGTCATAAACAAATTTCTCTCCTCTTTTTTTTTTTTTTTTTTCTTTCAGAAACTAAATTTCTCTCTATTTCTTTTGCTTAATGTTTGCATTATTTGGTAGCCAAGTCCAACCCATGTGCCTAATTTTGGCAGTCAAATGGCATTCTTAATTCTTCTTCTTTTTGTCTCTTAAAAGTTTGGAACTTAATCTTCTTCGTGCAGCCCTTTGACTTTTAGGTAATTAGAAATTCAAAAAAAAAATTCTACATACGTGCTGGTGTTTTCGCTGATTTAGCAGAGAGGTCCAAACCGCCACTGTTTAGCAATTTTACAATAAAAATGTCAGACCGTTTGTTATTTTTGTAACAAAAATTGTAGACCGTCTGTCATCGTGATATTTTTGCAGAGTTTTTATAGTTTTCTTCTATAACAAAAATATTTTTGAACATGACAAAATAGTTTTTGCAGTAAAAAACCTATCGGCCTCCATTTTATTTTTTTCCTTATTTTTTTTTATATTTTTATATAAAAAATAATAATATATTTTATAGATAATGTTGAGATATGTCTTGAATCCTAACACATTTTACTCATTGACCATAAGCCATTCTATTCCGTGCGGACAAAAATTTTATAACATAAACTTGGGTATAGGTTTTTTTTTTCTTTTTTTCTTTTTTGGATTGTAGGAACAAATTTAAGAACAAATGACCCCACGATAGTCCTGAATTTGTTAATGGAGTCATCGTTGCAGTACATCGGTGTAACTTAACTTTTTATGTATGTATTATGTTTTAAGGGTGTTTTATGGACTTCGTCGTCTGTAAAGGAGTATGCATATAAACTTCACACATTTTAGGATTGGACTGTGAGAAAGTATTTGTTGCCTCCTCTCGTAGAACTATGTTTATTTTTCAAGTGAATATGGAACTATCCCTGCTACCAAATTCAAACAACCAGGAGTAGAGTTGGATTTATTTCTCAGATTTTATTTATTTTGTTAAGTTTACAAAAACTAATTTGTCATATGCAAAAAATTACAATAGGAGAAAATTATAAAAATACTGCGAAAGCGGCATATCCTATCACATTTTTTTTTTTGTCACAAAACGCTAGATGATCTAGCAATTTTCTTGCAGAAACGTCAATCCCTTTGGCATTTGATTGAAAAAAAAAATAATAATAAGCAAAAAATTGTTAGACGATCTGATGAGTTAGATTTTTTCAACTAATTTTTGTGATATTGATGTCTTCCATAGAACTTTACAGAATTTTGGATATCAATAGAAAATTTTTGTTAGAAATTTAGTATATTTCAGTGAGAAAACATGTAACATATTTATTTGTGAGACAAGGCAACTACATCAAGTCCACTTGAAAGAAAAAAAACGAAACGAAAAAAAAAAAGACTTTAGTTTCTAATGGTGGCCAGCTTCGGCTTGCATCTCCCTCTCAAAGTATTATTAGTAGTTGAGACTCTCCAATACAGTGAGATCCAAAATTTCAAAAGAGAGAGGATAAATATGGAATAAATTGGATTTGTATAAGAATAATAGAAAATGATAAAGTGGGCTCCAGTTTTAAAGATTGTGTGGTCAAAATTAATGTAGAAAAAAATAATGTAGAATGTAGAACGGACCTAGAAAGTTGAGTTTCAGAATATAGAAATTGGAAGGCCAAGCCCTTAGTATTATATAGGTGGGATGGGACCGAAATAGTAGAAATTGGGATGAGACTTACTATTATACAAAATAAGCATCAAAATTCTGAATGTAGAACTTGGATCCGAGGATGAGCCTTGCTAAGGATGCTCTTAGAACATCATTAGTAGATGGTATTAAAAATTTCATCTTGAGACCCAAATTTAAAAAAAAAAAGTAAATGTAGAATATGTTGGACTTGTATGAGAATAGTAGGCAATGATAAAATGAGCTCCGGTCCTAAAGATTGTGTGGTCAAAAAATGAGGTCGAAAAAAATAATGTAAAATTTAGAATCTAGAAAGTAGAGCCAGAGATGGAGCTTAATATTCTACAAAATCTACAATATAGAATATAAAAATTGGGAGGACCAAGTCTTGGACCCTATGGATGAGATGAGACCGAAAATTTAAGAATTGAAACCGAAAATGAAGCTTATTATTCAACCAAATGAGCTTTAAATTTCTGAATCTAAAAATTAGAACCGGAGATGAGCCTTACTCTTGGTACCTTCATTTCTACTGCCATTAGGTGTTAAATATACGTGATATATATTTTGTCAAATTGCATGATTTAGTTGGTCAAATCAGGACGTTTTTATATTCTAAGGATTATGTACAAATACAAATACTAAAAATAGGTTTTTTTAACCACTCTAAAAATATTATTAGTCTAACATTCTAAAGGGTCATATGTTAATGCAGTTTCTAAAAAAAATAAGGAGACATAAATTAAAAATTAAAAATTTCACTTTAGTATATATCTGGAGGTAAAATTTAGGATCTTTCACTTTTCAGTTATCGGGATTATGTGATGATCAGTAGATCGAGCCACGAGAACGCATTATTCCTTCCATTTATAATAATGATGGCAGTTGGGGGCAGTTCAAAAGACACGTAATGCAGCGTATACAAAATTTCGTGAGTATCGTTGGACATCTAAAAATAAATAAAATTACGCAAGACATGCAAGTCCAGGAAATTTTCTTTAGAAGCAATTATTTTCCTGCTTCATGCTCAACTAGTTTTCCCAATAATTCCGTTAAACTATAACTCTAAAGTTGTGACGAGAGATCAAGATGAACACGACAACAATATCATAAATAGTGAAAATATTTTGTTGAAACTTGATTTGATATCAAATCAATAATTTGCTACATTTATAATTAACATTTCTACTAGGACCAGAGTCATATAATGTTTGTTAGTTTTAGGGTCTCCTATAATATTAATTTTTTTATTTATGTCCCCGTTTTGTGGGTATCCCAAATCAATCGTTAGGACGAAATCCAAACCCACTTCCAAACAATATAAAAATCTAAACATATTCTTTTTAATATCATATATCCTAAAACTAAATAACTTAATCAATAAATTAGGGTAGTCCATATGAAAAAAAAACAAGGAGAATATGAGCTTCTTCTTTTTTTTAAAAAGCCTACCGAGCCGAGGAGAAATTATGTATAGCAAATCGTTGACGTGACGGTCTCTTATTGACTTCGTCAGACATCCATACTAGTATCAAATCATATCTCCACCAATGAAGCACGGTCTACTGGACGCGGTCTCCACTCCGATTCGACAAACAGTGCTGCTCTTTTCTTTTCTTTTTTTTTGTGTGTACTTTATTCTTCTTCTTCAAAGGCGTCCATTCTTCGACACGGATGGATTGGATTGTTGGCAGAAAAAAAAAAAGATTCTGGAGCATACAAAAGGTGACCTCAACACTACGTAGGCATTGCGCTCATCAACTTCAATTACTCTATCACGCATGCACCTTTCATTCCAAGGCCAACCTGTATTAAGCATCACGTCATTACTGAAGAAAGAAAGGGACATTGCACATATGACATATCACTACCCAACAATTAATGGAGCCAAAACTCTACGACAGTGAAACCTACACGAAAACATCGAAACAAATAACACCACATACTGTAAAGTAAACCAATGATCTTCGAATGAGATTTGAATCATTGTTCGCAGTATGCGTATCGAAAATATCGAACAATTTCTATGAGGATTGGGATCGACATTATTGCCGGTTTCAGATCGGAGTGTCGAACTTTTTGGTATCGAAAATCAAATAATTATTAATATTTAAAAAAAAATATTTTATACATTTACGTATAATTAAGTATTTTGTGTTGTTTCTTAATAATTACAAAATTGAATGAAATAGTAGTCACCATTGCTATTAGTTTTCCTGTCATAGATAAAAAAAATCTTTTACATATTTTTACAACTTTATTATGCATTTATACCCTTGTTCATCGGTCTCTTTCGTTCAATTTCTTTACTGAATTGACTAAAAAGATATCCAAATATATGTATCGGGTCGGTATGAGTCGGTATCGGATCGGGACATGCCAAACAGTATTGATATCAGTCGTATCGGATCAATATCGGTCGATACTGCTCCTGACGCCGAAGTGTATGATGAACAAGTTGACGAAAAGCAGCAATTCCTTCAGCATGAAAAACAATCTCTAGATCTCACTTTTCTGGAAAGTCATTCGAGCAAGGTTGAGCGGAGCTTGAATCATCCATTGTGCAGACTTCTTCCTACTCAAATTATTGTCTGAAGAACTCTGAGACTGAAGAGAACCGCCAACAGTTGGCATGACAAAAGGGCATGAATTTACTATTGCATTCGTACTTTGAGCAAGGTTTGCAGTATTGATACTGGAATCGATGTCAGACCCTTTCTGTGAGTACCAATATTGACGGAAATGTAATATCTATGGTTTCAGATCTGAGTTCGAAATTTGTGTATCGAAAAACAAATCATTATTAATAATTGTTAAACTTTTAGGAAAAATATTTTATACTTTAGGCACAATTTATTTTTTTATTTTTTTTGTCTCTTACTAAATTTGGAATTAAATGAAACAGTAGCTAGAGCATCCACAGTGGAGACACTCCAAATACATATTCCAAATTATTGATAATTGTGTAAATACTATTTTTGGAGTGTCTCATTGACAAAATGATACACTCCAAACAAATACTCCAAATTAACTTTCTCTTTTTTCTTTTTATTTTTCTTCCATGTTCGGTAATTTTTTCTCTTTTATTCTCTATCCTATTTGTTAAGAACAGTTAATTTTGGTGGGTCCAAAAATATCTAGAAGAGTTAGGCCACGCTCCAAATCTGTAGTCTCTTAAAGCATCACAGTGGGAGAGATTTCAAGTGTTATATTTTGACTTTAGTTAAATTGTGTAGCATTGAAGGCTGCAATGGGCACTTGTCCATACTTGAAAATTGCTAGAAAGCTAAGAGGCACTCCAGATTTGGAGCGTATCCTAGCTCTGCTATATTAATTTTTGGGCCAACCAAATTAACTGTTCTTACCAAACATGGAAGAAAATTAAAGAGGTAAAAGAGGAATAACAACTCTTACCAAACATTGAAGAAAAATAAAGAGAAAAAATAGAAAGCATGTTAATTTGGAGTATGTGTTTGGAGTTTACCATTGTGTGTCAATATCAAGAACACACTCCAAAAGTAATAATTTATACAAATTTTAATAATTTGGAGTATGTGTTTGGAGTGTTACACTGTGGAGATAAAAACTCTTATATCAATTTTCAAGTATAGACAAGTGTCCACTACAACCTTTAAGTGCTAAATTTAACTAAAGTCAAAATGTAGCAATTAAAATGTCTCATTGTCGATGTTTACATCATTGTTTTGTCTTTTTTTCATTCAAATTCTTTTTGCCGAATTGATTGAAAAAGAGATTCCATTATCGATTTCGGTTGGTACTGAATTGGGATATCAAATCGTATCAATATCGACTCATACGGCAAACTACGACTTTGAGATGCTCCGCAAGCCTCCATAGCATATTTTACCAACATCTTCTGTTGATGAGCACTGACTGAAAATTCATTCGTTACAGAGAAGATGCTAAGAGCCTTGGCTTCGTTCAACAAAAGTGAAAGAGTTGGATGTGAATTGTCTGATTTGTGTTCTTGAGATTATCTTTTTACACAAGAACAACAATGTCAATCTTCTTAGTGAGATCACAAAATCCTGACTGTGTAAATCTTCCCTAAAGCGGGGGGGGGGGGGGGGGGGGGGGGGAAGTCTAAATATATTCATGAATCATTGTTATCAAAATTTATAAATATCTTAATATTTATTAGAATTTATAAAGTTTAGTTCAAAGTTACAGAAAAATTATTCGCATAGTGATTTTTATAATGTCAAGATAAGTAATCATAATTAGTTTTTGTTACTTTGATAGGCGCGTATTAAAAAATTTCCAACTTTTTTGCCATTTTAAAAAATTTTGGTCACATGTTATGGAAAATACTTCCGTGGCATGGAAAGCGAGCTCACGTTAGGCCTCCTAGAAAATTCTTATAAGAATATAATACTAAAATTTATAAGAAAACAACTACTTTTGTAAAATGTTATATATGCAAACTAACAATGGTTCAAAATGGAAATTTCTCATAAGTATTATGTGGATATGTCTAACAAAATTTCACAGGGTATTCCTATATTTTTGTTCAACTCCATAGCCGACACATTTTTCTGGGGTACGGTGCAATCCCCCCTAGGCTACCTACTTTTGCAAAATAAGACCCATAAACGTTTTCTTCAATTAAACCCTCCCGCAATAGATAACTTGATCAAAATGTCCCCTCCCTTCAATTGGCCGTTTGAAGTCAACCTTATTGGCATTTAAAAAATAATAATAAATACCCAAAATAATTCTCCCCAACTATCCTATCTGCGATGGCCGCCCCTACTCACCCCCTCCTCCCCCCGCGCTCCCCCCCACAGACCCCCTCATTCTCCCTGCACCCCCACCCTTGCTGGCAGCCCCCACTCCCCCCTTCCACCGCAGCGCCCCCTCCTCCCTTTCGTGCTAGTTGCGCCCCCTCCTCCTCCGTGCTGATCGTACCCTCATCCGTCATGTCGCCTCTGTCGTTGTTGCTGCCGCGTCGCTGTCGCTGCTTGTGTCGCCTTCGTCGATGAAGGAGGGAGCTACGGAGAGAGAATGAGGGGGAGGTTTTTTTTTTTTGCACTTTACCCTTAGGTTTTAGTGGATATAATCTCAATGTCATGTCTAAGTTAAAGACATAAACTAAATTGGATGTAAACTGTGTAAAATTTGAGCTTTTTTTTTTTTTTGCTAAAACTTATATCTAAGGAAGATTTTTTTGCACTTTACCCCATTTTCGTGGGAACATACTGGAATGATGCATACATCTCTTTTGTCCTACAAGCACATATAAACCATGAGTTCTTTTATGTGTACAACAACAAAGCTCTTTTCCCATTTTTTGAGTTGGCTATCTCATAGAAATTCAAAGTACTATATGTTGGAGCTTTTCCTTGATATGTAGAGAGAGCTTGCTCTCAATACATGCCTAGTATTTAGTCCCACATTAAAAAAGTATCATGAAGTGTATCCAATATATACTTGGTGTATTGTTAAGATATGCACATGGGGTGGTAACCCTAAGGAGAGAACCATGTGGGTAATTTTACTAGGAGGTAAGGATAAGACTCCATATTAAAGCATGCTTTTTGCTTTTGGAATTTATTCCTTTGGAGCTAAGCCCCGTTTGCTCTTGGAATTTATTCCTTTGGAGCTAAGCCCCGTAGTGGCTTAGTGACTCGGACTCGGGCTCATGAGGCGTAATGTCGGCCAGGTGGCGCTGTCCGATGGCGCGCCAGTTGGCGCACAGTGCACGTGTACGCGATTGAGCTCGACGTGATGTGCATAGTTGGCACAAATGGCGCGTGCTGTGCGCCAATTAGCGCAATCGTGTCTATCCACGAACTAAATAGTTACGAAATGATTCCTCATTTCACGGGCACGTTCCGTACGTTTCATAGACTGGGTGGTTACTGGATAGGTAGTATATATATGTTCCTCTGTTCTCTCTCATTCACACATTATTCATTCTACAAGTCATTTCCAAAATTCAGAGAGCAAAGAAGAGAGGAACATAGACATGGGGTTCAACGCTGTTCGAGGAGTCAGAAGAGCAGAGTGTTCCATAAGTTCTTTTCTGAACTTGATGGTTCCTGGAAGCTGTTCGTGTGAAAAGAATCAAGCTTTGAGCGCTGGTGATCATTCACCCCAGCAGGTCGTTCTCTCATTCTGTCCTCTTTATTCTTCTATTCATCCACTTGCAACTCGTTCTGAACGAGTATAGTTCTAATCTAATCAGAAATTGTTTGTGGAATTTTCATTGCTGCTGTTACGAATTCATTTGTACCTTCTTTGAAGTGCTACATTTGAGTTTGTCTTTCAGAATCCTCTGGGATCTCTATCGTGCACCTTCTTCGAAGTGTTGCATAAATCTGTTTTCCATCGAAAAATTATGCCCTGAGACTAAAAATCTCAAAGCTTGATTTCACAAGATGAAAACTTTCGTGCTTCACTCATCGATTCTAACTTTAACAAGTTAGAAAAATTTGATGGAAAACACTACCATGTCTAGAAGAGGAAGGTTAGCCTCAATTTTCAACTTGCAAAAGTTGACCACGTGCTAACTGAGGAAGAACCAAATGTTCCAGAAACTAGGTTTGCAGCCACAATTACTGCTACTACTAAAAGTCAGACTAAATGGAGAAGGGAGAATAGCCTCTGTAGGCTTCTAATTCTTAATGCTATGGAGGACTCCTTGGCGGAATCATATTCTAAGAAGAATAATTCTAGAGAAATATGGGAGTCTCTGGAAAAACTGTACGAAGATGACAAGAATAAAAGCAAGATATTTGTGTTGAAAAATATCACAAGTGGCTCTTTGAAGACGAAAGACTATGATGCCTCAGGTGAAGAAATTCTTGAAGCTGCATCAAAAGTTGGAAGATGAGGGGATGCCCCTCAACGACAAGTTCGTTGTTGGAGGGATCGTCTCCAAGCTCCCTGCTGGTTGGAGAAAGTTCTATGCAAACATGCATAGGAAAAAATGAAGATCAGTCTGGAAGATCTCCTACAAGAAATTTACATTGTGGACCAGAGAGGGATCAACTGAAGGTGGATGTTCTGTCCAAACAGATGGCTAACGCCAATTGGTCTACACCAAGGATTCTAAGGGAAAGTATGTTGTTACGACTCACACCCTGTTTAGGGGTACGAGGATATGGGTATGTCCAGCCTACGCCGCAGAGTCGGCGGTAGAACACTGTATAGGTCGTCTACAATATCTAACATCTATCAATATGAAATATAACCATGTCATCTCGCACGGAGGAATAATATGACATGTAAAGTGTATAACTCAATTACAAATTAGGGAAGATAGAGCACGATATAGGAATAGAAGATAAGTAGATTAAACTGAAATAATAGGAGATTTATCACACACACACACACATGAGTTAGATGTCTAAAACAATAAATATATATCCTAAATATAATAGTAAGTCTCAAATCCCACAGTCAGAACAATCCGATACAACATGAATACAACTCTAAACTACATCTAGAGCACTCTCTACTGAACAGGATCCTCTCAGACTTCTGAGTACTCGTATATCCCTGCTCATAGTAGGTGGGGCAATCATCTAAACCATCTAAAAAATATTATCCAGTCAGGATTGGAGCGAAGTACAACTCAAATAGCAGTTCAGTTAATTGATAAGCACTATAAAAATGTAAATAGTAATGAAATACTTGATGAACATTTTATAGAAACAATGTACAATGGAAGAGGCAGTAAAATACAGAGTACTAGATGTATGGGAGAACATGTGAAATGTAAGAATAGACATATATGTAATAAAGGAAAAACCTGTCATGCAAGGTATACAACAAACAAGTCTAGAATATCTGTGTCTAATACCAGTGTTTTAAAATACCAAGTTGACATGTGAACGACTAGAATGTAATATCCGGCAAACCATACACGTCCGTGTGGGCGCTATTATTCAGAAAGATCATGGGGTAGAAAGGGTAGTTCACATGTCTCCTAGGTATTTCTCGTCGACTAGTACACATGGATCCAGATTTCGACAGATATCTCAATAATCCAGAATATACATTAGTCCAGTAATTCATTAGTCCAGTAAAGAGTCAATAGGCATGAAACTACGTATCTCAAGTCAATGAATCCATACAATACCAATCCGTGTGTCCATCATGTCGGAATCAAGATAGAACACTAGTATAAACATGCATCATAGGAAATATCAAATAATAAAGACTGTTAGAGAATGTACTCACCTGACGTCCTGAAAGTGAATGTGTCGAGGCCAAAATGATGTCACGAACTAGATATGAGATATACAGGTTAAATAGTATTCTGGTGTTTCAAATATGAATATTTATGGTGATACATGATTTCTAGGTGAATTCTAGGTCCTGGAAGTCGACTAGGTCGATACTAGGTCAATTTTACTTAGCTGTTGACTTTTGGGGTCAAACTAGCCTACTAGGTCAACCTGGTCAATAGTCAAACATGGTCAAAACCCAATTCATACCTACCTAGGTAATCAACACACATCTCAAAACCCTACACCTACTATTTTCTATCCCTAGTATTTCTTAGGTAATCCTATTACCTATATACCATACATTAATACACTTCTTAAATCTATCCCTTAGGCTATGCTAGTTATTACCCTATGATAGAATATCTTAGCCTATCAATGTGCCCAAAATACTTAGTATCTATGATTTACCACACCTATCTATCTACCATTATCCACATATGCATATATATATATATTATATATATAATTATATATATATATATATATATATATATACATATAAAAAAAATATATATATATATATGTATATAATCAATATTACTCTAAACCTCATATACCACAGTCATATGGCACCATGTATACTATTATACTAGGGTCTAATTGATACATCTAATTGATAACATTATACATTGGCTTACTAACAAAACTCTTCACTGCCATTGACAGTGAACTCTCATCCAGGAACTCGATCAGTCCCTTACTTCATGATGCATGCACTCAATTGGAACACTCCTCACCAAGATACAACCCTTCACAAGCCAAATAAGGCCTGCAATGGCACTGGACAGGGAGGGATCCCCTTGTCCATGCATATCATGCTGCTATCAAGGCAGGTAAGCATACTGCCTGCTGCATTGGCCACTCAAGGCCAATGCCTCCATGCACCACCACTGTACCTACCAAGATATCTTTCTACTACTAATCTACTCATATCTAACCATACACATACTCACTATTAATTCTCTAACACCCTTACATGCTTCATTATCTGACTGCCATCAGTTTTCTCCTCCTCAAGACCAGCCTCCACTCCTAACGTACTCACTCACACAACCAAAGCAAATGATACATTAGGATACTCCTATTTTATACATATGATCCTATTACACATCTATTTAACTCATACAAGTGAATCCATACACCATGCACAGCCTCAATATGGCATTGTCCTGTCTCATGCCCCCTGCACTAAGGGAAAAACCCATGCTGCCAACTCTAACCTGGCTAATATGGCCTACACTGGCCACATACTTCACTCATTTCACTGGGAGGTACTCCCCTAGCCTGCACCCTGCTTCCCTACAGCAAACTCAGATCCTATACTTGGTCCAACTGGACACTACTGATACCTAGAGACATTGTAATCCCTTAACTAATACTCCATCTAACTACACACAAATTCCCATTCACTAATACCTTGACTATACCACATGCTCACTGATAACTCTCTATACTGGTATACTAGTTTAGGACACCTAACTAATATTCTAAATACTAATTCACTTAGTCACACACAATGGTTACTTACCACAGTCCCTCTCGAGTTCCTGCACACAAGAAAATGACCAAGTGCCCATTTTCTACTGTAGGGAACTCCCTTACTCCCTTCAACTCATAACATATTGGACAAGTGAGTTTACTGTCACTTGACAGTAAACATAGGCTAATCGCCAAATGACCAAATGCCAAGTCTATCTCCCTAACTTATATTCACCCCAACTCACACCTCTCTAGATCCCACTCTAACACACTATCCTATACTAACATACTAACAAAACCAAGATATAGATAGTGCACTGTACTAACTTAGGATACTAACCAATTTTCTGATACTACTGTCACTCCGTTTCTATTATACGTGTACGAATTTTCGACCCGTATCTTGACTTGTCTAGCATGGCTTGGCTTGGTTTGGTATTGGTTTAACTTGGCTTGGTTTATTTTGGTTTTGGTTAGAGATGGAGATGATTGATATAAATATCAACTCCACTCTCTCTCTTTATTATTTTCTTTACTTCATTTACTTCTCCTTCCTCCATTAATTCTCTCCAACCATCTTAGGCAAGTGCAACTTGCTTCATGGAGGAACTCTATTTTATTTGTTCCATTGCCTTCCTACAAGCTTCTAAGACGATTTAGTGCTTAGCATTTTTGGTTTTGGAGGATTAATTCTTGTATATCTAAGTTTCTTAAATCTTGTTTTTCTTGGATTTGATCTATCAAACTTCATTGTTTTCATGTTTTGATTGTTCTATGTTGTAGAGAATTTGATTTTCCTAAAATACACATTTGAAAACCCGAATTTTGATTTATTTTGAGTGATTTATGGACTTTGGAAGTTCATGGGTTCTATGGTTCTTCTTCTCGGGTTGGAGAAGAAGAATAGTGTGTGGGCGCATGACATTTTATGCACCCACAGTGACTTCAGCCTTGGGCGCATAGCCCTTTATATGCGCCCAAGCTCACTGCCTTCCTCAGCGTGGGCGCATGGCTTTATATGCGCCCATGACTTTTAGTTGCTTATGCACATAACTCCAGATATGTGTTAAGTCATAGTGTCCCTTTGTTGTGGGTGCATAGCCTTATTATGTGCCACATAACCAGTATAGATGGCTCCTGACTTAGCTTCCCATTGCCCTGCCTCACTCATGTAGGGCATAGACCATAGCGCATGTTTGTGGGCACATAGGCCATGGGCGCATGCACTTCTTGTGCATTCCTTCATAGCATATGTCTATATGATGTGTTTAGTCTTAGGCGCATAGCCTTGGGCTTATGCCACTCTCAGCACATCCATTTGGGTGCATGCTTCATGACACCCATTGACCCCTTGTACCATCTCTTACAAATATTCGTACTGTCCCCATGGTCCTTAGTGTGAATTGTGACTTATTTGTACTCTTTATTTGACTGGTCCTATAATGTTATCTTTCATGTTGCATATGTACTCGGAGCCTTAAACATGATCTTGGTATGGCACGTACACTCTCTAACAACTTCTTGACAGTGGCCCGCCATGGTGCACTTACATGAACACGACATGACAATGTGACTTTACATGATAACTCTTGATAGTGACCCGTCGTGGTGCACTCTTGACAAGTAACTTGACATGATAATTCTTGATGGTGGTCCGTTGTGACGCACTCTTGACTTGATAAGTAACATGACATGATAACTCTAAATAATGACTCGTCGTGGTACACTCTTGACAAGTAACTTGACATGATAATTCTTGATAGTGGTCCGTTGTGATGCACTCTTGACACGATAAGTAACCTAACATGATAATCTTGATATGCTGTGGCGACGACTATCTTGACTTGCTAAGTAACTCTTGTTGACACCGTGGGTGTTTGTGTTTGTGCTTGTGTAAGCTACATGTCTCGTCTTGCATCATGTTAGGACATGAATTCTTGGTTACCACGGTCAGGAATTCATATGAATGACTAGGTTAACAACTAGATTGATCAGGTAGTTCATGAAGAGTTTTCCCAGCTACAGGCAGTGTAGCTCCCCTTCCCGAAAATTCTTGAAATATTTTTTATTTTATATTTGATTTAAATGGTATTTTTTTATTTTATAATTAATTAATTATTACGGTAGATGACTTTAACCATTGTTAGGAATTAGAGTACCAGACGCTAGGAATCATGGCACGGATAGTGCAGTGGCGTGGCTTGACTAGTGTATTAGCCATGCCAAGGAAGACCTAGCCATAAGTGTGTCCTAACTAGGAAAACTAGGCCAAGTTGCGACTTAACCTCTAAAGACGTTTTAATTATTAATTTAGATTATTGATTAGAAGACTCGGTCGCACAAACTGACCCGAACCCAACCCAATTCCGTGTAGGCTCGTAGTGAGACCAAAGGCGTCCATCTAGACGTATGTCGTATCATTATTATAATTTAGTGACCTGGTTGTCGATTTCACAAAAGGTGGTTGTATATATATAATATATATATATATTATGTGTTCTTAGTATTAAATAATATTTTATTAATATTATAGTAATTATTTCTCTTTAATAAATCTGTTGGATTGTGGGATTACTAGATTATATATATACATGTGATATATAGAAACATATTCATAGTACATAAAATAGGCTTTTATACGTATATATAAAACAATATTATTTTATTTATATAAAATATCGCGTATATTATTTTATGTATTTATGGATACATATATATATATATATATATTCTTTATATATATATATAATATATATATATATATATATATATATATTTATATATATATATATAAATATATATATATATATATATATATATATTATAGATATAAAATAATATATATTTTTTTTTTTTTTTTTTTTATATATATAATTATATATATCTAGTATGTATATAAGATAATATCCTGCATATATATGTATTTATCATACACATATATACGTAATATATGTGTGTATATGATATAAGTAGGTATGTATAATATAGAATATTATACGGATGTGTATGTAGTGTATCTCATTTAATTATATATTAGGAAATAGAAAAAAAAAATGCAAAAGAAATAAGGAGAGCCCAGGCCAGCACCCCAAGCCGGGACCTCAAACCCCACAGCCCATTCGGGCTAAGCCAGGCCAGGCTAGCAGCAGGACCCATTCCTGCAGCAAGCAGCCCAAACCGAGCCTATAAGCCTCTCAGCCCAGAACTCGACCCCCGCGAGTCCACAAACTCGACCCCCGCTCCGCGGTGTATAATAGAGAGATTGAGGGAGATCATCTCGAAACCCTAACCCGAACCTACGTACCTCGACGGCGTGTGCCACCCTGTGCGCCACCGTAGTGCGCCGTCGGCAGGCCAGGCGCAGGAGCCGACCACGCACGCGCACAAGCGTGGAGAACAACAGCAGCAGCCTGGGGTCGACCTCAACTTCGTGGTCAAATTCATCTTCGTTACTCGACCATTTTTTGAGATATTTCTTCAGGTATAATATCGATATATATGCCTCTGATACCCATCAGTTAGTTTGATTTTAGGTAAACTATTCGCCCAGAAAATTGAACCAAAGTTCGGTAAAAACCTGTTCGAAAACAGGGTATATACAGTCCAATCACCCATGTTTGAAGATCGATTTCGATCGATCTAACGCCAGATTAGAAATTCTATTTGAACACAGTTATAGACGACATATAGGACTTCACGACCCTTTTGTGGATTTGGAAATCATCGACTACGTGTCGAAAAATCGAATCCCGAAGTTTGCCAAAAATCTGTTTTCAAAATTATGAAATTCATCGATACGACGTGCGTCCCGCCAATCCGGGCGACGTGGTTGCAAACCGAAAGCATCGAAAGGTGCGCATCGGCTTCTCGGACGTGTGGGTTTTGACGAATTCAAATTGGTTGCGTGTGGCGACGAATTGATGCGTATCCATCGAAATTCACCGTATCAACCTCTGTAAAATTTCTCAATTACTTTTCCACGTTCGTCAGATCGAGACAAAACTTACTCAGGACCGTATCGTTTTCTGGTCCTGTATGCCAAGTTGGTCCGATCTGAGACAGTTAATTGGATCGCCGTTTTGCAGGCCCCACGGTCCGATTCAACGGGCAATTTTGTGCACGACCTACCGGAATCCAAAATTGGACATACCGTTGGGTTCGTATCGGAAGACCGAATCCTTGACATATAGTTGACGACTTTAGAAACTATTGACTCTGGCACGCTTTTCGGTGCAAAGCGGGTCCAACAACGAATATCTTTTTGCCCAAATTACCGTTTTGCCCCTGTGTCAAGAATTGGACTTAAGGATAGGCAATCCTAGCTAATTTGACTATTCTAAGAAGTTGGCAACGTTTATTTCAGCTTTCGGAGACAGTTGTGATGACTGGACTTTCTGACTTGTTGATTGGCGATACATTATTGGTTCTTCGTGTAACCTCAGGCAAGTATACCTTGCCAACTTGTATAATAGAATTTATATGCATGTTTTTATCTCGCTACTGTTTTTATCTTGCATTCGTGATTGCTTTTTTCTATGTCTAGACATTCATCCTGTTATAGTTTTACTTTACATGTTTATAGTTTCTTGTCCTTTTCTGTTATAATATTTTTCTATCTATTACACTGTGTTAGTTTCATGTATATTCCTTGATAGAGTCGTCTAGTCCTACACCACGATTTCCTCGACTTGATTATAACTTGACTGACTTGACATGACTTGAGTAGGACTTGACTTTGACATTCTATAGATTGTGAGTACTTACCTTGACTACGATCTATAGGATTTTTATACTAGGATTGGCTACTGTCTTGGTTGTGAGTACTTGCCTTGACTGCGATTGAGACACTATAGATTATGAGTACTTGCCTTGACTGCAGTCTATAGCTTTGACCTATTAGCCATTTCTAGTATGGCATGCCAGTGTCTTAGGATCCTTGTGTTTAGATCTTGTGTCTTGGTCCATTTTGTCTCGTAGGATGTCCTTAATTATTCCTTATTCTTTGTATTTGTACTGTTACATGTTGGCTTGTATATTATGTATCTTACTAGTCCTCTGAGGACCTGATGATCTCTTTAGGTTTAGCGAATATGGAGTTAGTTAGCAGAACGGGATGGTAGAGGATTGCGATGTATGATACAGGTATTTGCTTGTGATAATTCTTTATTATCCTCTCGTGCTTTATATTCAGTACCATGATATATTCTGCTTACTTTATGGACTAATATCATTCTTAGAGTCTAATCGGACAATATGCTAATGGGCTGCGACCATGACCCATATTTGTTCATTCTTGTTTCATATGATTCCTGTGGATTGAGATATAGTTTAGAGACATGATACCCTATTCTGGACAACTTATACATACTCGAGTCGTGCTGGAGTCTGCTCGATACGTAGCTGGCTTGCTCACGAACTCGCGTCCGAAAAGGGTATGGGTCGTGACAGGCAGTTCCGTTATCTGGGCACTTTAATTGGACTTGTAGCCTGCCGTCGAGTAGGGCACATTTCCAGCACACTGTCATGTGTTGCACCCCCAAGTCATCTAATCCAACTCTCTCAACTTGCAACTGGATAACTGGATTAAGTCTGCAGGGTTTGGCTGTTGGAACATCTCATTGCATCTGTTAGTAATTAGGCTTGTGATAACCCTAGTTAGTTAAAAGTATCAAGCCGTACTTGTTGCTTGGCCATGATTGATGGATGGAGTATAGTCTAGTCTTGTCTAAATAGTGCCAGTTCAGGATTACTTTAGCATATTATTGTTATGTTTTACTCTTGTCGATAATGAGTGGAACTAAGCTCTGTTCAGGTGAAGGGTTACAACCTCGATTCATGTTTGGTTTACGGGTTGTAACTTGGTTACCGGAATAGTTCCTTAGTTATCTTATCGTTATCATCCTTTTCTTTAACCCATGTCTTTCATTATCAATTATGTCTTTATGTGCTAATATGCTGGTTTTAGTTCTTAAGTGAAGCCTCCCTTGTGGCACTTGCTCTTCTGGGTCTGATCCAGCTGGTCTTGTGATGATCATATTTTGGAGTAGCTTCCGAGGATCTTCCAGCCTTCCAGCGAGATGGTAAACACTAGAAGAAACCCTGGCAACAAGTAGTTTTATTTTGCTTCCCACTCTAATTGTAAATTATTCTTTTGAGACGTTTAGCGTCGAGAAAGTGTTAGCTCGTGTTGAATACTTTGCTTACTGTCTGCCTATGGGCTGTAACATATTAACAAATCTAGGGTTGATCGTGTATGACTTTAACTCTTGCTAGTCTTCGCATTTTGTGTGACTAACTTCATGATCATCTGAATATGTAATGTTTTTGATGCCTTACCTTATATGTGATGATCTACCATCTTGTTACATTTATTTGCTTGCTTGAGATTGAGATACTAGGCTTGTACTTGACCATAAAGACTGATTGGCTTGTAGTTAAACCCTCATGCATCTAGACAGTCGTGATCGTATATCGAGTGGATTATACTTTGATATACGTAGCTGGCTGTGTCGTCCCCGCTCTCCAGTATTCTAGTTCTGGGGCATGACCGATTTAAGTGGTGTCCATGCAGGTCATGTAAATCAAGATGTGTGAGGGTTTCACTAAATAGATGTCCAATCAGCACTCGTCCTGATCTCACTCGTGTCTTCTAATCTTTCTGAAATCTGAACCGATCACATGCTTATGTCCTCGATCTATCTTGGTCCTTCCTTATTGTTCCCCATGTCATTTCTTCAGTGGCATTGCTCTGGTCCTACCAATCAGCAAGGCGGAGCACCTCCAGTGAACTACAGCAACTTGGGGACCAAGCCCAGCACTTTGGAGCAGCCTTCCGCAGAGCACATTCGGAGATCCAGAGCCCCCAGTTCAGCCAGTCCAGCCTGAAGAACCTGACAATGGCACCCTAGTGGGGCTTATTAGGGAATTGCGTATGTCACAAGTCGTCGGGGCGATGCCCTAACAGACAGTACAAGATGCCATGGACAGAGTTGGTTATCAAGGAAACAACACGGCCAACAGCTTAAGCGTCTGAACCCTCCTTTCTTTGACGACAGTGAAGATGCTATCACTGTTGATGCGTGCTTCAGGACACAGACGTTATCCTGGAAGTAGCTAGGATTTCTGAGGATGAGAAGGTGGCCATTGTGTGCTGCAATTATTGGACTTAGCCCGATCTGGTGGGCGATGCTAGAAGTGGATTAGCGATGCCTATTTTGTGGACGGTATTCAGCGACAAGTTCAGATGAAGTATTTTGACGCGTAGCTCGCTATGATCTGCAGACGAGATTCACCAATCTTAAGCAGATGGAAAGGATGGCGATGGATATGGACCGAGTTTTCTAGGCTTAGTCGGTTTGTACCCACCTTGGTGGCAACCGAATTGGATTCGAGCCCAGCGATTTCAGTAGGGGCTTCACTTAGAGATCATTATATTAGGAAGCAGTTTGAGAATCAGACATTTGATGCCGTCTTGCGAGCAGCAGCAAGAGCATGAATATACTTCGCAGAGGATTGTAGATAGAAGCGAAGGACGAAAGAGGTCCCATGGACGATGTCCCAGTCATCAGCACCAGCCCCGACAGTTATGGCTTGACTATTGGAGCTCCTAGGAGGGCAACCACAGTTTCGTCGGTTCAGCACTCGATGCCGGCATACATCAGCAACAAAAATAGAAGCAGTCTTCCGTAATGGACTGCACTCATTGTGGGAGGCCAGGGCATGTAGTATCAGAATATCATAGAGCACAGGGATTATGCTTGGCTTGTGGGGTATGGACCACAAGATAAGGTCCTGTCCGAATAGAGCCAGTTATTATCGTCGAACCCGAACTAGTTCATCGTTAGGGGACCAGCCCTAGCACTAGTGCAGCAACAGTACCAGCCTCGAGGCCATTGTCACCTCAGGCATAAGCCTTCCAGCAGCAGAGATCCCAGCAGTATGCCCAGACCCAAGCTCAGATACAGGACCGACAGGGGGTTTCCAGCAGAGTGTCTTCCTTATGCCTTATGCTTTTAAATTCCTTGCTTGCGTGAATGATTACTTGATTGGTTGCTAGTCATAGATGGCTTTTGCCTTAGTATAGCTTGTCCGACATCTTAGCCTCTGATTAAATTCCGAGGACAGAATTCTTTAAGGTGAGTAGAGTTGTCACTCCGTTTTCTATTATACGTATTTCCAATATACGTGTACGGATTCCCGACCCGTATCTTGACTTGTCTAGCATGGCTTGGCTTGGTTTGGTCTTGGTTAACTTGGTTAGCTTGGCTTGGTTTATTTTGATTTGGTTAAAGATGGAGAGGATTGACATAAATATCAACTCCACTCTCTCTCTCTTTATTATTTCCTTTACTTTCTTCCTCCATTAATTCTCTCCAACCACCTTAGACAAGTGCAACTTGCTTCATGGAGGAATCATTTTATTTGTTCCATTGTCTTCCCTACAAGCTTCTAAGACTATTAGTACTTAGCATTTTTGGTTTTGGAGGATTAATTCTGTAGATCTAAGTTTTTTAAATTTTGTTTTTTTGGGTTTGATCTATCAAACTTATTATTTTCATGTTTTGATTGTCTATGTTGTAGAAAATTTGATTTTACCCAAAATGGACCTTTGAAAACCGGATTTTGATTTATTTGAGTAA
Source organism: Iris pallida (assembly GCA_029216955.1). Lineage (NCBI taxonomy): Eukaryota > Viridiplantae > Streptophyta > Magnoliopsida > Asparagales > Iridaceae > Iris > Iris pallida. The sequence continues at coordinate 12,596,901 of JANAVB010005600.1, forward strand.
GTATGGACTTTGGAATTTTATGGGTTCGATGGTTCTTCTTCTCGGGTTGGAGAAGATGAACAATGTGTGGGGCGCATGGATTTTATGCCACAGTGACTTCAACTTGGGCGCAAGCCCTTTTATATGCGCCCAAGCTCCTTGTCTTCCTCAGTGTGGGCACATGGCTTTATATGCGTCCATGACTTTTGGTTGCTTATGCAACATAACTCCGATATGTGTTAAGTCATAGTGTCCCTTTACTGTGGGCGCAGAGCCTTATTATGCGCCCACATAGTCAGTATAGATGGCTCCTGACTTAGCTTTCCATTGCTCCCTGCCTCACTCATGTAGGTGCATAGACCATAGGCGCATGCTTGTGGGCGCATAGGCTATGGGCGCAGGCACTCTCTTGTGCATTCTTCCATAGCATATGCCCTACATGATGTGTTTAGTCTTAGGTGTAAGCCCCTAATTTTTAAGATATTTTATATAAGGAATTTTAATTTTAAATAGCATTTATATCCTTAAATAAATTATTATAATTATTAGAAATTTTCTAGGATTTTTAAATAATTTTAAATGATTTTTTAAGCCAAAAATCTCAATTGTAATTATTTAAATTATTTTTATACCAGTTGTAATTTATTAAAATTGTTTTAAATACATTTTGTAATTATTTTAATGTTTTAAAACAGTTTGCAATTACTCAATTTGATTTAATGTCAGTTTATAAATCTAGAATTTGTAAACTGTTATTGCGGTGGGGCTTTGTGTAATACTAATTTGGAGGGGGGGGAGGTTTTGTAAATTCGCCACCCGATCACGCTTCCTCCGTCATCATCTCCGGCGATTAGCCGTAACCTAACCCTAAACCCTAATCGAAACCCTAATCTAAACTAGCCCAACCTATAAATAGACCCCGACCCAAAACCCAACCCTATTCTACTCCCCGACACCACAGCCGTCGTCCTAGCCTATTCTTCCCGACCACCCTCGCCAGAAGCCTAGATCTAGGATTCCAGCCACCCTAAGCCACTTCCCGACGAACCACCACCACCAATCGACGCGTCTCGAAGAGGTGACTCGGCCACTATTTTCTCTGGCCACCCCGATGCTTCCTCCGCTGTGCAACGCCCCCGACAGCCTCCGTTCATCGGACACGTACGTGTCATTTCTCTTAGGGTCGAGTCGTGTCTCGTGTACACGTGTGTGGACGTCCAGTGTTGGGGAGTCCCGTGATAAGCCTGGACACAGCAAATTCGTGCGTCGTGTGTCGTGCTAGCCATGGACACAGGATTCGTGTACTCGTGTCCCTAACTGTCCGGACACGAGTTTAAAATAACTGGGTTCTGGGTTTGGGCTGTGTTATTGGGTTAAACCTGCACAGTAAGGGTTTAATTAATCAGGTTACTGTTTAAAATGGGTTTGGGCCTAATGGGTTTTGGGCTGTATATATATATATATATATATATATCTATATATAGATATATATTATATAGATATATAATATAATATAGATATATATATATATATATATTATATATATATATATATATATGCATTTTATACACTTGTGTATTTATATACAAATATAGTTGTGCTATATTTTATGTTATTTTATTATCAATAAATGTTCTGATATGTATATTTACTGTATTAAAATATATTATTTTATATTACGTTTTTAAATTAGTATTTCGTAAACTGTGAATTATGGCCATCTGAGTCTAGGCCTAGTATGGGTTTTGTTGACTCAATGAGCCTAAAACATTCAAGGCCTGTACGAGTCATATTGGACTTGATTCATGGCTTTGGGTCCCGTATCTGGACTCCGGTTTAATTTTGATACGTGGATAAATATTAAATAATTAATTATTTATTTTCCAGAATTGTAACTGCGTATTTGAATTTGTATATATAATTAAGTACTGCAAAAATCTAGAAAAATTGTATTTAAATACTATGCTAATTTAATATAATTTCCAGGATTTAATTAGTAATTTGACATTTTATAAAAATAGGAAAACCAAAACTCATTTCAGGATAATTATGTTTACTGATTTTTAATAAATACCTGAGGGTTTTTAAATTCCAAAAAAAATTAGTATAAATTTCATATTTAACAAGGATCATCTTGGTACTTTATTTTAGTATATTTGAGATGATGCCTATCTTAATAATGTTGGAACACAGTATACAGTCTGATTTATTTATTGAATAATTATGACGTGCTATATTGTGTGATTTTGGGATATTGTAGTATTGGACCTACCCTATCATAGTAAAGGCCCTAAAAAGTTGGTTAGGTATTGTATCACCCATATTGGTCTCCTATGCAAGTCACCATTTGGCTAGGTGTTCAGTCAGAAAGTCATGTCACACACTAGTGTCCTAGTGTTTAACTTTGTATAAAAACTAAGTTTATGTATCATTTTTACAGTGAGGGACACGATATCTATAGCTTCATATACATACCCTTGTTTTTTCACAAGACAAGTACCTCTACAAACTTTATTTACTGTATATAATAATATGTATAAAATATGAAAATACCGATACCTAAACTGCAAGTCATATCTCTCCATGTTTCACATACTTTATACTGCTCTCAGTATCCACCATGCTTTATACTGTTCTCGTATCACCATATGCTATAAAAACGGGTTATAGAAAACTATTAGAGGAGATCATGTCCCCCTTCTCCGTATGTATTTACCGTGCACTGTTACACTATATGCAACTTTGTCGTATGTCCGATCCCGCGTTTGTGTATGGATAACCGAGGCCGTTAAGTTAACGTATGTGCACTTCAAAAAATTGATATGTACCTGTACATCCTATTTACCTATTGACCAATCACGTACTTGCTACAGTTTTAAACTTTAAAAAAATATATATTGCCATGATAAAATGTATCTAAAACTGGAAATCAAGATATGCCATGATTTGTTATTTCCTCTTTCCATTACATGCTCAGTATATATGTTCGTAGTACAGTACTTGCTCTCGTCTGACAGGATAACGTTGTAGGTATACTTACCGAGGAGGAGTTGCTATGTGATTCCTATTATGGAGTTGCTGTCGAGGATCAGACTTTACCTTACGAGGATGTACCTGCGGAGAAACTCGTCTAGTTATTTTGTAAAACCCCTAAATTCTACTAATTTTTTTATTAATATTTGTAAGAATTTAAAATTTTATATTTTACGTCACGTAGTCGTATTACGTCGCGCATGAAATTTTATTTTTGCTCGACGAGTACGATTATGTGCGAGCGTACATATTTTTGAAATATTATTTTTATTTTGTAGTTAATAATATTATTGTTATCGTTCCAAAAATTTCCAAGTTGTTATTTTTTTTATATAAAGCCTTACATATTTGCATATTAATAATAAATAATAGTTCTATTGTATGCTAGAAAAGCATAATATGAAAACATCATTTGTACCTACATACATATTTAGTAATTATTATTAGTTTATTTATAAAATTGTAATTTTTGAAATTAATATTATTAGTATTTTTGGAAAGCATATTTTGACTTTATTGTGGAGATTTAAATCATGATTTGAATCTATGAATATTTAAAAAGTTAATATTTGAAATTGATTTAGACCATTGATTTTAAACCAAGATATTTAATTTGATTTAAATTGGAAAATTAATTTGAAATTAGATTTGAAATAGATTTGGATTGGATTTGGAATTGATTGCTTTAAATTAAATTAGAAATTATCTAATTTGGGGTTTTAAATCTAATCCTAATCCTATCCAATTGGGAATTCCCACATCCTATAAAAAGGCAGGTACTCCTCCAATTTCCATCATCCATTATTCTCCACAAATTTCCACACAAAGTGAGTGCCTCGTGTCTGTGTCCAACACTCCCGTGTCAGCCGTGACGGCCTCGGGTCCGACCCGGGTGTCTTCCCAATATCTTATTCCAATATTATTTACATATACATTATTCATCCTCTCGTGTCGACAAACCCGACACAATACAAATCCTATAATTCCTAATATCCAATCCCAAAACCTAAACCTAGTTTCCTGTGCCTCCACGCCCAGCACACCCCCTCGACACACGATTCCAGACACACCACATTCCCGTCACCCCGCACTCCCGGCGGCCCCTCCTAATAACAACGAACCCGACGACCACCACCGGAGAAACCCAAATCAGCCACCGACCATCACCGTCACCGACCCAGCTCTCTGACCACCGTATCCACAACCTACCACCACCTCCGACAACCACCATCCCAGTCACCTCCGTCCCGACCTCCATCCAAAACCCTATCGTCTCCCCACGACGTCAACCGCCGACCAACTCTGGCCACGGCCGCCGGCGCCACCACCCAGGAAAGCCCAAATAAAAAAAAACCCAACCTAAGCTTACCTCCGTCGACGCCGTGCGCAGATCTGCCCAGCCTCCGCATCGAAACCCTGTCCGCCACCTTCGAGAGCCCCTGACCGCCGGCCGCCGCCCGTAGTCTCGTCGCCGACGAGCTCCCAACCTCCGCCGCTCTATCGTGCTAGGGTCCGCCATCGCCACGCCCCCAGGCTTCCCTGTCGCAGCCCCGCCGGCGTCAGCGCCGAGCGCCCTCACCGGAGCAACCTTGTCCCAAAAACCCTAGTCGCCGTCTCCACGGGAAAACTATCGCAGCCCATGGCGTGTGCCACCGCCGCGCCAGGGGCTCCTCCGCCTCACCACGTGCGGGAACACCGCCGGAGCAGCGCCGCTCCGCGCCCTGGCCTCCGCGGTCTCCGCCCAGCCCGGCGACTTCGCCGTCACCCGCTCCCCCACATCCACCGACCACCCATTTCCTTTCTCCTCTCCTCCTTTCGGTGAGCTCTGCAGCGCCGAGCGCGCGCGCCACTGTAAGCTCCGCCTCTCCCTCGCCGTCAAACCCTTCCTCCAGACGCCTCCGTCTGCCGACCTGACCACCGTCGGAGCGCCTCCGCTCTTCCTTCTTCCCTTCCTCCGCTCGCAAGCCCCGTCTCACCCACCGCGCGCCGCCGGCGACTCAAGCCTCTCCCCTCTCCCAGCTCCTCTCTTCCCTTCTCTCTTCCTCTCTCTCTGGTTCAGGATTAGGAAATAAAGGAGTTCCCTTTTTTATCTTTCTTCATTTTTTCTTTCTCTCTCTCACGAAGTTTTGTTGTTTGTTCTGGTACTAAAAAAATTATTCTCCTCGAAAGAGGAGAACGGATCAGTATTTTATTTTTTTTATTTTTATTTTTGATTTTATTTTATTTTTAACTGTTATTATTAGTATTACAGTTGAACTCATGTTAATAGTCTTATTATTATTATTATTATTATTATTATTATTATTATTATTATTATTATCATTATCAATATCTTTATCATTATCATTACCAATATTATTATTATTATTATTATTATTATTATTATTATTCTTAGAGTTATTATTTTTATTATTACTCTCTTTACAGTATAATATCTAGTGTAATATTTATATTATTATTATGTATATTATTATAAGTATTATTATAATTGGTATTAATATTATTCTTAAATTTTTTGTTTACTAAATAAAATATGCAGTTTACTACTAAAACTTTATTTTGACAAATTTAGGATTTTGGCCTAAAAACTATTTTTACTCAAGTATGTGGTATATAGAATATTTTGGTAACAAATTACAGTTTTAAGTAATATAAATATTTATCTAAATATCTTGTGATTTTCCTCCTGTCCGTGCCAACAAATTTCGTTATTCCTATTCCTTAGCCTGCCCGTGACTACCTTATGTCAACCCTAGCCAATTTGACCCTTCTGGACCCCCAATAAAACTGTCCGTGCCACCACCCGGGGTCCCCTTGTACAGTTGTTGCAACCGAAATTGCAGTTCGTGCCACCATGATTATCGCAGCACACCAGACATATTACCAGGCAAGATACCTTGCCATTCGCTGTTTAATTATTGTAGCTCATATTTCATGCATTATTTATTTTCTTTATGTAAAATAAACTGTGATACATGGCATAACTGTTAGAACTTATTGTTCGTTATTATTTCTGCTATGTATTATTTTTCTCACATTAAACCTAGATTTGAGGGACCACCTTGTGTGTTGCATTCATTGGCCTTGACACGTTGTAACACGAAGTTGTGTGTCGCATGTAGGACATGGAAGTGCGTGATTGGCTGGCCACCAGTACGTACAAGCCGTGCGATAGGAATAACCGCTAATAGAAGTTGCATGCTAGTTTGACTTAGCGGTTATAGTGGTTTGTGTTGTGGATACAACACAGTAGGTATTGGGCGGGGAGGACAATTCCTTAGCATATGGGCTTCGATGCACTTCCTTTGTGACCCGGACTCTCCGCTGGAGATACGGGGTTGATGACCCATGCTCTTCCTGCTGGGGCCTCTGGTGCCCAAGAGGGAACTATGCCGATCCTATTCAGCCAGGGTCCATGCGTAGGAAGGATTGTTCTTAACTACATATCACTTAGAACGGTAGGCTACCCTATCCGTTAGGTACGAGTACTTTTGGTTTGGGTACTTGTATCTGACCGTGGCTTGGAACAATAACTTGTCGCGGATTAGTTCATCACATCTTGTCCTTGTTTGGTTGTAGGTGTGACTTACTACTTCGATGAGAAGGTATTGAACCTTGTTGGGGTTCGGATACCATATCGGATTCTTAGTATGGAAAGATACGTCGCCATGAATTAGTTTACCATCTCCTGTCCTTGTTTGGTTGGGGGGATGGTACGCTCGTTCAGTAGGTGCGTATTGGACCATGTTATAAATTCGATTTACTTATTTATTGAGCAATATTTATTCAGTTTATATGGCATGCTATTATGTGTCTTGTTACGTCCCTCTGAGGACCTGGTTGTCTTGCCAGGTGTGTGCTATTGTCTTTCGCAGGTGCTTTCGCTCTAGCCGTGTTCATTGCTATTTTTCGAGGATGATTGTGTTTGGATCGTCTTCGCTTCGCTCGCCACTCATTTCATTTTTCTATGTACTTTTCCTTATTTTGTTGGTAGTGGATTTGTCTCCGCCCAACATATTGTATCAAGACAAATTTATTCTCATTATATGATATTTTTATTCATTTATTCTGTGTGGATGAGATTAGTTGTGGTTCTACTGCATTTTACAGCTTATGTATTTATACGAGGCTTCCATATATTAGAGTATACTTCGTATGAATACAGCTGGCATATCTACGTTCCTAGTCCTACGTATTTTGGGACTGGGGCGTTACATGTTTTTGTGGTGGCCCATGCAGGTCAAGATAAATTGTTTGGTTACTTTACCATACCAAGCAAGCCTGCGAATAGGATTAGAAGTCTAGGATCTCATCCACATACTTGACCACTTTCTTCAATCTACCGTTTGACTCATCGATTGCATCTTGCTTGATTCTTTCTTTCATTATTCTCATCTTTCCTTCGTGCTTACTAGAGGTTGACCCTATTAGTTAGCTGTCCCAAACACCATTAGTTTAAATTAAGTTAGGTAGAATACCTTATGAACCAGCAACCTATAGTAGCAAGCTTATTTAGATCCTAGAATCTAGAGGACCTAACCAGTCTAGCCAACCAAGGACTTGGACAAGAAGACTATAGGACGACTGTATGCCCTATAACCATTCTACCTTCTAAATTCTTAATCTCTCATGCCTATGTATTTACCATTTGACTAAATAATGCTAATGTAGCCTAGTTTTTGCAAGCTTATCTTTTATCGAGCTTGTTCAAGACATATGTTATTGGAAGAGCTCCCAACTAACATGTTGTCTAATCAGAACCGATGCATAATGGTCTGATCAACCAAGTGCACTTTGGTTCGCTTTTTATTCTACGTGGATGGGGACATAGTTAAACTTGTCCTCTAGAATCCCATCCACGACTGCCTTGACAATTCTTTTGAAATTCTTCGATCGCCTTTGAATCACGTATTCGTATACGATAACGCCTCTATCGAACTCTATATTGCTTTGCCTTCACCAATTTTCGAAGGACGAAGGCGTCGTGCTAGAACTTCCTCTAACCTTCCTATCGGCCATGACCATCACCACTCAATATTGCTATATCTTCGTCTTAAAACTACTCGACCGTTCCCTCAACCCTAATTCTTCCATTTTGACTTTCTAATCACTTGAATTTAAGAGTGATTACAATCCACTCAATCGTATCCTCAATCTAGACTACGACCATATAAACTTCGAACCCTTCTATCTACCGTTGTGCCCTCTCACCCCCTACTAATTCTTAATTTCGAGGACGAAATTTTTTAAGTTGGGTAGGATGTAAAACCCCTAAATTTATACTAATTTTTTTTATTAATATTTGTACGAATTTAAAATTTTATATTTTACGTCACGTAGTCGTATTTTACGTCGTGCACGAAATTTTATTTTTGCTCGACGAGTGCGATTATGTGCGAGCGTACATATTTTTGAAAATATTATTTTTCTATTTTTGTAGTTACATAATAATTATTTTGTTATCGTTCCAAAAATTTCCAAGTTGTTATTTTTTTATATAAAGCCTTACATATTTCACAATTATTAATAATAAATAATAGTTCTATTTGTATGCTAGAAAAGCATAATATGAAAATATCATTTGTACCTACATACATATTTAGTAATTATTTATTAGTTTTATTTTAATAATAATGTAATTTTTGAAATTAATATTATTAGTATTTTTGGAAAGCATATTTTGAATTTATTGTAGAGATTTAAATCATGATTTGAATCTATGAATTTATTTAAAAAGTTAATATTTGAAATTTGATTTAGACCATTGATTTTAAACCAAGATATTTAATTTGATTTAAATTGGAAAATTAATTTGAAATTAGATTTGGATTTGGATTTGGAATTGATTGCTTTAAATTAAATTAGAAATTATCTAATTTGGGGTATTAAATCTAATCCTAATCCTATCCAAATTGGGAATTTCCACATCCTATAAAAAGACAGGTACTCCTCCAATTTCCATCATCCATTATTTCTCCACAAATTTCCACCACAAAGTGAGTGCCTCGTGTCTGTGTCCAACATCTCCTGTGTCAGCCGTGACGGCCTCGGGTCCGACCCCGGGTGTATTCCCAATATCTTATTCCAATATTATTTACATATATATTATTCATCCCTCTCGTGTCGACAAACCCGACACAATACAAATCCCATAATTCCTAATATCTAATCCCAAAAACCTAAACCTAGTTTCCTGTGCCTCCACGCCCAGCACCACCCCCTCGACACACGACTCCAGACCACACCACATTCCCCGTCACCACCGCACTCCCGGCAGCCCCTCCCAACTACAACGAACCCGACGACCACCACTGGAGAAACCCAAATCAGCCACCGACCATCACCGTCACCGACCCAGCTCTCTGACCACCGTATCCACAACCTACCACCACCTCCGACAACCACCATCCCAGTCACCTCCGTCCCCGAACTCCGTCCAAAACCCCATCGTCTCCCCACGACGTCAACCGCCGACCAACTCTGGCCACGACCAACGCCGGCGCCCCCACCCAGGAAAGCCCAAATCAAAAGAAAACAAAACCCTAACCTAAGCTTACCTCCGTCGACGCCGTGCCCCAGATTCGCCCAGCCTCCGCATCGAAACCCCGTCCGCCACCTTCGAGAGCCCCTGACCGTCGGCCGCCGCCCGTAGTCTCGCCGTCGACGAGCTCCCAACCTCCGCCGCTCCATCGTGCTAGGTCCGCCATTGCCACGCCCCCAGGCTTCCCTGTCGCAGCCCCGCCGGCGTCAGCGCCGAGCGCCCTCACCGGAGCAACCTTACCCCAAAACCCTAGTCGCCATCTCCACCGGGAAAACCATCGCAGCCGCCCATGGCGTGCGCCACCGCCGCGCCAGGGGCTCCTCCGCCTCACCAGTGCGGGAACACCGCCGGAGCAGCGCCGCTCCGCGCCCTGGCCTCCGCGGTCTCCGCCTAGCCCGGCCGACTTCGCCGTCACCCGCTTCACCACATCCGCCGACCACCCATTTTCTTTCTCCTCTCCCTCCTTCTCGGTGAGCTCCGCAGTGCCGAGCGCGCGCCGCCACTGTAAGCTCCGCCTCTTCCCTCGCCGTCAAACCCTTCCTCCAGACCGCCTCCGTCTGCCGACCTGACCACCGCCGGAGCGCCTCCGCTCTTCCTTCTTCCCTTCCTCCGCTCGCAAGCCCCGCTCTCACCCACCGCGCACCGCCGGCGACTCAAGCCTTTCCCCTCTCCCAGCTCCTCTCTTCCTTTCTCTCTCTCCCTCTCTCTCTGGTTCAGGAATGGGAAATAAAGGAGTTCCCTTTTTTATCTTTCTTCATTTTTTCTTTCTCTCTCTCACGAAGTTTTGTTGTTTGTTCTGTCACTAAAAAAATTGTTCTCCTCGAAAGAGGAGAACGGATCAGTATTTTATTTTTTTTATTTTTATTTTTGATTTTATTTTATTTTTAACTGTTATTATTAGTATTACAGTTGAACTCATGTTAATAGTCTTATTATTATTATTATTATTATTATTATTATTATTATTATCATTATCAATATCTTTATCATTATCATTACCAATATTATTATTATTATTATTATTATTATTATTATTATTTTTATTATTACTCTCTTTACAGTATAATATCTAGTGTAAATATTTATATTATTATTATGTATATTATTATAAGTATTATTATAATTAGTATTAATATTATTCTTAAATATTTTGTTTACTAAATAAAATATGCAGTTTACTACTAAAACTTTATTTTGACAAATTTAGGATTTTGGCCTAAAAACTATTTTTACTCAAGTATGTGGTATATAGAATATTTTGGTAACAAATTACAGTTTTAAGTAATATAAATATTTATCTAAATATCTTGTGATTTTCCTCCTGTCCGTGCCAACAAATTTCGTTATTCCTATTCCTTAGCCTGCCCGTGACTACCTTATGTCAACCCTAGCCAATTTGACCCTTCTGGACCCCCAATGAAACTGTCCGTGCCACCACCCGGGGTCCCCTTGTACAGTTGTTGCACCGAAATTGCCGTTCGTGCCACCATGATTATCGCAGCACACCAGACATATTACCAGGCAAGACACCTTGCCATTCGCTGTTTAATTATTGTAGCTCATATTTCATGTATTATTTATTTTTTTTATGCAAAATAAACTGTGATACATGGCGTAACTGTTAGAACTTATTGTTCGTTATTATTTCTGCTATGTATTATTTTTTTTACATTAAACCTAGATTTGAGGGACCACCTTGTGTGTTGCATTCATTGGCCTTGACACGTTGTAACACGAAGTTGTGTGTCGCATGTAGGACACGGAAGTGCGTGATTGGCTGGCCACCAGTACGTACAAGCCGTGCGATAGAAATAACCGCTAATAGAAGTTGCATGCTAGTTTGACTTAGCGGTTATAGTGGTTTGTGTTGTGGATACAACACAGTAGGCATTGGACGGGGAGGACAATTCTTTAGCGTATGGGCTTCGATGCACTTCCCTTGTGACCCGGACTCTCCGCTGGAGATACGGGGTTGATGACCTATGCTCTTCCTGCTGGGGCCTCTGGTGCCCAAGAGGGGACTATGCCGATCCTATTCAGCCAGGGTCCATGCGTAGAAAGGATTGTTCTTAACTACATATCACTTAGAACGGTAGGCTACCCTATCCGTTAGGTACGAGTACTTTTGGTTTGGGTACTTGTATCTGACCGTGGCTTGGAACAATAACTTGTCGCGGATTAGTTCGTCACATCTTGTCCTTGTTTGGTTGTAGGTGTGACTTACTACTTCGATGAGAAGGTATTGAACCTTGTTGGGGTCCGGATACCATATCGGATTCTTAGCAAGGAAAGATACGTCGTCGTGAATTAGTTTACCATCTCCTGTCCTTGTTTGGTTAGGGGGATGGTACGCTCGTTCAGTAGGTGCGTATTGGACCATGTTATAAATTCGATTTACTTATTTATTGAGCAATATTTATTCAGTTTATATGGCATGCTATTATGTGTCTTGTTACGTCCCTCTGAGGACCTGGTTGTCTTGCCAGGTGTGTGCTATTGTCTTTCGTAGGTGCTTTCGCTCTAGCCGTGTTCATTGCTATTTTTCGAGGATGATTGCGTTTGGATCGTCTTCGCTTCGCTCGCCACTCATTTCATTTTTCTATGTACTTTTCCTTATTTTGTTGGTAGTGGATTTGTCTCCGCCCAACATATTGTATCAAGACAAATTTATTCTCATTATATGATATTTTATTTATTTATTCTGTGTGGATGAGATTAGTTGTGGTTCTACTGCATTTTACAGCTTATGTATTTATACGAGGCTTCCATATGTTGGAGTATACTTCGTATGAATACAGCTGGCATGTCTACATTTCTAGTCCTACGTATTTTGGGACTGGGGCGTTACATATTTAGTTGCTCGGGACTTTTTAAGAGTAGTCATTTTAGACTATGTATTTTGATACTGGACCTATATCCAGTTTTATGTCTTGACTATGTATTTGGAAAATATTTATACGAGATGATTTTGTGTTTGGGATATTTCTGGCTCAATATGACATATAGAACTGTTAGCACACTTTGATCTTATCTTGTTTGTCTTTAGAACAGCTTACTACGCTTTATCTCAAGCGTAGGCTGGATATGACTCGGCCAGGCCCAACAATTTGGGTAGCGAATCGTGACATGTTTTTAGTGGTGGCCCATGAAAGTCCTGACTAAATTTTTTGGTTATGTCATTGTACCAAGCATGCCTGCAATTAGAAACTTAAGATAACTAGATAACACTAGGAAAAACATTTAGAACACCTAGAGGATTACTAGGATTGCAATATAGGAAACTCATCGCTGTATATGCTCGTTATTACAAATTAGACTTTTTTGTTTGTTTATGATTTTTTACTTCAAAGAGTTCTTATAAGTTCTTTTATTTATTAGATGGTGCTCACACGCTCGTCCCAGTATGCCACACCTGAAAATGGCACACTTCCTATCCAACCGGTTGACCAGTTGACCGATGCACCTTCACCTCCACCTCCACCTACTATACGCCTCCACTCCACAAATCCACCAACCCAGATGCCTCCACCACCTTCCACTTCACAGCCCCAACAGGATCCGATACTCCCACCACCACCTATTAGTATACCTACCCAGGCTTCCGTCACTCTTGACGGGAACCAACTGCTCACTCTGATCCAGGGGTTCCTAACGATCCATCAGGAGAAGACCACCTTACTCCGTTATAGCATGGAACGTTCTGAGGAGTGTACTATGGTCCCACCACCGGTAGAGCCACGGCAGAGAGTGGGGAATATCAAGGACTTCATGGGCTTAAACCCTAGGGAGTTCATGGGGACTGAAGGCATCATAGTAGCAGATGACTGGCTAGACTCGGTAGAGAGGAAGCTCCTCGGAGCTACGTTACCAGGTGACCTTCAGGTCGAAGCAGCGGGATTTCTGTTGATAGAATTGGCAGGAGTTTGGTTCAGGAATGAGCCACTATTCACAAGAGAGAGGGCCATATGGGATCAGTTTAAGATCCAGTTCAAGAAGAAATTCTTCTCGACCACCGCTAGGGTAGCCATGGAGCTACAATTCCAGAACATCCAGCAGGGAAACCCTTCTATTGACGAGTACGCAGCGGAATTTAGTCGTTTGAGTCATTTTGCTTCTAGTCTGGTTGCAGACCCAGAAGAGATGACACGTAAGTTTTTCCATGGTCTAGACCCAAACATTGGCATTCTCCTAGTGGCGAACGGGACGACTGACTACTATACAGAGCCTAGAATTGGCCCGAAGAATAGAGGAGCATCTTTTGTCTTGTAAGAGGTCGGCTTCCGTACACCATGAGGGACCTTCCAAGCGCCAGGCTTTCCAGCCGAGAGCACCGGTACCGCACCAGCAGACATATCGTCCTCCCATACCATATCATCCAACTCCACCAGTTAAAGCCCCGGGACCACGGCAGCAGAAGGGAGCTGTGTGTTCATTCTGTAGGAGGCCAACCCATGACGCTTCCGTCTATAGGAAGAGGTTGGGGCAGTGTTTGGCTTGTGGGTCTACCACCCATCAGCTTCAGGAATGCCCAGTAGCGAGGGTACCAGGTGCGGGACCACCATCTAGAGGACCGTCACTTCTGACTCAGTAGCAGAGGTTCGGGCAACATCTGCAGCTGCAAAAGGGGCCCCAGGGGAAGGCTGATAGTCTAGCTCTTGAGACAGAGCCGGAGCAGGTTTTGGAGCCAGATTATTTGGCCGACATCATCACAGGTTATGTTTATTTGCATACTTTTCTAGGTCTATGCTTGTTTGATTCTGGTGCATCGCATAGCTTCCTGTCACTAGAGTTTTTGCATAAACACCACTTAGTAGCTACACCCACCGAGGAGATGAGTAGAGTCATAACGGGAGGCAGACCAGTACCCATTAAGGCTATCTATAGATGCTCTATTACTATAGCTGGAAGAGAGTTTGGGGGACGATTCTTCGTGATGCCACTTCCCGTGTATGATATCATATTGGGAATGGATTGGCTTAGCTATGCTCACGCAGCCATAGACTGTTATGAAGGTAGTATTCTGTTCAGTCCCCCAGGTATGATACCATTCAGTATCAGGAGGACAGGGCCGGAGATCAGCCTAGAGCCGAACTGTTGTGCGATAGTTGGGGAGTTAGCACCGCCATACCCTATTATTAGGGGGTTTATGGATGTATTCCCAGAGGATCTTCCAGGACTTCTGCCTGACAGAGATGTGGAGTTCACTATAGATTTAATACCGGGTTCATTACCAGTATCCCAGGCTTGCTATAGAGTGAACCCCAAGGAGGCCATAGAGATGAAGGAGCAGATCGATGACCTGTTGAAAAAAGGTTTCATTCGATCTAGTGCTTCTCCATGGGGAGTGCCAGTACTCTTTGTACCGAAGAAAGATGTACAGTCCGGTTGTGCATTGACTACCGGGTGTTGAATACCATCACCATCAAGAACAAATATCCTCTGTCCAGGATAGATGATTTGTTCGACCAGTTGAGTGGGGTGAAGGTATTTTCCAGGATAGATTTGAGATCCGGTTACCACCAAGTGAAAGTCAGGGCTGAAGACATCCAAAGGACTGTGTTCAACACTAAGTATGGGCAGTACGAGTTTTTGGTGATGCCATTTGGTCTCACAAATACACCAGCTGTCTTTATGAACTTGATGAATAAGACATTTCACCAGTATCTGGATAAGTTTATCGTGGTGTTTATCGACGACATCCTGATATACTCGAAGACGCTGGAGGAGCACGCAGAGCACTTACGGACAGTTTTGGAGATTCTGAGGCAGGAGAGGCTGTATGCCAAATTATCGAAGTACGAGTTCTTTTTAGACCGAATGGAGTTTCTCGGCCATGTGGTCACTGGAGAGGAGATCTCAGTGGATCCCAGGAAGGTTGCTGCCGTCGAGACATGGAAGGCTCCGACATCAATTGTCACGACCCGCTCCCAATTTTGGGATACGAGTACGTGGCCAAGTCCAGCCTACGTCGCAGCATCGGCGGTAGTACGCTGTCTATGATAACAATGGTCCACAACAAGCACAACATGCATATATATCATCCACAACTAAGCCAGCAAAAATCACTAAAATATCCAATATTCTCAATATTATAAATATGAAAAATCTACTACAACTCAGAAAGTCTCGGGAACAAACCCGGATAGTAGAAAATAAAATAGACAACTAACTCCATAACTATAACTACTAACTAATGCGAATCCATAAGAAAGAAAATATGCTAATTCGCATCAGTGCTGGAACCGGGTACGCCAGTGACGTCAGTGTCTCCAACATACTCACCGTAAACCTCTGGACAGATCACGTCGTCTACAACTAAAAAATGGTTATCCAGTCAGGATTAGAACAAGTACAAGTCTAACCACCATGATATAAGTACAATATAAAGTAATAAAACACTAAACATGGAAGGTAATGATCAATGGAAACAATGAACAATATGAACAAGAAATCATGAGATGGAAGAAACTGATAAGGAAAGTAACTAGCATGAAAAGTAAAGAGACTCATGTAAACACTCGTAGTGCATGTGTCGTGAGAAGTACAACATTCTTACACATGGATGGCTTGGGTGAACGATGAGGTTATAAGGCCCGCCCCCGTAACCGGGAGAGTTGCCAATAATACCATCTGGGCTTTGTCCACGTACCTAGTAATTGTACCCCTCTAATATCCATACCTCACAATCACGAAAACACGATCACGATAACGATCAAGATAACAATGAGAAAACATGATCAATAGTCAAACACTCAACTCTCGTGTGTGTAACAGTCAAGACACGGAAGATAGCATGTATAAGTGAAATACGACAATATAAAGTAAATGCACATGAAGGTGTCAACAAGTACTTGCCTGAACTCTTGGATGAATTGATTTCACAAGTTGAAGACAATATGAACTCCGGCCTAGAAGCTATCAAATGAAGCCATCATCCCACGAACCCCGTCGCACAAACAACCACAAGTTAGATATAAAATCCTACTCTAAAAATCCTAGAAAGTGGCTAATGGGTTAAATCAATTAATACTATTCTAATTCTGGAATAAATCATCTAAAATCCTATTTTAACATATTTAATTCTGAAATAACAATCTACACACAACTATTTGGCCAAAGAAATTTATGGTTCCAAATTCGGGACCCGTGGCACGCAAACCGAGACATACTGTTGACTAACTGGTCAAATAATATGAATTCCAAGTTTGAGTAACATGATAGATTTCAGCGTCATGAGTGCACTGGAATCGACCGTGCCACAAAATCACGATTTGGTCAAAAGTTATCGCCATTATGGCTAACCATGACCAAATCGATGAACCGTTGACCAAATCTGACTTCTACGAACAAAATAAAATATTAGATGAAACTCTGAATTTCTTGAAAATTTATATGTCGTAGAGATCGGTGTCAGCTTTCCAAAACTTCAAACGGATCGCGAAACGGAGTTCGGGATCGCTCGGTATCTCGAAAACCGTGCGACGTGTTAATTTTTTGGACAACCGACACTCAAATAATTATTCAGAAATTCGAGATCAAAATTACAGAAATTAAAACATATATTCAGAAACCTAACCTCAATACGCTTCTAACAAAAAAAATGGCGCACGAAAAGGACGTCTGGATCAACGGCAAACCCTCCGTGAAGTCGAAGATCCCAATCAAACTCTCCCACAAAAAAAACTGCTGAATAAAATAGGGTTTTCGGAAAACCTAATAATCTAATATATATATATATATATATATATATATATATATATATATACAATAGGAGTCGGTGGCTGGCTAAGTCGGTGGCTGGCTCTGCCACGTGGCAGCATCCTATGCGCCCATAGCTGGATCCAGCGGTCCACAATAATCCGAGCTTGGCTCGGGCCAGCTCAGCCCTTTTGAGCTCGGCTTCCTAATAAGGAAGCCCACGTGGCTCCACCCATAGGCTGACGGGTGGGCCTGCCCCTCCCCGCTTCAGCGGCTGACGGGTGGGTCCTCCCTGCGGCTGACTGGGTAATTATTTTTAGACGTAGGTTTTTAATTACAGAAAATTAAATAAAAATTCAAGAAAAATTCTAAAAATTCCAAATAAATTCCAGAAAATTCCTAAAAATTCCTAGAAAAACCTAAAAAATATTTTAGGGATTCTAGAGCCCAAATAAATTATTTGACCTCAAAAATACCTTCGGGTGCTCTCACAGAAATTCCTAGAAGCTTAGAAAATTAATAAAATAATATATAAAATTCTCTAAAAATCTCCATAAAATCCTGAAAATTCTAAAATGGTGAGATAATATACTAGGGGCTGTCTGGAGACCCTGGGGACCACATATGTCCTAGTTTTACTATACTTAAGCTATAGGCCTAGGTACGCACCCTTGTGATCCCAAATCAAATCTCTATTTACCTACGATTCAAACCATCATATAAATAATAATAAAAAAAATGCTCTCTAAAATAAATAAAAAAATTTCGGGAGACAAGTGCTACAAACTATCCCCCTTAAAAGATTTTTGCCCTCAAAAATCAAAATATCACAAATAGTATAGTATAATACCTAACTCTTACAAACAATAATTTCTTAATCTAAGTCATGGTGAGATAATGGCTAGGAACATAAGTGAACTAACAACTAACTAAGCATGCATAACAACTAAATCTAAAGAAGGCTTTCAAGGAAACATATTTAAGTTACCTATGTCTTGGGGTTGAGTCAAAGCCACAAATGCTTGTCCTTGACGTTGTGCTCCTCCAGATTGCTGTTGTGAAACTGGCCTATGAGCTGGTGCTGCGGGGCATTCTCGCACTTGGTGGTCTGGTGCTCCACAAAGGAGACAAAGTCCTAACCTCTTCCTACAATGGTCTCCCTTGTGTCCTTCTTTTCCACAATAATTACACTTAGGCTTGGGTGGGATAGGCTGCTATTGTGGCTGGGATAGTACCACCCTAGTTGGAGGTTGATGCTAGATTTGAAGGGTCTTCTGAGAAATATTAGGATGTTTTGTTGGTTCTTGATGACTACCATCTCTACCTCTCTTTTGGGAAGCTACTTTCTGCCTTAGGATAGATTCTTGACGCCTAGCTGCATTCAAGATATCTGTATAGGATGTTGGGTCTACTGACGCTGTTAAACTTTGCAACTTGTAATTCAGCCCAGAATGGAACTTTTCCGCCTTCTCTTCTTCTGTAGATACAAAAGTAGGAGCAAAACGACTCAAGCGACTAAATTCTGCATCATATTCGTCTACTGTCATGCTCCCCTGCTCTAGTCGTATGAATTGATCCCGCAGCTCCTTTCGAACAGTGGTGGGGAAGAACATGGTATTGAAGAGGTCCGTAAACTCTTCCCATAACACATTCTTGTCCAACCGTCTTTCTTGTGCTGCCCACCAATGATGTGCATTGTCCTTGAGCTGCATCTTTACTGATTTTATCCATTTCTCCGATGGCAGCTCCGATGCCTCTAGTAGTGTCTCTATCTCCACTAGCCAATTGGTGACTTCTATAGGTTTCTCCGAGCCAGTAAATGGAGGCAGGTTCATCTTGTAAAACCCATCAATAGTTCCCATACGATCTTGTCGCGCTTCTACGCTCCTCTATAGAACATTTGCATGTCTCTGCTGAGTCTCCATCATGCCTTGGAGTAACGTAAGAAGATGAGCTCCATCCACAGTTACTCCTTGGGTTGGGGCTGTTGGTGGTGGTGGTGGAAGATCCTCAGCACTAACCCTATCTTGTTGATGGTTAGAAGGCTCTACGAACTCGGTACTCTCTGCTGTCGATCCCTCGGGTTCGGGAGTAGCAAAAGGGTTAGCTACCCTTTTCGTCTTACGGATCGCACTGCGTCTTATCTCAACCATTGCGAACTAAAAGGAAAAAAGATGTGGTTAGAATGGTAGATACAAACATATCGAAGAAATCACGGACGAAATCAAGCAAGATGCAAATTAGGAGACAATAAGATCCTCAGATAAAATAGACTCATAAGGTTGGAAATCCTATTTATGGATGATATAACCTCCTAACTTTAAATCTATTCGCAGGCTCGTAGTAGTACAGCTAACTTAAGCACTACCACGAGTTCGCAGTCTTTTGCAAAATTGGACCTGCATGGGCCACCATAAAAACTTGTCACGACCCGCTCCTAATTTTGGGATACGAGTACGTGGCCAAGTCCAGCCTACGCCGCAGCATCGGCGGTAGTACGCTGTCTATGATAACAATGGTCCACAACAAGCACAACACGCATATATATCATCCACAACTAAGCCAGCAAAAATTACTAAAATATCCAATATTCTCAATATTATAAATATGAAAAATCTACTACAACTCAGAAAGTCTCGGGAACAAACCCGGATAGTAGAAAATAAAATAGACAACTAACTCCATAACTATAACTACTAACTAATGCGAATCCATAAGAAAGAAAATATGCTAATTCGCATTAGTGCTGGAACCGGGTACGCCAGTGACGTCAGTGTCTCCAACATACTCACCGTAAACCTTTGGACAGATCACGTCATCTACAACTAAAAAATGGTTATCCAGTCAGGATTGGAACAAGTACAAGTCTAACCACCATGATACAAGTACAATATAAAGTAATAAAATACTAAACATGGAAGGTAATGATCAATGGAAACAATGAACAATATGAACAAGAAATCATGAGATGGAAGAAACTGATAAGGAAAGTAACCAGCATGAAAAGTAAAGAGACTCATGTAAACACTCGTAGTGCATGTGTCGTGAGAAGTACAACGTTCCTATACATGGACGGCTTGGGCGAACGATGAGATTATAAGGCCCGCCCCCGTAACCGGGAGAGTTGCCAACAATACCATCTGGGCTTTGTCCACGTGCCTAGTAATTGTACCCCTCCAATATCCATATCTCATAATCACAAAAACACGATCACGATAACGATCAAGATAACAATGAAAAAACATGATCAATAGTCAAACACTCAACTCTCGTGTGTGTAACAGTCAAGACACGGAAGATAGCATGTATAAGTGAAATACGACAATATAAAGTAAATGCACATGAAGGTGTCAACAAGTACTTGCCTGAACTCTTGGATGAATTGATTTCACAAGTTGAAGACAATATGAACTCCGGCCTAGAAGCTATCAAATCAAGCCATCATCCCACGAACCCCATCGCACAAACAACCACAAGTTAGATATAAAATCCCACTCTAAAAATCCTAGAAAGTGGCTAATGGGTTAAATCAATTAATACTATTCTAATTCTGGAATAAATCATCTAAAATCCTATTTTAACCTATTTAATTCTGAAATAACAATCTACACACAACTATTTGGCCAAAGAAATTTACGATTCCAAATTCGGGACCCGTGGCACGCAAACCGAGACATACTGTTGACTAACTGGTCAAATAATATGAATTCCAAGTTTGAGTCTGCAACATGATAGATTTCAGCGTCATGAGTGCACTGGAATCGACCGTGCTGCAAAATCACGATTTGGTCAAAAGTTATCGCCATTATGGCTAACCATGACCAAATCGATGAATCGTTGACCAAATCTGACTTCTACGAACAAAATAAAATAGTAGATGAAACTCTGAATTTTTGGAAAATTTATATGTCGTAGAGCTCGGTGTCAGCTTTCCAAAACTTCAAACGGATCACGAAACGTAGTTCGGGATCGCTCGGAATCTCAAAAACCGTGCGACATGTTAATTTTTTGGACAATCGACACTCAAATAATTATTCAAAAATTCGAGATCAAAATTATAGAAATTAAAATATATATTCAGAAACCTAACCTCTATACGCTTCTAACAAAAAAAATGGCGTACGAAAAGGATGTCTGGATCAACGGCAAACCCTCCGTGAAGTCGAAGATCCCAATCAAACTCTCCCACAAAAAAAACTGCTGAATAAAATAGGGTTTTCGGAAAACCTAATAATCTAATAATCTAATATATATATATATATATATATATATATATATATATATATATATATATATACAATAGGAGTCGGTGGCTGGCTAAGTCGGTGGCTGGCTCTGCCACGTGGCAGCATCCTATGCGCCCATAGCTGGATCCAGCGGTCCACAATAATCTGAGCTTGGCTCGGGCCAGCTCAGCCCTTTTGAGCTCGGCTTCCTAATAAGGAAGCCCACGTGGCTCCACCCATAGGCTGACGGGTGGGCCTGCCCCTCCCCGCTTCAGCAGCTGACGGGTGGGTCCTCCCTGCGGCTGACTGGGTAATTATTTTTAGAAATAGGTTTTTAATTACAGAAAATTAAATAAAAATTCAAGAAAAATCCTAAAAATTCTAAATAAATCCCAGAAAATTCCTAAAAATTCCTAGAAAAATCTAGAAAATATTTCAGTGGTTCTAGAGCCCAAATAAATTATTTGACCTAAAAAATACCCTCGGGTGCTCTCACAAAAATTCCTAGAAGCTTAGAAAATTAATAAAATAATATATAAAATTCTCTAAAAATCTCTATAAAATCCTGAAAATTCTAAAATGGTGAGATAATATACTAGGGGCTGTCTGGGGACCCTGGGGACCACATATGTCCTAGTTTTACTATACTTAAGCTATAGGCCTAGGTACGCACCCTTGTGATCCCAAATCAAATCTCTATTTACCTACGATTCAAACCATCATATAAATAATAATAATAAACAAAATAAAAATAAAAAATGCTCTCTAAAATAAATAAAAATTTTTTGGGAGACAAGTGCTACATCAATTTCAGAGATCAGAAGTTTTTTGGGTTTAGCATGCTATTATAGGAAGTTCGTCCAGGACTTTGCTAGGATAGCTGAACCCATGACGAAACTAACGCGGAAGGACACAGAGTACATCTGGTAAGAGGACAGCCATGCAGTATTTGAGAAGCTAAAGAGGAGGCTGACGACCGCTCCAGTTCTGACATTGCCTTCAGGATCTGAAGGTTTCACCATTTATAGTGATGCTTCGGGAAAGGGGCTAGGATGTGTCCTGCAGCAGCATAGGAAAGTAATTGCTTATGTATCTAGGCAATTACGGACTTATGAACAAAACTGGCCTACCTACGACCTAGAGTTAGCTGCGGTGATCTTTGTACTCAAGTTATGAAAAAAGTACTTATACGGAGAGCGAGTGGAAATCTTTACTGACCATAAGAGCTTGAAGTATGTGTTCACGCAGAAGGAGTTGAACATGAGGCAAAGAAGATGGTTGGAGTTGATGAAAGACTTCGACATCGATTTACAGTATCACTCCGGAAAGGCAAATGTGGTGGCGGATGCGCTGAGCAGGCATCCGATGGCATGGTATCTGAAGATAGATCGACATTTGTGGAAAGATCGGGAAAAGCTCGGTATCGAGATAGTTTGGCCAGGATCAATGATTCAGATGATGGCGCTAGACATTCAGTCAAATTTGATAGAGCAGATCAAGGAGACTCAGTCTACAGATTAGAGCCTCCGCAGACTCAGAGTCCAGGCTTTAGCTGGATTGCTAGATGACTTCACCGTAGCAGAGGATGGATCCTTGAGGCACGACAGCCGGTTATGTGTGCCGAAGGGAGAGCTGATAGAGGCGGTCTTACAGGAGGTACACCGATCGTGATATTCTATTCACCCTAGTGCCAACAAGATGTACCGTGACTTACGAGAACATCTTTGGTGGCACGGGATTGAGAGAGATGTATCACACTTTATTTCGAGATGCCTAGTTTGCCAGCAGGTCAAGGCAGAGCGTCAGAGGCCAGCTGGTCTATTGCAGCCATTACCCATTCCCGAGTGAAAGTGGGAACATATCACAATGGACTTCGTCTTAGGGCTTCCTCGTTCCCAAGGGGGGAAGGATGCCATATGGGTCATCATTGACAGGCTGACGAAGTGTGCTCACTTTATACCCTTCAAGATGGGGCTCTCCACCGAAAAGTTGGCGGAGCAATACATACAGCAGATAGTTTGCTTGCACGAAGTACCAATGAGTATCGTATCAAACTGGGATAGCATATTTACGTCCCATTACTGGAGGAGCTTGCAGGAGGAGTTGGGCAGTCGGCTCAAGTTCAGTACATCGTACCACCCACAGACCGATGGACAGTTCGAGAGGACGATTCAGACACTAGAGGACATGCTGAGGACTTGTATGCTGGAGTTTGGCGGATCATGGGAGAGCCATCTGCACTTGGTAGAGTTTTCATACAACAACAGCTACCAAGCCAGCATCGGTATGTCTCCATTTGAGGCACTGTATGGACGCTGATGCCGTACTCCGCTCTTTTAGGATGATATTGGGGATAGAGTTATGCTTGGGCCAGAGATGATCCCTGATGTAGCAGAGAATGTCAGGATGATCAGTGACAGACTCAGAGTTGCTCAGGATAGGCAAAAATACTGGACTGATGCTAGTCGTAGACCGATGGATTTCGCTGACGGAGATATGGTATTGGTGAAGATATTACCTACTAGAGGGACGATCCAGCTCGGACGAGGCGGCAAGTTGAGCCCCAGATACATTGGACCGTTCGAGATACTCGACAGGATCGGAGAGGTAGCTTACAGGGTTGCACTTCCACCCAACCTAGCAGGGGTTCAAGATGTCTTTCATGTGTCTCAGCTGAGGAGATACGTTCTAGACCCCAGCCATGTACTAGATCATTCAGAGTTGGAGATCGGACCGAGTCTTGCAGTTACTGAGCAGCCAGTGGAGATATTGGACCAGAGGAAGAAGAGGCTGAGGAACAAAGTCATACCCTTGGTCCGAGTAGCTTGGAGCCGTCACTCTCCGGGGAATCTACTTGGGAGAGGAAGTCTGACATGAGGGAGAGATATCCTTACTTGTTCGACCCACCAGCCGCGAGGCAACCATCCGTTCCTGCTTGATACCGTAAAGGTTAGTCTTCATAGTAGCCTTAGTCATTGTTTGTATTGCTTGCTATATTAAATATTTATAGAGTCTTCTATCCTTGCGAATTTTGAGGACATAATTTTTCAAGGAGGGAAGATTTGTAAGCCCCTAGATATTTTTAAGATATTTTAAATAAAGAATTTTAATTTTAAATAGCATTTATATCCTTAAAATAAATTATTATAATTATTAGGAATTTTCTAGAATTTTTAAATAATTTTTAAAGCCAAAAATATTAATTTACAATTATTTAAATTATTTTTATATCAGTTTGTAATTTATTAAATTTTTTTAAATACATTTTGCAATTATTTTAATTATTTTAAAATAGTTTACAATTACTCAATTTGATTTAATGTCAGTTTGCAAATCTAGAATTTGCAAACTGTTATGGCGGTGGGGCTTTGTGTAATTACTAAATTTGGGAGGGGGTTCTGCAAATGCGCCACCCGATCACCGTCTTCCTCCGTCATTATCTCCGGCGATTAGCCGTAACCCTAACCCTAAATCCTAATCGAAACCCTAATCTAAACCTAGCCCGACCCTATAAATAGACCCTCGACCTGAAACCCTAACCCTATTCTACTCCCCGACCACCACAGCCGTCGTCCTAGCCTATTCTTTCCGACCACCCTCGCCGGAACCCTAGATCTAGGATTCCAGCCACCCTAAGCCACTTCCCGACGAACCACCACCACCAATCGACGCGTCTCGTCGAGTCGACTCGGCCACTATTTTTCTCCGGCCACCCCGACACTTACTCCTCCGTGCAACGCCTCCGACAGCCTCCGTCCATCGGACACATACGTGTCATTTCTCCTAGGTGTCGAGTTGTGTCTCGTGTACACGTGTGTGGACTCGCCCAGTGTTGGAGAGTCCAGTGATGAGCGTGGATACGATAAATTCGTGTCGTGCGTGTCGTGCTAGCCATGGACACAGGATTCGTGTACTCATGTCTCTAACTGTCCGGACATGAGTTTAAAATAACTTGGTTATTGGGTTTGGGCTTGTGTTATTGGGTTTAAACCCTCACAGTAACGTGTTTTAATTAATCGAGTTTACTGTTTAAAATGGGTTTGGGTTTGGGCCCAATGGGTTTTGGGCTATTTATATATATATATATATATATATATATATATATATATATATATATATATATTTATATATATATATATATATCTGTGTGTATGTGTATTTTTATATATATTATATATAAATTGTTATATATATTGTATATATACTGTATTTTTATGTGTATATATATATATATATATATATATATACACACATATACAAAATATATATATTTACATGTTATTTTATTATCAATAAATGTTCATGATATGTATATTTTACTGTATTAAAATATATTATTTTATTGCTTACGTTTTTAAAATCAGTATTTTGTAAACTGTGAATTATGGCCATCTGAGTCCAGGCCTAGTATGGGTTTTGTGGACTCAAATGAGCCTAAATACATTTAAAGTCTGTACGAGTCATATTGGACTTGATTCATGGCTTTGGGTCCCGTATCTGAACTCCGGTTCAATTTCGTATACGTGGATAAAATATTAAATAATTAATTATTTATTTTTCAGAATTTGTAACTTGCTGTATTTGAATTGTTATATATAATTTAATACTGTAAAATTCTGGGAAAAACTTTATTTAAATACTTTGTTAATTTAGCTAATTTAATATAGTTTTTCCAGGATTTATTTAGTACTTTGACGTTTTATAAAAATGGGAAAACAAAACTCATTTTTAGGGTACTTATGTTTATTAATTTTTAATAAATACCTATGAGGGTTTTTAGTATAAATTTCTATAATTAACAAGGATCATCTTGGAACTTTATTTTATGTATTTTTAAGCATTGTGCCTATCTTAATAATTGTTGGAACACAGTGTATAGTCTGATTTATTTATTGAATAATTATGACGTGTGATATATTGTGTGATTTTGGGATATTGTAGTATTGGACCTTACCCTATCGTAGTGTAAAGGCCCTAGAAAGTTTGTTTAGGTATTGTATCACCATACATTGGTCTCCTATGCTAAAGTCACCATTTGGCCAGGTGTCTAGTCAGAAAGTCGTGTCACACCACTAGTGTCCTAGTATTTAACTTAGTATAAAAACTAAGTTTATGTATCATTTTTACAGTGATGGAACACATGATATCTATAGCTTCATATACATACCCTTGTTCTGCACAAGGCAAGTACCTCTACAAACTTTATTTACTGCATATAATGAATTGTGTATAAAATCATGTTAAAATACCGATACCTAAACTGCAAGTCATATCTCTCCATGTTTCACATACTTTATACTGCTCTCAGTATCCACCATGCTTTATACTGTTCTCGTATCACCCACATGCTATAAAACGGGTTATGGAGAAACTGTTAGTAGAGTACGTGATCATGCCCTCTTCTCCGTATGTATTAACCGTGCACTGTTATATTCTATATACAACTTTGTCGTATGTCTGATCCCGCGTTTGTGTATGAATATAAACCGATGCCGTTAAGTGTACATATGTGCACTTCAAAAAATTGATATGTACCACTGTACATCCTATTTTACCTATTGACCGATCACGTACATGCTACAGTTTTAAACTTTAAAACAAACATATATTGCCATAATAAAATGTATCTAAAACTGGATAAATCAAAATATGCCATGATTATGTTATTTCATCTATTTCCATTACATGCTCAGTATTATATGTTCGTAGTACAAGTACTTGCTTCCGTCTTGACACGATAACGTTGTTGGTATACTTATCGAGGAGGAGTTGCTATGTGATTCCTATTATGGAGTTGCCGTCGAGGATCAGACTTTACCTTATGAGGATGTACCTGCAGGGAAACTCGTCTAGTTTGTTTAGTTGCTTGGGACTTTTTAAGAGTAGTCATGTTTAGACTATGTATTTTGATACTGGACATGTATCTAGTTTTATGTCTTGACTATGTATTTGGAACATATTTATATGAGATGATTTTGTGTTTGGGATATTTTTTGGCTCAATATGACATATAGAACTGTTAGCACACTTTGATCTTATCTTGTTTGTCTTTAGAACAGCTTACTACGCTTTATCTCAAGCGTAGGCTGGACATGACTCGGCCCGGCCCAACAATTTGGGTAGCAGATCGTGACATTAGGCGCATAGCCTTGGATGCATGCCACTCTCAGCACATCCATTTTGGGTGCATGCTCTTCATGACACCCCGTTGACCCCTTGTGCCATCTCTTGCAAATGTCTGTACTTTCTCCATGGTCCTTAGTGTGAATTGTGACTTTGTTTGTACTCTTTACTTGACTGGTCCTATAATGTTATCTTTCATGTTGCATATGTACTCGGAGCCTTAAACATGATCTTGGTATGGCTCGTACACTCTCTAACAACTTCTTGACAGTGTCCGCCGTGGTGCACTTACATGAACACGACATGACAATATGACTTTACATGATAACTCTTGATAGTGATCTGTCGTGGTGCACTCTTGACAAGTAACTTGATATGATAATTCTTGATGGTGGTCCGTTGTGACGCACTCTTGACTTGATAAGTAACATGACATGATAACTCTTAAATAGTGACCCGTCGTGGTGCACTCTTGACAAGTAACTTGGCATGCTAATTCTTGATAGTGGTCCATAGTGACGCGCTCTTGACATGATAAGTAACCTAACATAATAATCTTGATATGTTATTGCGACGGCTATCTTGACTTGCTAAGTAACTATTATCTTGACACCGTGGTTGTTTGTGCTTGTGTAATCTACATGTCTCGTCTTGCATCATATTTATGACATAAATTTTTGGTTACCACGGTCAGGGATTCATACTGAATCTGACTAGGTTAACAACTAGATTAATCAGGTAGTTCATGAAAAGATTTTCCAGCTACAGGCAGTCCCGTTATCTGGGTGCTTTAATTGGACTTGTAGCCTGCCGTCGAGTAGGGCACATTTCCAGCACAATGTCATGTGTTGCACCCCCAAGTCACCTAATCCAACTCTCTCAACTTGTAACTGGATAACCTGGATTAAGTCTGCAGGACTTGTGGCTATTGGAACATCTCATTGCATCTTGTTAATAATTAGGCTTGTGATAACCCTAGTTAGTTAAAAGTATCAAGACGTACTTGTTGCTTGGCCGTGATTGATGGATGGAGTCTAGTCTAGTCTTGTATAGACAGTGCCAGTTCAGGATTACTTTAGCACATTATTGTTATGCTTTACTCTTGTCGATAAATGAGTGGAGACTAAGCTCTGTTCAGGTGAAGGATTACAATCCCGGTCCTTGTTTGGTTTACGGGTTGTAACTTGGTTACCGAAATAGTTCCTTAGTTATCTTATCGTTTATTATCCTGATTTCTTAACCCATGTCTTTCATTATCAATTATGTCTTCATGTGCTAATATGCTGGTTTTAGTTCTTAAGTGAAGTCTCCCTTGTGGCAGTTGCTCTTTCTGCGTCTGACCCAGCTGGTTTTGTATGGCCAGATTTCGGAGTAGCTCCCGAGGATCTTCCAGCCTTCCAGCCAGATGGTGAACACTAGAAGAAACCCTAGCAACAAGTGGGTTTATTTTACTCTCCTACTCTAATTGTAAAATTATTCTTTTGAGGCATTTAGCCGCCGAGCAAGTGTTAGCTCTGTTTCACTTAACAAAATGCCTAAAATTGGCTTTTGAAAGAAAACTAGAAAAAGTACAAAAAGTACAAATTGTTCTGAGAAATATTGCTATGGAAGTCTGATCTGAGAGCGATCACTTTGTTTCTTGGATCATACGATGATGATGAAGAAAAATGCTTGAAGAAGACGAACAATCGGAAGAACTAAGTCACCGGAAAGGTAAGCAACGGCACTGATGGCACAGTTGAATGCTTTCTTGCTTTGCTTCACCTTGTTCTTGAGAAAAAGTTGAAGAAATTCTTCTGAAAATATCACTCTGAAAGTATGAGTTTTCTCAGAATCTCCTCTCCTGTATTTTCTTCTCTATTGATCCCTTGATGAATAAAAATAAGTCTATTTATAGACTAGATCCTCTGTGCGTAAAAAGCAACCATGTTTGGTAACTGTCACCTATGATGAGAATCAACCTTTACGCGTGATGACACGTGTCCCACGTATAATTTTGATCTTTACGCATGGTGACACGTGTCCCACTACTTCAACAAAATGAGGAGTGCACGTACACACGTCCCTCAATAAGTGAGGCATGAAAGCCACATAAGCAAACCATGTTCTCCTGTAACTAGAAAAGATCGGGCGTAAAAAATGTTCCAAAATATACTTCCTGCGTAAAGTAGCAGACTGAGCGTAAAATAGCCCAAAATAAACTTCCTGCGTAAAATGGCTGAAAATAGCCTTGAGCGTAAAATTAGCTCAAATAAACTTTACGTACACAACAGCCTTGAGCGTAAAAGCTCGAATAGCTTTCGTGCGTAAAAGAAGCAATCTCTTGAGCGTAAAGTAGCCCATCTGCACACTAAATGACAGTATTGGATTTGGTGTAAATTAAATCTTCTCGGCTTTTGTGCTATCAGAAAATCATTATGTCAGAATCAGTATCATGCGTATTAAATGCATGATTTGACAGCCTGTCCTCCGCGTAAAAGCTCAGTGAATAGCTCTCGTGTAACTCCCAGTTTTCCAGATGAGGGTAATTTTAAAATTTTGTAATTATATTATTATTTATTGATATTTATTTCACATTGTAATTTTTGGTAATTTTTAATCATTTTTAAACTATTTAAAAACTGTTTTAAGTCATGACTTGTGATTTTGATGTGCTGCTAGTAAAACCCTAGTGACTGCATGAGCTAGAGCCTAACCATGTCATTAGGATGATTTATTATCATTTTTAGCCTAGGGGTAATTTGGTCATTTTGGCTTATTTGAATTTTTTAATTAATTTAATGAATTGGTGAATTCTAGTTTGACTTTGACTTGCTAAGACTAGTAGACTAGCCTAGAACCTAACCCTAGCTATAGTAACCCTAGTCTAACTTGATTTAACCTATTTTAGTCATTAGAAGTTAGTTTTAGAATGAGAGGATTAAGTTTAGTGGAAATTAAGTCATGACTTATGGTTTTACGAAATGACTTATGACTTTATGATTTAATTGATCATGACTTAAGCCCATGGGCCAATTTAGGAAACCCTAACCCTAATTTTGCAACTTATGACCAGCTATTGGAGAGCCCCTCCCTATTTAATGTCATGTTGAGGAGTTCTTGCCTCTTTTAGAGCTTGACCTAGTTTTGAAGAAAAGGTATTTTCTCCCTTCCCAAAAATCCCCATAAATTCATTTTAATTCTTCTTTAATCCTAGTCTTTTGCATTAGGACCTAATTTCTGTATGTTTATTATTTCTGGAGGTTAATTTAAGTTTTGGGTTCATTTGGAGCTTTGGAGTTGGTATTTGGAATCTTTCCATTAGGACTTTCTTGGAGGATTGATACACATAGGTAACCACCCTCAAATTACGATTTGATTTTGTTTTCTTTGCATTTAGGGCTAGATCTAGGAGTCCCCTACATGTCCCTGAAGTTTGAGCCAACTTCGTGTCCGTTTGGTGTCCGTATCGGACACGTGTCATAGTGTACGTATAGGTGTTCGATGAAATGTCACTTAGGAATTGATTTTCAATTTTTGTAAATCTAATTACATGAATTTGTAGATCTAAATACGTACATTAATTTTGTGAAGGGTGTTAGGTATTTTGGTGTCGTTTTTGTGTCGGTTTTAGTGTTGGACACGCGCACACTGGACACGTGCACTGTCTTGCATCACGGGCTGGATTTCTTCCTGTGTCGGACACGGGGACACGCCAAATTTTGGGAGGATGTCAGGGCACTGACTAACATCATCCTCCCAAAATTTGAGGCCATTTGGTGCAGTATGCGAGGAGTTCTCCTCCTCGCACTAGCCGCACTGGCCGCGCGCGCGTGCTGTACACGCACGATTTTAGCCACTGTCACGGCTTAAAACCTGACACGAAACGTGACTTGGACACGTTTCAGGTACCCTAGGACCTAGCCCTATCCTAGGCGAACCCACATGCATGACCACGAGGCACGGGTCGCCCTGTGTCGTGTGCTAGAATGACACACACACGTGCACGACGATGTGTGCCTGTACGAGTGCCTGTGTGTGTTTCTAGACGTTAACACGCCGTGTCCGGCTCTAGGGTGACACGAAAAACTTTTCAGGACACGAACACAGGTGGGGGGTCATATACCAACCACTAATTTAGATTACTATCACGATTTTGATTTTCAAATCGTATTTTCCCCTTTGGACTGATACGTGGTTCAGTTTTGAGATTTCTGAGAAGTTTAATTCCCTGTTTAAACTGTTTTTCTTGTTTAATTTTCATGTTAAATCACTCACACACATGTATTAGACTACTGTTAATGTCGGTTTATAATAGAAGTTAGGTTTAGGATTTCAAAATGGATTTTGGATGTTGAACTGTCATTTGAACCTTAAATTTCTGATTCCTGAGGACTTCGATGTTTGTAAATTATTCATTGATTTAATTTGTGATGTGTGATACCTATATATATCTGGGATTGACCTACTCTATTGGGGGTTTATATTAACAAGGGAATTTGGTTGTTGATTTGCAATGCACTGATATATATACACTGTCGATGAGCACTGAATTTCTGAGAACATGTAGATGGACACTGTCATTTCTGAAACTCACATAAAACTGAGAACAACCCCTATCCCACACACACATTGCACCATCAAAACCCTCATTTGTACCATTAAATACTCACACACACACAATTGTAAATTCCTGAGATGTTGTACACTAAATCCCTGAAAATTCCTGAGTTAGCACACTGTTACCTGAGCTACACACCACTGATCTCATTTTCCTGTTATACACAGGTTACCTATTCCCTGTTAGCTAATCTATCATACACACTCTATAAATTCTGAAAACTGTGAATTAAACCCTGAGTTTGGGACCTTCATGTTGTAAACATGAGATCACTAACCCCCCTTGCATGTGTGATACCCCTACTTGCTATTGAAACCTGAGACCAGTTCACCCCTTTCAATTGACACTATCACACACACACACACATAACTTGTTTCCCTGTCACATGTACACTCACACACACATGTGTTAGACACTTCGTGGACACTCTTCACATCACTTGACACTAGTGATTGGGTTTTGTGTTTGAAATCAATTGATTTGGGTTTATGAGGATATATGTGATATTTATATAGATAGGTGATATATTGAGTTGGGGTATTTAGGTACAGTGAAGATAGAGGGAGTGTTAGAGTTTAGGCTTTACCTTGCTTGCCATGCATTGGTAGCAGCAGTGGCAGCAACCTGCTGCCTAAATTATTGCTTAGTAGCATAAGGGATGTCCTGCAGAGAGTTGAACCTGCAATAAGGTTTTGGGTGAGTGTGTAGAGTTGGCACGCCTTAGTGAGTGAGGGTGCACTTAACCTTGTGTCATACAATAGAGTGTGTACCTTAGTGTTTTGAGAGATAGTGTATAAGTGCATGTATATTAAGTTTGAATGAGAGAGGATTGAACTGAGAGAGGGATGTAAATTGGGTATTCATGATTAGGATTGGGTTGTAATCAGTTAAATCTTTGTTTCCATTGGCTTTTGGCTTGGGTTAGGCCTATAGCAGGTTAGGTTTGAGTTTTAGTTGGACTTGGCCTTAGGCCATGTTTAGTGACAATTAGATAAGGATTGGGTCAATTGGTAAGGAGGGAGAAGTGGAAAGGAGATATTGAATATATGTGGGTATATATCTATAGGGTATAAGTGTTATGGGTAGGTAAAGTTAGGAGATTAGGCTGAGGTTATGTTTAATTATGTATAAGTATTAGCGTATGGTTTGCGAATGGGGTATATATTTTAGATATAGGCCTATGGTAGAAATATGATACTCTAGGACACTGGCTAGTATTGTCTAGTATTAGTTATAGTGCTAGGGTAGGGCAGATAATGACTAGGAATAGCTTAGTTGACTTGTTTGACCTAAATTGATTGTTAGGTCGACTAGTTGACCAAGGTTTGACAATTTAGCTAGATATTGACTTGGTTTGACCTAGAGTTGACCAAGAGTTGACTTTGACCTAGATTGACATAGAAATCATGTAGATTGCATTGTAAACATCATTTACCTTGTTTTAAACACATTATAACTTTTACTGCTCTATTTAGGATATTGTGACTCTGGTGCAGACATCTGATATTACACTACTCTTTTCAGAGTAGCAGGCGAGTACATTCTCTGATAGTTCTCTCATTTACTTGTCAATTACTTACTTCAGTTGTAGTTAGTTCTATTTGATTCTCTGTTTCAAATACGATTTGATATTACTGGATCCATTTCATGCGACACTTATTTATTCATGTCTGGCCTCTATTTCTGGAATCACCTACTGGAATCACCTACTGGAATCACTTACTGGTATCATTCGTGTTCTGGCTAGACTTATATATATTCGTGTCGGGTTTTGGATTCACTTGTATTTGTCGGGCGGGGAAATATTGGATTAGGCATGTAAACATACCCAAATACTGGAACCACTCCCTTAGAATTATACTGAAATGATAGCCATCCCACACTTGGCAGAGTGTGCGGTGTACCGTATTGCCTACAGCCGTTTACATGTCGATCTCGATATTTTAAAACACACTGTTAGAGTATAGTCTGGACTCACCCTGGAATCTTTGATCACTGACTGGACTCACCTTATACTGGACTCGTCTTGTACTGGAATCATCTGGTATTGGATTTACATTGTCTGGACTCACACATGACTCTTATTATACTGTCTGGACTTATATCATGCTACTCTAGTTCAGCTAGATTATATTTTACAGTCTTTATTGCCATGTTTCTCTTCTTGTTTAGCTACTTTATTTTTCTTGTACCTTAACTGTTCTCTACTTCACTACCTGTATAAAACTGCCATGATTCATCAATATAACTGTCTATAACTGCTTTATAGTTCTTTGTCATTTATTTGGGATTTCTTGATGAGTTGTACCCGTTCCTGTCCTGACTGGACCTGTTGAAAATTTTACAGATGATTGCCCTGCGGACACATGTCCTACATATTATGGACCCAGAGACGGGATGGCTACCTTGGCCCCGACACTCAGGAGTGATCGGGATTTAGTTTAGTAGACTAGCATCTGTTGTTCTTGTTGAACTTGATGTTTTTTATTGAGACTTGTATAGTATTGAGATTGTTGAGAGTAGTTATTATTTTATTAGTTGTCTTCTATTTCTTAGTTATTTCTTCTGTGTTATCTTATCGTGCTTAGACTGTGATTGAGTTACAATATCTTATACTTGTCCTCCGTTCGAAGTTGAGCATGATGAGTAAATTATATATTGTGTAAGTTGTTGGTTAGATAGTAACCTTGGGCAGCGTTCTACCGCCGATACTGCGGCATAGGTTAGACGCTGTACGTACTCGTACCCTCACAATGGGTGCGAGTCGTGACACATTTTTAGTGGTAGCCATCCAGGTCGAGGGTCGCATTGGTGCGATGTCGTGGTAGTGCAACAATTAGTTGTACTGTTGCGCGCCTGTAGCACCCAGTTTCCCAAATGAGGATAATTTTGAAATTTTGTGTTTATAATTATTTTAATAATGATATTTAATTCATGATATGATTTTTAGTGATTTTAAATCATTTTAAAATTATTTAAATCAATGACTTGTGGTTTGACGTTTTGCTAGTGAAACCCTAGAGACTGTTTAACCTAGAGCCTAACCATATGATTATGATATTTTAATGTCATTTTTGGCCTAAGAATATTTTTGCATTTAACCTCTTTGAATTATTTTGATATTATTTTATTATTTATGATATTGTTTTGGGGTTATTTGAGTCGGGTTCGAATTTTAACTCAATCCGACTTAAAATGGGGGTACGGGGGTAGTTTGACTCTAGTGGGACCCACACACTAGTTAGGCATGGCCCACATGATATTAATTTTAGTCCACATGATAGAAATATTTTAGTTAGAGGTTAGACTAATTATTATGGATAAGGTTAGTGTGATTAGAGACTTTAGAATGACTAATTTAGCCCCAACCAATTAGCCCTTTCCTAATACTCATAGAATAGGTTAGTGGGGGCATTTTGGACCTTACCATAATAGGACAAATAGCCCCATATGGCCAGCCACTTTGGGAGAGGATAGGCTCAAGTTCATTTCATTATTCTCATCCACTCTCTCTCTCTTGTTCTTCCCCAAATTCCTAGAGAGCAATCCCTAGCAATTTCTCCACCAAATCCTTCTATTTTGCCACCAAACCTTCTTCTTTCCTTCTCCATTCTAGCCAAGGAGGAAGCTACCCAAGTTTGGGAGGATTCGGAGCTCGTTCGTGTCCTTTTGGAATCTCTACGTGTCGGTGTCGCTCCGGGAAGGCTTTTCTTCGACTCGATCTACCGGGAGGTATAAATCCCTTCTTCTTTTCATTTCCTCATACATATAGGTCTATTTTGAACCCATAGGAATGACCCCCATGGTTGTATCTCCATTTGTGTCCATTTCGTGTCCATTTGGAGGTCATAGGAGTGTCCTTTGTGTTGTGGTTGTGTCCATGTGGGAAAATCCCAAATTTGGACACACTATGTGTTGTTGTTATATATGAATGAATTATTACATGTTTAATCTCATATTTTTGTATTGGAGATGTGTTCTATAGTGTCTCATATATATATATTAGTGTAGAGAGTGAGTTCTTGATATATTATGTTATATACTTGTGTTCTTTTGTCTCAAACTACCCAAATCCGTCATGATTTTTATCCACGTTTTTAATTTCAGCCCTAACTTAGAAATGTCATAACTTCTAGCTCAAAGCTCGGTTTAATCTTTCGTTTTTTTAAAGAAGCATATTGAAGTTAGCTTTCCAAAAACATGTATTAATAGGCCTAATTCTTTCTGTAACTTTCTGGAGAATTATTTGAG
Organism: Iris pallida; assembly: GCA_029216955.1. Lineage (NCBI taxonomy): Eukaryota > Viridiplantae > Streptophyta > Magnoliopsida > Asparagales > Iridaceae > Iris > Iris pallida. Next base: position 12,633,352 of record JANAVB010005600.1, read on the forward strand.
TGTCAGCTGCACGAAAGACAAATACGTTCTCGGTGTTTTCGCGATTCGGAAAGCTAATCCTAGATTTTAATTCATGCTGAGATGGTACAGTATTGATTATTAGTAGGAGTTACTATTCGGCATATGCATTTTGTGCACCCTTGTGTGTAATGTAATGTTCTATTTGATTTTAACCCATGTTAATGTATATAAATTATGTAATTAAATAGAGAATGCAAGCATGAGTAAATGGTTAAATAAATAATGTATAAGGTGTAAGTATCCTATCTAATGTAAGCATGTATAAGTATGGCTTGTAATGAATATGTAGATTCCATAGTATGTAATGTATGGTACATATAGTGGTGGAAGAGAATAAATGAATGATGAATGAATGCAAGCATGAATGTAATATAATAATAGATGTAATGTATGCAATATACAAGTTAATGAGATGTAATGTTCTATGTTAACACAAATCCTATATTACCTCATGTACCCCCTTACACTATGTTGACACTATCACACTTGACACATTGTTCACTTACACTTTGACACTCTTTGATATGTATACACTATGTATGCCCATTTAACCCTTACTTGCCCCTTTGCCATGTTCACATACACACACATAGCCTCTTAAATAAGTATTTATGAATATAGTTAACTTAGCTATGTATGTATATGTTAGCATATTGTGTTGTTATATATAAGTTTATATAACCATTTGAAATGCCATGATTATAGACCTAATGTTGAATACCAATATATGCATGTGTATATATGTGTAGACATATATAGCTTAAAGTAATAGATTACCTAGTGTATATCCAATGTGAATTCTTGCCTATTTCAGTATTGAATAATTACATGATATATAGAGTTGGGTGTATGTTGGCTTGTATAGCCATGTATTGATGTGTGCTTGCTAGGATAGTCTTGGTTAGGCCTAGTAAGACTTGCTGGGTTAGGACATGACCTAGTTTGACCTAGTTTGACTAGTGCAGTTGACCAGAGTTGACCAAGGGTTGACTTTGGCCTAGTTTGACCTAGATTCATGTAGAATGCATTGTAGTGCTTTATATTACCCTTCTGGACATGTTGTGACTTGTGCTGTTCTAATTAGGAGCCATACACCTCTCATCGGACAGTATCTTTATCTTGGACATTCAGATATCAGGCGAGTACATTCTCTGATTATTTCATATCCTGCTTAGAATTATTTTCTGCAGTAGATTACTTTACTTATACTGTCACGATGGTCACACGGATTGGTACTATATGGATCCTTTCTTGAGATGTTATCCTTAGGGAGCATCGGGTACTACATGTTCTGTGCGTTTCACTTACATGGCGTATCACTATGCTTCATTGGTTCTTTGATCACTTACGACATATACTCTTATGATCGTAGATTCTTCCTGGAATCTTACACTATTGGGTTATCCCCAGAATCCCCATTTATGGGACTTACACTATTGGGTTACCCCCAGAATCCCTATTTATGGGACTTACACTGTTGGGTTACCCCCAGAATCCCCATTTATGGGACTACTATGTACCACCCTTCGGGGGCTACCACCCTTCAGGGGCTTACCACCCTTCGGAGGCTGTTACATAGCATCATATAACATAACCTGGCTGGATCCTTGTGTATTGAATTGGGGTACGGGGGAGTATTACATGTTCATATTGTACTCTGACTCATTAGTCACTGCTAGTTCTCTATGTATAGTAGATATTTCTATTACAGTTCTCTCTCTGTTTACATACTGTTTTCTTTCAGTACCTGTATCTTACTTTACTGCATGATTATATTTTCTAACCTGCTATGATCTGTTGAGATGTACTGTACTCGCTCCTGTCCTGACTGGACCTGTTGATAAATTTTACAGATAGCCTGGAGGTTGTCTGCTAGCCTAGAGGAGACAGTAGAGGTTGCATAGATAGCTAGGGTTTTTGCTTACAGTTTATTTTCAGTCATCTTGAGTTGTATTTATGGATTACTGTATTTGAGTTTTGAGATGTATTCTGAGTTTGTATCTTAGACACTTAGACTTCTATCTGTTGTATCTCTTTTCGATTTCATGTTTTATCTATCTTCCTTTATGCTCTACCTTAGATGTGATTGAGTTTACATTCTGCTATGTCACCCCCATTCGGGGAGTATAAACTGTTTAGTCTTATATTGTTAGATGCATTGAGACCTAGGGCAGCGTTCTACCGCCGACTCTGCGGCGTAGGCTGGGCGTTGTTACGTTCTCGTGCCCTAACTCTAGTACGATAGAAACTCAGGAATAGGCTTTAGTTGAGAGTGTACTCAATCACAGTTAGGACTACTTGAGAAGATTCTTGGGATGACCCTTGAGAATCTCATTATAAACTATCTCGAAATTCGATTATGACAGTTTCTGTCTACTTCCTTGTTTATCGTTGAATTTGATTCTTGGTATTCATTATTGACTTGATTTTCTACCAAGATAACATTACGGGCTAGGTTGCCTCAGTCATGGAATCTGGAGTCTTCTACAGCCACATTAGCTGGTTTAGCGATGAGATAGAGTCTGATTTTGGATGTATTTCTCGGGTGTGAGAATTTAAAGTTTTCGCAGCCAAGCTAGCGGCAATGCAAAAATTTTAAATACCATGATTCTAGAGGTATGTACATTAGTTACGGACTCTATGGATTATCGCAGCCATGCTTACTGGAGTGATGAGAATTCTGGTAACATGGTTCTGGATAGACGGGTATGATTATCAGATTGCAGAATATATACCATATAGATGGTGCCATAGTATAATTGAGTAAAAAATCAGGATGAATATTACTTGAGTGTCATGGATTAGATAGAGGGAGCTAGGCCACCTGTAGCACAGCACCGTGCCCCGCACCATCAGAGGGATACACCCAAGAAGGGCAGGGCTTTTGCGCTGACAGTCGAGTAGACTGATGCTACGGGTGACGGGTTAGCAGGTCTGTCTTTTCTGTTCTTCCTTCCATCTTGTTGTGTGATTCCATTAGTACATGTCAGGATGTTTTGTGCTGTGATAGATAGTATATCTACCCTGTTCGTGACTGTGGAATCACGACCAGTAAGATTATGTTTGCATGATTATCTCTTGACAATGATTATTTGGGTTTGACCTAGAAAGGGTGCGATCATTTTAATTTCGAGGAAGAAATTTTTCTAAGGAGGGTAGGATTGTAACACCCAGTTTTCCAGATGAGAGTAATTTTGAAATTTTGAAATTATATTATTATTTATTGATATTTATTTCACATTATAATTTTTGGTAATTTTTAATCATTTTTAAACTATTTAAAAACTGTTTTAAGTCATGACTTGTGATTTTGATGTGCTGCTAGTGAAACCCTAGTGACTGCATGAGCTAGAGCCTAACCATGTCATTAGGATAATTTATTATCATTTTTAGCCTGGGGTAATTTGGTCATTTTGGCTTATTTGAATTTTTTAATTAATTTAATGAATTGGTGAATTCTAGTTTGACTTTGACTTGCTGAGACTAGTAGACTAGCCTAGAACCTAACCCTAGCTATGGTAACCCTAGTCTTACTTGAGTTAACCTATTTTATTCATTAGAAGTTAGTTTTAGAATGAGAGGATTAAGTTTAGTGGAAATTAAGTCATGACTTATGGTTTTACAAAATGCCTTATGACTTAATGATTTAATTGATCATGACTTAAGCCCATGGGCCAATTTAGGAAACCCTAACCCGAATTTTGTAACTTATGACCAGCCATAGGAGAGCCCCTCCCTATTTAATGTCATGTTGAGGAGTTCTTGCCTCTTTTAGAGCTTGACCTAGTTTTAAAGAAAAGGTATTTTTTCCCCTTCCCAAAAATCCCCATAAATTCATTTTAATTTATTTTTAATCCTAGTCTTTTGCATTAGGACCTAATTTCTGTATGTTTATTATTTCTGGAGGTTAATCTCAGTTTTGGGTTCATTTGGAGCTTTGGAGTTGGTATTTGGAATCTTTCTATTGGGGCTTTCTTGGAGGATTGACACACATAGGTAACCATCCTCAAATTGTGATTTAATTTTGTTTTCTTTGCATTTAGGTCTAGATCTAGGAGTCCCCTAGCTGTCCCTGAAGTTTGAGCCAATTTCGTATCCGTTTGGGGTCCGTATCGGACACGTATCATAGTGTACGTATAGGTGTTCGATGAAATGTCACTTAGGAATTGATTTTCGATTTTTGTAAATCTAATTACATGAATTTGTAGATCTAAATATGTACATTAATTTTTGTGAAGGGTGTTAGATATTTTGGTATCATTTTTGTGTCAGTTTTAGTGTTGGGCACGCGCGCACTGGACACGTGCACTGTCCTGCATCACGGGCTGGATTTCTCCCTGTGTCGGACACGGGGACACGCCAAATTTTGGGAGGATGTCAGGGCACTGACTAACATCATCCTTCCAAAATTTGAGGCCATTTGGTGCAGTGTACGAGGAGTTCTCCTCCTCGCATTGGCCGAACTGGCCGCGCGCGCGCGCTGTGCACGTGCGATTTTAGCCACTGACACGGCTTAAAACCTGACACGACACGTGACTTGGACACGTTTCAGGCACCCTAGGACCTAGCCCTATCCTAGGCGAACCCACATGCATGAGCACGAGACACGGGTCGCCCTGTGTCGTGTGCTAGAGTGACACACACGCGTGCACGACGCTGTGTGCCTGTATGAGTGTCTGTGTGTGTTTCTAGACGTGGACACACCGTATCCGGCTCTAGGGTGACACGAAAAACTTCCTGGGACACGAACAAGGTGGGGGGTCATTTACCAACCACTAATTTAGATTATTATCATGATTTTGATTTTCAAATCGCATTTTCCCCATTGGACTGATTCGTGGTTCAGTTTTGAGATTTCTGAGAAGTTTAATTCCTTGTTTAAACTATTTTTCCTGTTTAATTTTCATGTTAAATCACTCACACAAATGTATTAGACTACTTTTAATGTCGGTTTATGATAGGTGTTAGGTTTAGGATTTTAAAATCGATTTTGGATGTTGAACTGTCATTTGAACCTTAAATTTCTGATTCCTGAGGACTTTGATGTTTGTAAATTGTTCATTGATTTAATTTGTGATGTATGATACCTATATATATATATATATATGGGATTGACCTACTCTTTTGGGGGTTTATATTAACATGGGAATTTGGTTGTTGATTTGCAATGCACTGATATATATACACTGTCGATGAGCACTGAATTTCTGAGAACATATGGATGGACACTGTCATTTCTGACACTCACACACAACTGAGAACAGCCCCTATCCCACACACACATTGCACCATCTAAACCCTCACTTGTACCATTAAATACTCACACACACACCCAATTGTAAATTCCTGAGATGTTGTACACTAAATCCATGAAAATTCCTGAGTTAGCACACTGTTACCTGAGCTACACACCACTGACCTCATTTTTCTGTTATACACAGGTTACCTATTCCCTGTTAGCTAATCTATCACACACACTCTATAAATTCTGAAAACTGTGAACTGAACCCTGAGTTTGGGACCTTCATGTTGTAAACATGAGATCACTAACCCCCCTTGTATGTGTGATACCCCTACTTGCTATTGAAACCTGAGACCAGTTCACCCCCTTTCAATTGACACTGTCACACACACATAACTTTTTTTCCTGTCACATGTACACTCTCACACACATGTGTTAGACACTTCGTGGACACTCTTCACATCACATGACACCAGTGATTGGGTTTTGTGTTTGAAATCAATTGATTTGGGTTTATGAGGATATATGTGATATTTATATATATAGGTGATATGTTGAGTTGGGGTATTTAGGTACAGTGAAGATAGAGGGAGTGTTAGAGTTTAGGCTTTACCTTGCTTGCCATGCATTGGTAGCAGCAGTGGCAGCAACCTGCTGCCTAAATTGTTGCTTAGTAGCAGTAGCTACTATGAGGGATGGCCTGCAGAGAGTTGAACCTGCAGTAAGGTTTTGGGTGAGTGTGTAGAGTTGGCAAGCCTTAGTGAGTGAGGGTGCAATTAACCTTGTGTCATACAATAGAGTGTGTACCTTAGTGTTTTGAGAGATAGTGTATAAGTGCATGTATATTAAGTTTGAATGAGAGAGAATTGAACTGAGAGTGGGATGTAAATTGGGTATTCATGATTAGGATTGGGTTGTAATCAGTTAAATCTTTGTTGCCATTGGCTTTTGACTTGGGTTAGGCCTATAGCAGGTTAGGTTTGAGTTTTAGTTGGACTTGGCCTTAGGCCTTGTTCAGTGACAATTAGATAAGGATTGGGTCGATTGGTAAGGAGGGAGAAGTGGAAAGGAGATATTGAATATATGTAGGTATGCATCTATAGGGTATAAGTGTTATGGGTAGGTAAAGTTATGAGATTAGGCTGAGGTTATGTTTAATTATGTATAAGTTTTAGCATGTGGTTTGCGAATGGGGTATATATTTTAGATATAGGCCTATGGTAGAAATATGATACTCTAGGACACTGGCTAGTATTGTCTAGTATTAGCTATAGTGCTAGGGTAGGGCAAATAATGGCTAGGAATAGCTTAGTTGACTTGTTTGACCTAAATTGACTGTTAGGTTGACTAGTTGACCAAGGTTTGACAATTTAGCTATATATTGACTTGGTTTGACCAGAGTTGACCAAGAGTTGACTTTGACCTAGATTGACCTAGAAATCATATAGATTGTATTGTAAACATCATTTACCTTATTTTAAACACATTATAACCTATACTGCTCTATTTAGGACATTGTGAATCTGGTGCAGATATCTGATATTACACTACTCTTTTCAGAGTAGCAGGCGAGTACATTCTCTGATAGTTCTCTCATTTACTTGTCAATTACTGTACTTCAGTTGTAGTTAGTTCTATTTGATTCTCTGTTTCAAACACGATTTGATATTACTGGATCCATTTCATGCGACACTTATTTATTCATGTCTGGCCTCTATTTCTGGAATCATCTACTGGAATCACCTACTGGAATCACCCTGGAATCACTTACTGGTATCATTCGTGTTCTGGCTGGACTTGTATTTATTCCTGTCGAGTTATGGATTCACTTGTACTTGTCAGACGGAGAAATATTGGAGTAGGCATGTAAACATACCCAAATACTAGAACCACTCCCTTAGAATTATACTGGAATGATAGCCATCCCACACTTGGCCGAGTGTGCTGTGTACCGTATTACCTACAACCGTTTACATGTCGATCCTGATATTTTAAAACACACTGTTAGAGTATAGTCTGGACTCACCCTGGAATCTTTGATCACTGACTGGACTCACCTTATACTGGACTCGTCTTGTACTGGAATCATCTGGTATTGGATTTACATTGTTTAGACTCACACATGACTCTTATTATACTGTCTGGACTTATATCATGCTACTCTAGTTCAGCTAGATTATATTTTACAGTCTTCATTGCCATGTTTCTCTTCTTGTTTAGCTACTTTATTTTTCTTGTACCTTAACAGTTCTCTACATCACTACCTGTATAAAACTGCCATGATTCATCAATATAACTGTCTATAGCTGCTTTAAAGTTCTCTGTCATCTATTTAGGATTTCTTGATGAGTTATACTCGTTTCTGTCCTGACTGGACCTGTTGAAAATTTTACAGATAATTGCCCTGAGGACACATGCCCTACATATTATTGACCCGGAGACGGGATGGCTATCTTGGCCCCGACACTCAGGAGTGATCGGGATTTAGTCTAGTAGATAGCCTCTGTTCTTCATGTTGAACTTGTTTTTTATTGAGACTTGTATAGTATTGAGATTGTTGAGAGTAGTTATTATTTTAGTAGTTGTCTTCTATTTATTAGTTATTTCTTCTGTGTTATCTTATCGTGCTTAGACTGTGATTGAGTTACAATATCTTATACTTGTCCTCCGTTCGGAGTTGATCATGATGAGTACATTATATATTGAGTGAGTTGTTGGTTAGATAGTAACCTAGGACAGCGTTCTACCGCCGATACTGCGGCGTAGGCTGGGCGCTGTTACGTACTCGTACCCTCACAGTGGGTGCGGGTCGTGATATCTCGCATAAAGTAGCTCGCGTAAAGTTGTACTCTGTTTGAATTCTGCTTAAAGTCTGAGTTTGACTCATTTTGAATTGCGTAAAGTTCTCAACTTCTTTGACTTGGTCTATGAAGTACTTTTTACGCTCCTACAAAACCTCCTTCAAAGTTTTCAAATTATTTTCAAAATTTGAACCACTTTGAACAGAAGCGTAAAATTCGAGATTTTAACAGTCTGCGTAGAATTCGGCATATCCAACGGTCATCCGCGTAAAATTCGGGATACTCAACAGTCCGCGTAAAAGTCGGGATATCCAACAGTCAGCGTAAATTTCAAAAATTTGAACCGAATTCAAAATTCTCTATAAATAGAGCTCTTCGAGTAGAGAGAGAACTTTCTAGTCTTTTGCAATCTCGAACTCTCTTGATTCTCTTCTCCTTCATACTTCTTATTTCGATTCGATGGCTCCCAAGAACAAGAATGCCGTCGGCAGCAAGGGCGATAAGCCCGCTACTGATTCATCGTCGGCCGACTGCGCAAAAACTACCGTCCCATCGTCGGCGACGCCCCGACAGACAAATCCCACTGTAGCTCCGACCATAAAAGGTAGAGCACTACCTAGCTTCGGTCGCGAGTTCATTGGAGAAGAAGAAGAACCCAACTTTTAAACTCTACGCCTACGTTATACGTGTCAGCGTGAAGTTTGAAATAAGAAAATAAGCCCACGTTATACGTGTCAGCGTAAAAATAGAAACATACGCCCACGTTTATACGTGCCAGCGTAAAATTCACATTACGCTCACATCAATATGTGTTAGCATAAAATTAAAATACGCTCATGTCAACACATGCCATCATAAAATCCGTAATACGCTTACATCAATATGTGCCAGCGTAAAATTTAAAATACGCTCATGTCATCACATGCCAGCGTATAATCCGTAAAACGCTCACATCAATATGTGCCAGCATAAAATTTTCACAAGTGAAAAAAAACTTTGCGTAAGACAAAGAATCTTTACACTTAAAAGTTTTTGTCACCATTAATAAGCGTAAAGTTTGCATAGTCAGAGTCTTTAATCTTTATGCGTAAAACTCAGACCAAATCATCTGCGTAAAAAATTTCAAATTAGATTTTCACTAACTTGATTTTTTCTTTTTTTTTGGCAGTAGATTTGCAAATTCACCCACTTGCAAAAATATTTGGCTCGCCAGCTGATATGGTGGGTTCAAATTACTTGGAGAATTTATCCCACGTTGAGTTCCCTCAGTCGAATTCAGAATACCCTGAGGAGAGAGCACAGCTGATAGCTGCTCAAGGGGACAGAATGCTGTTGTCCATGATAAATGGGGAAGTGTTGGTATCGTTAGATGACCAACAATTTTTGAAGCCAGCCTTCTTGTTCGGAGATGCCATAGGCTTGAAATCACAAACACACCCCAAGAAAGAGGCTTGGGTGTTCAAGTTTGGGAGAGGGCGATGTATCTCCCCGACATGGATAGGGATTATCCCTTTTCTACAATTGTCCATGCCACCCACCCCCGAAAGATGCTATGGAACCTGACTCCCAGCAGTCATGGTAGGCCGGGAAGGATTATCTTCAAGAGAGAGAGAGCAAATGACATGGGCTACCACACCAGCACTCCCAGTGGTGGAGTTGTCCCCTTCTTCGGTCTCTTTACTCCGAGTGAAGATTCGGCTTTGATCCAACCAGTGCAGACCCCAATGTTTATTAACAAGTTCATAGGGACTGCAGTATTATATCCCCAAGCCAACCCTAGGCTACCAGGGTGGTTGACTCCATATAACCAGAATTGGATTCAGCTTAGTGCCTGGATCCTGAAGCACTTCAAGACAGACTTGAAAGCCATCGGCCTCTATGAAGCGGTAGCCTCTACAAGCCAAGGTATACCACCGAACAGTAATTTATTCCTGGCTCTGATGGAGATATATATCAGTTCAACAGGAACTTTTGTGACCCCACTCGGTGAGATGGGTCTTGCCCTGCACGAGATGCAATTCATCTCGAAGCTGCCAATGGGTGAAGCGCTTTATGAAGAATATGTTCCCTCCAACAGGGAACTGGCAGAAATAAGAGAGAAGAATCCTTGATTAGTTGAGGTTTACCAAGAATTCATGTGTCATTACTTAATTTGCACATCTATGTATGACAGTGGATCACACTTGGCGTACACTAATAAAAGGACAACTTATCTATTCTATCATGAGAATAAAATATCCAAGAACGAACATGGAAGATTTTAAGAAAATAAGGCTCCAACCATCAACCCTTGTTCAATGATCCCTGCAGATTTGATCAATAGTTTAATGATCTCACATAAGTCTCCAGACAAGTATCTGCCCAAAAAGACCAGAGACATCCCTACGGGGACTGAAACTTTGAGCCACCTGAGGCACGGTAGTCAAAAGCTCTCCAGGGAAGCTTTGCTAGCAGGCTTTCTGTCCTTGTGGCTACGGAGATGGTTTGTGTCCGGAATCAGCACAGTAGACCGAATTCACCGAAACGTACTGTGGCCGGCAATACGTTTGGTGTTCAAAGCCAGAATTAACCTGCTATCGGCAATGGTGTGCCGAATAAATGCAGGTTTGAGGACTTTTGGTGAGGAATTAATCAACAATGCTCCTCACCGAAAAGATTTCCCAAGGGTGGAGATGACCTACACTTATCTAATGGGCTGGCTGCTACATCATAACTGTAATTTGCTGCCGCAAGGCCCTGGAGATAATGCGGAGGTCTTCCTCTAAAAATTCAACAAGGCCACATGGACTGCTACTACAGTGGCAGATACCCGAGCAGTATTGAACTATTCTCACGGTTGGAACTTCTTCTGCACACGACCTCAAGTTCCAGCCGACTGCCTCGGCGTACAGTTTGAAGATAGGGGGGAAGGAACAACTTTATTGCCTGTGCCAGTTTTCAGATGTCTAGTGTGCATCAGACCCTTCCATCTGATGTACAAGAATGAAGACGACTGCGCGTTCGAACCATATCTACCAAGTCGGTTCGCTCGCCAGTTTGGATATGACCAACTTCATGTTGGTAATCCCTCCACCAGCTTCCGCCATTATGGGAAGCTAATCGATGGTGCAAGGGCCTGTAGGTATTTTAGCACCGCTTGTACCGGTGCTAAGTTTAACGTATCGATTGCTACAAGCACGACTGAGCTACGTATACTTCATACGTATGCTCGCTTTTATGCATTGATTCGCTCCTTCGCCCATGGCTACAACTTGAAAGGTAGTCTAAGATGGCCCAAGGAAGGGAATGTAGAAGAGCCGGTCAGGGTATTTCCGGATATACCCGATGATGCTGCTGTTCCAGATCAGTATCTGGAAGTCATTCCTATGGGAGCTGGGGAAGCAGCGGCGGGACCAATCATTATTGGCAAGTCCCGGAAACGAAAACAAGGTGCAGCTGCTACTCTTCCAGAGAAGACCCTCCCTGAAAAGAAGAAGAAGGTTACCGTCAAAGGGCCTTCTAGACCAAGAGCCGCTACCCCAGAGAGTGACACTCCAGTTGATGAGCGCAACATCTGGCATCTTCTTCAGCTCATCTTGGAGAAGGATCCTCTACATCTCAACCGACAACATCCACAGAAGGTGTGGGGGTTCTATCTCCAGGCCGCCTCAGTTCGCCACTTCATTTGTCTTTGCCATCAAAGGCACAAGTTACTGAGGGGGCTGCCCCTACACATACTGTTGATCGAGAGCTCATCCCATCTGATGAACCAGCTCTAGCTTTCGATGATGATGAATGGGATGGGGACTATGACTCGTACATGGCATGTTCTGCACCTACTCCAGGTAAATATATATCACACAAAATCTATACAAGATTATGTATTATGATTTTGTATATTAATTTATTTTGTTTAATTTATAGGTGTCATCATTACATCAAAGCTTGTGGCTCCTCCTCCTCCTCAAGAAGATATTTATAAGGAAAATGTGGAGTCTGAGGAAGAGGATTCTTCTTCAGAAGAAGAAGATGCTCAAAAAGAATGTCCTCCATCTACGGAGGTACAACAAGAGCCCGAAGTACAGACTCAGCCAGAATTGTCTCCTCCTGCTGAGGGCAGGGATAAAGAACAAACTGCAGTAGAACCTACTATAGATAATAAAGAGGCTACTGAGGAAAAAATAGACTTCAATGAAGAACCAGTTGTAGAAGTAACCATTACAACTGAAATACTTGAAGAGCCTACAGAGCCAGTAACCGAAGAAGGTGATGAAGACACAGTCAAATCATCAACTGAAGCTGAGGACGTTGTAATAGCATCCTCTGCTATTGCTATTGATCCAGCACAAGTTCCTGAAGAGACAATGCCCGAACCGGAGTCAGCTGCCATAACTACTATTTCACCCGCACCAATCACCGTCACCGAAACTCAAGTAGTTTCGACTACAGAAACGGCTGGAATAACAAGTGCTGAAGATACAATTCCTGAAGCTCCTGGGAATCAATTAGCCATAGTAGCAACAACAACAATGGCTTCATCTCAGTCTGCTACAAGGCAACAACATCTGCTCCTACTCTTCAGAAAAGAGATTTGGTAGAGATTGCCGCCACATCGAGCTCAAACGCAGAAATGAATCTCTTAGTTGAGATACATACTGAGACTTTTTACAAGACTCTGGCGGCTCTGATCAAAATGGTCCTGAATAAGGGCCTCAATTATGAAAGCTTGAAGGCGTCTATTTCTCTTACGATCAGAAATGTCGCCATGTTCAATGATGCAGCGAGAGCAGCGGCATTAGAGAAGACCGTGGAGGAACTTGAACAGCCTATTAGAGAATATCTAAGGCTGTCAAGCGAAACTACTGAAAGTCTTATCCAAAGCGAGTATGACGCTTTATCATCTGAATACTTTGCTCGGGAGACGACTTTCAATGAAGCCCTCCATGAGTACAGCATAAAGGTCGCCAAAGAAAAAGTTTTTTTGGCTGAAGCTAAACCCCAGCTGGAGATCCAAAGAGAAGCCTATGAAACTTCAAACATGAGAATTCATCAACAAAATGATAGAATTCGAGAAGTTGAAGCTGAATTGGCTCGTTTGAAGGCGGAAAGGGAGCAGTTGATCAAAGCGCGAGACCAGCAACTAACACAGAGTTCAATTTTGGAGGAACAAGTTTTCGGAGCTGAAACTACCATCAAAACCCTTGACAAAGCCAAGGATAAGATGATAACTACTTTCGCTGACTTCTCTCATATTTGTACTCCAGAAGCTCGGCGTACTTTAGCTACTACAACTATGATGAACTCTCGCGAGAAACGTCTAGCAGAGCTGCAAAAACTGCTAAAAGACTTATCTGCTCCGCCTTAGGCAAATAAAGAGCTTTTGTAATTTTCTATCTTTTTTATTCTGTAATATTTACAAGACATGAATGAAATATTTAGTTTTGTGGCCCTATCATTTATTTTGAATTTAAATAATAGGTATGAGATAGAGAACACTTATCAGAGGTAATATAGACATGACAAGTCTTCTAAACTCAATAAATTATATCTATCCAGAGGTAATATAGACATGATAGATAATGAATCTCGTTTTCTGTTTAGAGTATACGATACTATCAGAGGTAATATGAACGTGACAGATAGCAACTCAAAGAAAAATAGATTAAGATCTATTCAGAGGCCATATGGACATGATAGATAGAAAAAAAGTAGACTTGATATTTATTCAGAGGTCATGAGAACATGATAAATAATAAGATCCCCTTCTTTTTTTAATCAGCTGGTAAGACAGTAGATCAAAAATTCTCTTTTAGGAGACATAATCAGCTTTAACTAAACATTGGTAGCTGGGGAATAAAGAAGAAGTTCAGACATAATATTTCTTCAAGAATTTGCCATTAATTAGCATCATGAGCAAATCTCCATTAGGTTTAGACAACATATAGGCACCATTGGAGAATACCGACTCAATTACATAAGGACCTTTTCATTTTGCTTGGAATTTCCCTTTGCTTTTATGAGTCATCACCAACGGTCTTCGAACGGCTAGAACCAGCTCATCGACTTTGAATACCCTTTCTTTAACTTTACGATTGAAAGTTTGAGATATGCAGGCCTGATATAGCTCAATGTGCTGTTGTGCTTGAAGACGTTTCTCGTATAGACCTTCAAGTTCTTGAAGTCTCAACCGGTCATTATTCTCTATAGTTAGCTCATTAGCAATAGCTATTCTGAGAGATGGAACCTGGATTTCTAGTGGAAGGATAGCCTCACATCCGTAAACCAGTAAAAATAGTGTAAAACCAGTAGGAGTTCGGACTGTTGTTCGATAAGTCCATAAACATTCTTCAAGTTTCTCATTCCAATCACGTTTATTAGAAGAGACAAACTTTTTGAGAAGTTTAATGATTGTCTTGTTGAAAGCTTCGGCCAAACCATTAACAGCTGGATTATAGGCCGTAGACGCCAGATTTTGGATCCGATTCTTGTCACAGAATCGATAAAATGCCTGACTGGCAAATTATGGTCCATTGTCATTAATTATCCGTCGGGGAATCCCAAAACGATAAATGACATGGTATTTAATGAAACTAACCACATTTGATGTTTTCACTTCAATAAGAGGAATCGCTTCCGCCCATTTAGAAAAGTAATCGGTTATAGCCAAGATAAACCGATGTCCCTTGACAGAAGGAGGGTTAATCGGACCAATAATATCCATGTCCCGAGCTTCGAAAGGCCAAGAAGCTGCTGTAGGATGTAAAAATTCAGATGGTTGATGAATGAAATCAGCATGAATCTGACATGCTTTACATCGTCTGGCATAATCTACTGCATCTGCAATCATGGAAGGCCAATAATACCCCATTCTTCGGATACGGTCTTATAATTTTGGACCTGGTTGATGAGCATCGCAGACACCATCATGAGCTTCACGGAGTGTTTGTTTAGCTTCACTCTCAGAGAGACAACGCAGCAAAAGTCCGTCATAAGAACGACGATATAACATATACAAAGAAGAATCGTAGTAGAATCGAATTGATCGTCTCTTGATTAATGCAGCTTCTTTCGAATCTTCAGGTAAAATCCCATGAACCATATAATCAATGAACGAACTTCTCCAATCCCTTTGTTGAAAACTTGATTCTGTAGTATAACTATGCTCGATGTGCAAATTATTCTTAACACATAACAAGTCTCGATCTAATAAAGTAATGGTATTTTGTCTTCTAATTGGAACAGCTAAGTCTGCAGCTAAGCTAGCAAGAGCATCAGCTTCCAAATTTTGAGAACGTGGTACAAACTCGATGAAGAATCCTTTAAATGAAAGGACCAATTCGATTACCACTTGATGATAAGGGATGAGGTAAGGATTTCTGACTTCATATGTCCCTCTGACCTGATTAACAATCAGTTGAGAATCTCCATAAGCTTCCAGGAACTCAATGTCCAATTGTTTTGCTACTTGGAGTCCAATTAGCAGAGTATTATATTCGGTCACATTGTTAGAGCATGGCTCATTAAGAGAATAAGCACGGTATATGACCATTTTGTCGGGAGAGACCAGGACGATGCCTACTCCGGAGATAATATTGTCTTTAGGTCCAACCCATGATGCTTCATCAAAATATAGTTGCCAAATGTCATCCGTCAAAGTCATGTTGCAATCTACGACTTCATCTGGAATGTCCTCATATAACTTAGAAGTTTCAGGTATAGGGTGAGCTGCTAAGAAATCAGCTAATGCTTGACACTTCACTGATTTTTGAGGTACATAGACCATATCATAAGGAGTAAGCAACATCGCCCAAGTGGCTAACCTGGAGTTAGGAATGCTTAGTTTTCTCATCAATACCATAATAGGATTTATTCTGGAAATAACATAAATAGTTTGTCCTGACACATAATGTTGTGTCTTTTGAAAAGCAAAAACCAAGGCCAGATATTTTTTTCTCCACAGGAGTATACCTGTGTTCAGCTCCAACCATCATTCGGCTAAGATAATAAATTACCTGTTCATGACCTTTGTCACTTTTCTGTGTAAGAAGAGCACCAAGTGAATGATCCAAGGCTCGAACATAAAGCAAAAATGGTCTTCCCACCACTGGAGGTACCAGAACAGGCAGATTTGTAAGATATTGCTTGATGTCATTAAAGGCTTTCTGACATGCTTTATCCCAGACAAATAATACACCTTTCTTTATTAGATGAGAGAAAGGTTGGCATCTCCCAGAAAGATTGGATATAAATTTCCTGATATAAGCAATGCGACCTTGGAAGCCACGTAATTCTTTTAGATTACGTGGAGGACGCATTTCAAAAATTGCTTTGATTTTGTCAGGATCAACATGGATACCTTTAGAAGTGATGACAAATCCTAAAAACTTGCCACTGGACACCCCTAAGAAAGATTTAGTGGGATTCATCTTTAGTTGATGTTGACGCATCAACTCAAATACCGTATTTAAGTCTTGAATATGATCATCTTTTGGTCGACTTTTGATAGCAATATCATCTACGTAATATTCAACTGTTTTTCGTAGATGTTCTTGAAAGATGTTGCTCATAGCCCACTGATACGTAGCACCGACATTTTTTAGTCCAAATGGCATAACCGTATAGCAGTAGATTCCAAGGGGTGTACGAAAAGCGGTATGCTTTTCATCTCCTGGATGTAGCTTAATTTGATTGTATCCTGAAAATTCGTCCATGAAAGACATGCGTTCAAAACCACATCATGACATCGGTAATCGGAAGTGGAAATTCGTCTTTCGGACAAGCGGCATTAAGATCTAAAAAATCTATACAAACTCGGAATTTTTTATTCTTCTTCATAACAGGAACAATGTTGACAACCCAATCTGGGTGTTGTTCTTCACGAACAAAGCCACATGTGATCAGATTTTTGACTTCTGCTTTAATTGCGTCCATCATATCTGGTCTTAAATACTGCTGCTGTTGTTTCACAGGCTTGGCATTAGAAAGAATATTGAGTTTATGAGTAGCTACTTTAGGGTCTAGACCCGACATATCCTCATAATTCCATGCAAAGATATCAATATATTCTTTATTCAGCTGTATCAACTCTTCCTTTTCATCTTCAAAAAAGTTTTTACTGATAAATATTGGCTTAGACGTAGTTTCATCTCCGACGTCAATCTGGACGACTTCATCTTATGTAGGTGGCTGTCGCTGTTTAAAACGAAGCTCCCATTGAGTGTCCATTTGTTGTGCCCAAGGGTCATTCTCAAATGGTTTCGATTCATCATCGGTTTGAACCATGTTAACTGAGAATATACACTCAGATTCATCATAATAGTCTTCATCAGAATATGAGGATTTTAAAAAATTGGAAGAAAATTCTTCTTATATATCTTCTTTGCACATATGGAGTGTATCCGATTCGATGAATTAGATTTCTTTCGAATCTGAGGATTGTGAAACACCGGAAGAAAATTCTTCTTGTATATCCTCATTAAACATGTGGGACGGATCGTATCCCAACCTATGTCGAGTTTTCTGGTAGAATGGATCGCCACATAAGGGTAACCGTCTACCCTTGCCTTGATTGAGACCTTGCATAGTCTTCAAATCATACCCCATATTCTGGATAATCTTGAAAGATTGTTGACTATATTTGTCAATTCGGATTCTTCCTTTATCTTTATCTCTAAGATCATCTGTCTGAATAACAGAAATATTTCTGGCCAGACCAAACATAATTTGGCGCTTGTTTTTCTTATCAGATAGAATCACGAAATAAGATTCTTCGTGACGTCTATAAGTTACACAAGCTTGTGATGAAGCAGCTACAGGAAGAAGATAGGAAGAAGATGTTAGGAACCTTTGAGCATATGGTCCAACATCGACATGAGGAGGAAAGGAATTTTCCTTATGGTCAATGTATAAGGTTTCCTCTGTATTTATGTCATATTTATGATGACTTTGATCATCAAGAGATAAAGTCATTCTGTCAATGAATTTGACAGCCTTATACTCCAAAAGGAAATCTTCATTGATATTAGAAAGTACAGAATGATCAATATTTACATCATTTATAAATTGACTACTACGCTTTAGATTGATCATTAACGGACCATTATCCATCTTCTGCGTAGGCTTGTCAAGGTTGATAATCAGTGGTAGTTCTGGATCATCCGTACAAGAAGTACGTCCCTTGACCTTGATCATAAGGGGTTGAACTTGGCTCTTGACTGGAATTTTTATAGATTCCTCAGACAAAGCTCGAGTTCTTCCTTTAACCTTGATCATTAGAGGTTGATCATTGACAGGTTGGGGTTGAATTCGTCCCTTGACTTTAATCTTCAAAGGTTGATCTTCTAGAGGATCTTCATTGATAGATTGCTCTTCTGCTGGCGACCGGTCTTCAGCCATATCAGATATTTCTTTCACCTGCTCCTGTTTGTATAGTATTGAGTTAGAGAAATATGCTTCAACACCCTTAAAAGGATTGATATCTGCAAATTCGATCTTCACAACCCCTTGAGAATCTACGTACTTGAAGCATTGGTGGAGAGTTGAAGGCACAATGTTATGCTCATGTATCTACGGTCTTCCAAGGAGGATATTGTAAGATACATCTGAGTTGATAACATAAAAAGTTGCCATAGTTCGAAGATCTCTAATTTGAATCTTCAGACGAATCTTCTCCAGTGGTTTACTCTTTCCAGAGTTGAAACCCACTATTATGGTACTAGTGTAAGTCAAATCACTAGTAGGGATCCTCAAAGTTCGTAGCATGCTCTGAAGGATTATGCTAATAGAAGACCCAGGATCAATGTAAATCCTATCAATTTTAGTAGATTCAATATACCCTGTGTAGCACAGAGGTCTGTCGTGCTTATCATGCTTCAACAACATATCTTCTTGTTTGAAGGTAATATTAGGAATTGCTTCCATCACACTATGACATTGTGGACATGACACCAGTATATTGTCCGGAGTCTTGAGTTGAGCTAAGCATGAGTCTGCTTGTAGCAAAGCTTCACTCAGAGTTTCATGGCTTTCTTTAGAAAGGTGAAAAAATTCAAAGATAGAAAGTCTAGCCGGAGTATTAGCTAACTGGGCTAGAATATCAAATTTGTAGGGCTTCATCACCACCCCTTGATTTGAAGCAGACTTCAATGGGATGTCAAAGCGTACTGTTTTCTATTTCCCTTTCTCAACCACAGACGGTTTAGAAGGTCTTGCTTCAGCAAGAACAGGAGACGGTTGAACTGGTAATGTTTCAGCAACGTCCTCCGCTTCTTTAGAAGTTCCCTTATATTCTTTGTGGTACTTTTTTCCAGATCTCGTACCAGCAAAGGTTTCTTCTTCAGGCTCAGGAGAATGAAGTACCATATTACAGGTTTTATTCTTCTTTCCCTTAGTCTTCTTCTTGCAAGAATTTTTATGAGGGACTTCAAATCCCAATCCAACAGTGGATTTTTGACTTTGAAGTTGTAAAGGAATTCACATTCCTTTATCATAGTTCAAACCTTCCGCTTTTTGAATGTCATATCCTATCTTTTTCATGAGATGGATTGATTGTTGACTATACATATAAATGGGCAGCAGACTTCCAATAGATGGTTCAACAGAAGAGGGAGGAATAGAGACCTGTGTAGCCACAGAAGGAATAGAAACCTCTGTAGCCATAGGAGAAGGAGGATTCGGGATAGGAGAAAAAATCCCTACAGGTGCTTTCTCATAAGCAGCAAAGACTTGTTGTGCCCTGTATAGAGGGACACTATTCATAGCTAACCACTGCTGATGAGTAAGTTTAAGTTTGGTAGGAGGAGCCAAACATGAAGGGCATATATTCAAACCCCTCAGTCTATCCTCCAAAGGAATTCCGTCCCAAAGATGATCCAAATCATCATGATCTGGAGTAAGAACATGAGAAATCATGTTGCAGGTTCTGACTTTTTTTACCTTTCTTGGGTTTTGAAGTTTTACCTTCATTTTCTATTTCAGGTACTAAGTCAGGATTGAAACCCCTCTTCCCGAAATTTGGATAATATATTTATATTTATTTATTTGGATTAAATGGTGACTTTTATCATATTATAAATAATTACTTAGTTAATTATTACGGTAGATGACTTTAGCCATGATGGAGTTTTGGAGTACAAGGCGACTAGAAATTATGGCACGGACAGTGAAATGGCGTGCTTTGACAAGAGTATTAGCCCTGGTAGGGAAGGTCGAGCCATAGCGATGTCCTAACTAGGAAAATCAGGCCAAGATGCGACTTAACTCTCACCGAAGATTTATTTATTTATTATTTATATTATTGAGTTTAGAAAAAAACCGGTTATACCATTTTAGTCCGGACTGGAACCGAACTGAGCCCGAGCCCATGTAGTCATGCGGCACGTCCAATGACATTCGTGTTGATGGAATTTGGTATGAGGGTGTTACATTTCATTTTAATGATATAATGAATATTTTCTAGTATTCATAATTAAATATTATAATTGTCATTATTAGTTGATATTCATTGACAATTGTGTAAAGTGGGTCCTTGTATAGTTTGGATTATTAGATTGTATGTAATGGTATATACACCCTTATGACTTATTGAATTTTATTATTATTAGTATTATTATTATTATCATTATTATTGAGGTTATTATTTATATAAAATTATTTACTAATATTGGATATATGTTTTTTGTTATCAAATAAATATTATTATATATATGGTCATATTTATAAAAATAGGCCTTCCTCTAGGAATAGATAACATTGGGTTTTATTTAGATTTGTATGGATATTATTATACTAGTATTCACATGAATATATATATATATATATATATATATATATATATATATATATATATATATATATATATATAGATTATATAAAAAAATAAGCAATAGAAATAAACAGCCCAGTCAGCCCGAGCCCGGGCATTCCCTCCCCCCTACAACACTTTTAAACAGCTGCAGCCCAACCAAGCTGTGAAGCCCGAACCCATTCCAGTTGACCCAACCCCCACACAACAAAACATCCCAGGCCTGACCCCAAGTCCCCACAACCCAGCAGCCGAACAACCCGAGAGTACGAATATAGCTATAAACACAAGAGGGAGAGAAAAAAACACCAAAACCCTAACGCCACCCTGCTCCCTAACCTGTGCGGCCACCCGCCGCCGGCACTACCGCTGCATGCGGTGGAGAATGCACGGAACGCAGCACGCACGACAATGCATCGAAAAAACAGAGCAGTGGCAGACAGCAGCACGGTATCGCTGGACCGACTTCGCGGTAGCTTTTCGTCGCACTCAGTCGACCAATGATCGAATCATCTTCCCCAGTATGTCACCAACCGATCCAATTCTTAGTCCCCTCGATTCGTTTTAAACAAATCGAATTAGCTAGTCTAGGAAATCAAGTCAAAAATCATGAAAAACCTGCTTGTAAACAGAGTAAAACCCAGTCCAACTACTCTAGTTCGCGGTCAATTTTCTTTCAACCCATGCACGATTTCGAAATTCCATTTGAAGACACTTATAGACAATATATAGGAGATGGAAACCCTTCTTTTTGTTTCTATATTCGTGCAGTGTGTGCCGAATGAAAAATCTCCAAAGATTACGAAAAATCTATTTTAAAATATTAAAAATTAGGAAAAACTCTTCGATACGACGTGCGTCCCGCCAATCCGGGCGATGTGGTCATGAACCGAAAGCATCGAAAGGTGCGTAACATTTTCGTGGACGTGTGGGGTTTGACGGAATTCAAATTGGTCGCGTGTGCGTGACGAAATTGATACGTATCCGTCGAAATTTACCGTATCGACCTCTGTGCAAATTTTCCAATTAGTTTGTGCACGCTAGTTAGATCGAGATGAAACTTATTCCAGCAGGACCGTATCGTTTTTCTGGTCCTGTATACCAAGTTTGGTCCGATTCTGAGGCAGTTGATCGGATCGCCGTTTTGCAGGCCCTACGGTCCGATTCAACGGGCGATTTTGTGCACGGACCGTCGGAATCCAACTTTGGACATACGGTTGGGTTCGTATCATCAAAAAGAATCCATAGACTTGTAGTTTGATGACTTTAGAGATCATTGACTCTGGCACGCTTTTCGGTGCAAATCGGATCCAACGGCGGATACCGTTTTGACCTGAAATTATCGTTTTGCCCATGTATCCAGAATTGGACTTAAGGATAGGTAATCCCATCTAATTTGACTATTCTGAGAATAATGGTAATGTCTATTTCAACATCTGGAGACTGTTGTACAAGTTTTGACTATTGTGGCACTCTGATTTGTTTGGATTATCGGTTTCACCAGCAAAGGACCACAGGCGAGTACAGTTTATTGTTTGTTTTCAGTATTGATCTTTATTATACATCAGTATTTAGTCGATAGATATATGATTTTAGATTTTATGTTGATTTATTTCTTTGTGGTATCGGGGGAAATGAATTACCAACGATGTGTGATCTGACCTTAGATCGTGTAGACCGTGTTTATTATTGCATTTATTTCTTATAGACCGTGTAACTTTAGACCGTGTAGACCGTGATTATTATTGCATTTAAACTATGTAGTTCGTGATTATTATTTTGTAGACAGTGTTTCTTTATTAGAATATTTTCTGTAGACCGTGTAATTGTAGACCGTGTAACTTTAGACCGTGTAACTTTAGACCGTGTAGACCATGTCGCATAATTGTCCCGAGACCGATCACATAAGTCGGTCAGTTGGTGATTATTTTATTATATTTTATTTTCTGTTCTTATTATTCAGTTTTATTGTCTTTCTTTATTTATGAATCATATGTCTAAAGGTTAACCCCTGTTATATAGTCATTTTCATATATTGGAACTGCACTCAGTGAATTGTACTCGTTCTATTCCTGACTGGAAACCATATTTTTTAGGTTAGCCGTGGATTCACTTAGCGTGGGAGTTACGGGTATACTTGCAGACGAAAAGCCTAGAGACTAGCTAGATAGATGAGTTGTGGTCATTCCATATTTGTACGAGTTTATATTTTTTTGCAAATGTAAAACTTGTGATTATTGTAAGTTAAATTAGTTTCTGTGAATGAGCATTGGATTATTTATGATTTTGATCTTCATGGCCGTGACAGCGTTCTACCGTCGACACTGCGACGTAGGCTGGCTTGGACACGTCTCGTATCCGTTTTAAAAAAAATGGGTACGGGTCGTGACAAGTTTTTGTGGTGGCCCATGCAGGTCTATTTTCGCAAATTATACGAACTCGTGATAGTACTTAAGTTAGTAGTACTATTGCGAGCCTACGACTAGGAAATGCTCATTCACGAAATAAGGATTAATTTAATTTGAAAGAATGACTAGGACTAGGAGTCCCTTGAACAAATTTACCGATGGGTAGTCTAGGCATGCAATTTAGATGAGGACTAGTTATTAATTTTGATAGTTTGTCAGATTCCCATAGGTACACTATTACCTATTAATATGATGATATGATCCCATATGGATAGATTATTCACTTGATGAGATCGGGCTTCTTAGGATTGATAATCTAACCTTGATAAATTGTTCAGTTCCTCCTCTTGGCCTCTTAGATATCATCCCCATACCCTAGTCCGAATTGCTTATTTAGTTCCTAGTTGCTTTATGGATTAGTATTTTCATATAATTCTTGGTTATGTTATCTATATACGAACCTCGAGTTAGTTTCGACCCAAAGTTTTTCCTCAATGGTTTGAATATATATATATATATATATATATATATATATATATATATATATATATATATATATATATATATATATATATATATATACTTGAAAGAGATAATAGAATGTTTGTAGTTCTTTTGTCTTCGGTTTGTTCCTCCCTGTGCAAACTTTTATATTAAGGGTTGTGACCGATAGGAAATTACTTACGCTTTATTTCATAGCCACTTGTTTGTATCTCTAGAAGCTTATGAACTTTTACAGATATAGTTAAAGGAATGATTAGTTAACTCATAATGGTAGGACAGCAGTGCACTGTCGCCATTTATTTAAATTTTTGAGACTATGGGTTCACTGTAGCCGACAGCTGTAACACCCAGTTTTCCAGAAAAGGGTAATTTTGAAATTTTATAATTATAATTATTATTTAAGGATATTTATTTCATATTATGATTTTTAGTGATTTTTAATTATTTTTAAACTATTTAAATTCATGACTTATGATTTTGGTGATTTGATAGTGTAACACTAGAGACAGCTTAACCTAGGGCCTGACTATGTGATTAGGGTATTTTATTTATCATTTCCAGTTCGAGAGTATTTTTGTCATTTTGTAATTATAATTGAATTTAATATATATTATTGGAATTTAATATATTATTAAGAATGTTGTGATTTTAATATTATTTAATTGATTGTCATGTATTGTGATTAGCCTAAACTTGGTTTGGACCCAACCTAGATTAGTTATAGATAGTCTCAGCTAACCATGGTTAGTGATTATTAGTATTAATTATATTTATTAGAATTAATATGATTTTTAGTGATTTTTAGTGATTTTTAGTAGAATTGATTTTGGGCCTATAGTTGACTTTGACTAGTGTTGACTAGAGGACTAACCTAGGTTAAGACCACTTAGTTAGGTTAAGTAAACTTGTTTTGACCTAATTTAGTGAAGTTTAAGTCATTGGAACTTGTTTGGAGAGATTTGGAGTTGATTTGACTAATATGGCTTATGACTTCATAAGTCATGATTAATGACTTAGGCTTAATAGCCCATAGGCCCACACCATGAACCAAACCTAACCCTAATCAGCCCATGGCAGCCACTATTGATCCTTTCCCCCTATTTAATCCCATCCTAGAATTTAGGGCTAGCCTCCATTGGGATTTGTGCAAGTTTTGGAAGAGGTGAATCTCCATCTTTCTAAAATCATAGGAAATCCATTTCAACTCCATTTTCCTTCAAATCAATTGCATTAGGACCTAATTCTTCTGTTCTTTATGTTTGTGTAAGAATATTTCAGAGTATGATCAATTTGTGGGAGTTTTTGAGGCTTGGAGAACCATTCCATTTGGGGCTTTTGTGAGCTTTGCACATCAATAGGTATAATCTATTCTAACCCATGAAATTCCTGTTTAATTGCATTTCTAGTAAGCCCTATCCCTAACCTAACTGTAGGAATAGGAATTCCCAAAATTTTGTGTCCTTTTGTGTCCAAACTGGACACGTATCAGTGTCTAGTTTTAGGTGTTTGATGAAATAGCCCAATGGGCATTTCGTGTGAATTTTAGAAAATTGTTTGAATAGAAAAATAGTAATTGACCTCGCTTATAGATTTCTGGTGTCTTTGTGTGTTCTTGGTGTCGTGTTGAGTCGTGTCGGGCATGTGTACACGCGGTCGTGCACACGCGCGCGCGGGGACTGTGCGTGCCCTGCCACTCGGGCATGATTGCGACACGGACACGCCACCCCGACACTTGGGACTTGACACACAACAAGGAGCCGACACTGACACGGGGCTCCCCAAGTTTCAGGGCCCCACATGTCGTGTCGGACAAGCATGAACACGTGCACGAGTTTTTGCACTGTTCAGTGGCTGTCGTTTTTAGCCACTGATACGCGTGTCTCGTGTCGCGTACACACAACGTGGACACAAGACAGGGTGTCCTAACCCTAGCCCTACACTAGGTCAACACGTGGACACAATCTCGTGGGTTGTGTCGCTTTGTGTCGTGCACACGAGCGACGTGAACACGTGCACGAGGAGTGGACTGTGCACTGTGTCCAGTTTTTTTGTTTTCAGTTTTTGTTGAATGGACACGTTTGTGTCCACTTTTGTGGACACAAACACTTCACATAGCTTGTATACATTATGATTATACTTTACCAACCTATCTATTTGGGTTTTAATTTAATTTTCATAGTTAATTTCTCATTTCCCCTTTAATTTCTGAAACCTTGTATTCAGTCCATATTTCTGATTTTTCCAGTTTTTGTAAATTCGATTTTGTCTTTAATTTAACCCATTAATCACTGTTAATTAGTGTAGATTAAATCCCTAACTTGTTCTCCTAGATGAGTTCTAATTGTGTATTGAATTTTGGTTTGAATTGATTGGATTTGAGGCTCAAATCTGGAAATGATACATTGGACTGAAAAACTGGTATTTATTTGAACTATTGCTTAACTGTTTTAATCTGAGTTTGAATAGGGTATGGGACTGTTTTACTGAGAATTCATTTAAGGACTGTTTTTGAACTATTTTGTTTTGGTTTTATGTCAATACTGTTAACTGAGTTTGTTCAATTCTGGAATGCCTATGGCTGAAATATGGATTTCATTTAGAGAATTGTTAAATGGTATCAATGTGTGTTTATATGAGTTGGTTAGAGCTGTTTGCTTAACATTTAAAATCTGAGTTTTGAGTGATGTTAAAACTGAGGTTGGGGTATCAAAATCTGAGATTAGAGAGGGAACTTTTCACTGAAATCTGAGATTGAATGTTGCCTCCACTGTTTTCCTACACACCATGACACATGAGCACAAAACCCTTCACTGATTTTTCTATATTCCTATTGCACCCACACATGTTAGTTCTACACACACACACTTATGCATTGCCTCACTGTCCTCTATCTCTCTCACACACACACACACACACATACACACACACACACACACACACACACACACACACACACACACACACACACATACACACCTATACACTGTTACACTGTTTGCTATTCACTGTTTTTCACTCACATTCACACATGCCTATGTATCACTCACACACTCTAGCCTATCACACTCTAGCACACATACACTTGGACATATGTACTTGTGTCCCCCTCTTTATACACATGTATATATGTGTATTATCATATAATGTTGTAATGTATTCATATTTTAGCCTATAGGTATATATATATTCTAAGTTATTTTGAATATCCATATCAATATGTGATTCCTTTTAGCTTATATAAATAGATATATATGTATTCTCTATTAGATTGTGTGATATGTATATATGTGTATGGTTTAGATATGGATATTAAATATGGTTTTGCTTAGCCCATGGCCTAGCCTCTTAGCCTATGGCCTATGGTTGTGTTTGCTTAGCTAGTGAGCCTAGAATAGACTAGTGTAGTCTTGTTAGACTTAGAATAGTCTTGTTAGACCTAGATTAGACTAGTTGACTTAGGTTTGACTTGGTTGACCTAGTTTGACTTCTAGGGTTGACCAGAGTTGACCAAGAGTTGACTTTGGTCTAGATTGACCTAGATTCATGTAGTATGCATCGTAGTGCATCTTATTATTATTCTGGACTCATTGTGACTTGTACTATTCTATAGGAGACAGACACCACTCCCCGGACAGTATATATTCTCCAGATTCACCGGATACAGGCTAGTACATTCTCTGATAGTTCTTCCATTTACTTGTCAATTACTGTACTTCAGTTCTAGATAGTTTTATGTGATTCTTACAACACGTATGGATATTTCTGGATTCATGTATGCGACACACCTACCATCTGTCTGGCCTCTATTTTCTGGAACCACTACCGGCATCACCTTCTGGAATCACTACTGGAACCACCTACTGGAATCACTCTGGAATCTTTTGCTGGTATCATTATGTTTGGCTGGACTCATCCCAATTTCTCGTGTCGTTTTCTGGATTCACTTGTACTTGCTGGGCGAGAAAATATTGGAATAGGCATGTGAACATACCCAAATACTGGAACCACTCCCTTAGAATTATACTGGAATGATAGCCATCTCACACCCGGCCAGGTGTGTGATGTGCCGTATTACCTACAGCCGTTCACATGTCGATCCTGATATTTTAAAACACACTGTTAGAGTATAGGCTGGACTCACCCTGGAACCTTTGATCACCAACTGGACTCACCTTATACCGGACTCATCTTGTACTGGAACCACCTGGTATCAGATTCATGTTGTCTAGATTTACTTGGGTTTTGTACTTGTTTATATTTACATACTGGACTTATATCATGTTGCTCTAGTTCAGCTAGTTTCTATTTACAGTCATTATTGCTATGTTTCTTCTCTTGTTTTTACTTACCTTACTTTCCTTGTATCTTAACTGTTCCTCTATACCATCACCTGTATACAAACTGCCATATTTCATCAATAAAACTGTTTATAACTGCTTTATAGTTCTCTGTCATTTAATTAGGATTTCTTGATGAGTTGTACTCGTTCCTGTCCTGACTGGACCTGTTGAAATTTTACAGATGATTGTCGTGAGGACACATGCCCTACATATTATGGACCCAGAGACGGGATGACTACCTTTGGCCCCCGACACTCAGGAGTGATCAGGATTTAGTTTAGTAGACTAGTATCTGTTTCCATGTTGAACTTGTTATAGAAGTTTTGAGACTTGTGTAGTATTTAAGATTTGTTGAGAGAGTTGTTATTATTTTAGTAGTTGTTCTTCTATTCTTAGTTTAATTCCTCTGTGTTTATCTTATTGTGCTTAAACTGTGATTGAGTTTAATATCTTATACTTGTCCTCCGTTCGGAGTTGATCATGATGAGTACATTATAATTGCGTGAGTTGCTGGTTAGATAGTAACCTAGGACAGCGCTCTACTGCCGACACCGCGGCGTAGGCTGGGCGTCGTTACGTATTCGTACCCTCACAGTGGGTGCAGGTCGTGACAACAGCGCACTGGCAAGACACGACCCCTAGAGTTGAAATTAGTTTAAGAAGATATAGGTTATAGAACATTGCTAAAACCATGTCTTCGTTGACCTCTTTAGACTTTGTGTCAATATGAGGTAGAGTATCTGACAACGTATCACATCTGAATCACGAAACCAAGGGTATACCACCGCCCGAGTATACGGGCGAGGCATAATTCTCGGTAAAATGATTTTAGACGTGATTACAAGTTTAGGATGCTATAGAGGGTAGGAAAATGCCATATATATCCCATAGGATCCAAAGCTAATACTAGTAAAAGTTCTGTAGTTGGATAGCATGTCTTCCAACCTAGCATTCCGCAGTCTTTGTCACCTATTGACGAAGTAATTAACTGACACTAATAGGTTTACCTGGAATGTGGAATTTAGAAGCCCATAACCCATTAGTCGACCAAGGCTTTATGGATAAGAAGATAGCAGGAAGATAGTATAAGCAAGAACATCGGGTAAGGTTTGATTCTCACGTCAAAACTCGAACTACTTGTGCCTTCTTTCAAAAATCTGGCATACTTATATTTTGACTATCTTAACCAATACTGCTATTATAGCCTAGATTTGCAAGCTCACTCTGTTCTCGAGCTTGATTCAAGACATATGTTTAGTGGGCGCACCTACTAACATATTATCTAATCAGAATCGATGTATTACGGTCTGATCAACCGTAGTGCACTTGGTTCACTCTCTATTTGATTATCCCACGTGGATTGAGATTTCGAGGTATTATCTATGATCTCACCCGCGACTGCTTGACAATTCCTCTTGAATTATATGTTTGCCTTTGAATCACGAAATTGTATTCAGTAACATCTCCCTTGAACTCTTTATTATTTTTGTCTTCCACTGGTTTGGAAAGATAGAAGCTCGTAATTGGTAGAGAGATACAGAATCCCCCATGGCTATGATAGTGGTATACAAAAGTGTAGCTACCATCGGCCAGCCATGTGGTTGAGTTACTCGTTCTCCTCTCAACCCTCAAACTACTATTGGGACCTTATAGCCATCTGAATTTGGAAATAATTAGGGTTTTAACCTCAGTCAAAATGCCAACCTAGGAGACTACCTATTCTCAAGAAACCAATTTGTTGCGAGTCTCTAATTAATTGCTTGAAGCTTGCCTTAACTAGCAAACCGTAAGCATTAACCCAACCTTTCTATGACCAAGCACACAGTTTAGACATGAGATGAATAGACAAGGGTAAGGACAATCATTTACCGTGACTATGGTAGGCACTCATCTCGAGATTGGTTTCCAAC
Organism: Iris pallida; assembly: GCA_029216955.1. Classification (NCBI taxonomy): domain Eukaryota; kingdom Viridiplantae; phylum Streptophyta; class Magnoliopsida; order Asparagales; family Iridaceae; genus Iris; species Iris pallida. Next base: position 12,663,359 of record JANAVB010005600.1, read on the forward strand.
AAATATTACCCTAGTTATATAATTTTTACCATTAAGACCTAACTAGTGTTGGTACCCCACAGTCACTAGCTTAGCTAATACCATAGCTTAAATACCGTCATATTATGACCTACCAGTTGTCAACAACAATGCATGATCACCATAACTCTTGTATACTGTGGACAAGCATATCATTCTATTTTATCGACCATGTGTCATGGTACACACTCGTTTTCCATTTAGTGAGGAACGATCCTTGACTCGACTTATAACTATCGTACCCCGTTACGCCGTGCCTGATTCTTTATTAACAAGAGTCGAGGTACAATACCTGGATTTTGGATTCTGACCTCAATATTCCTAAGACCATGACCTAGTTTCTAAGGTGGGTAGACTATAAGCCTTCTATAATTTTTGGGGTATACAAGAATTATCGACTGATTAGAATAATTTCCATTAGGGTGATAATTAGTGCCCCATAGACTCCCACTTTCCATTTAGATCATTTTGCTTCCGGTGGTTTCATTAATATTCGGAGCATGAGACCAGTTGTTACCTTCCAACAAATTTCAAATGCAAGATCTAGAAGAGTCCACCTTCATCTAGGTCTATCACGTCCCACTCAAACCCGTCCCCTTGTACCCTATTTGTATGGTACGACTTTCAGGTAAAAAGGACTAGCTATAACCCTTACCATAATACCGTTGTACTTTCCGATTTCTACTAGAGTCTCAACCTTGACTAAATTATCCGACCTAATATATGATTGTGGTCTACTCGAAGCCCACTACGCATATGACACTAGTGTGCCACTCAGTTGTGTCATCTCGTGCTACTTAAACACAAAAGTCACTGAAGACACATTTTTGGGCTTTAGGAATCTATTTACCCAATCCGACTGCCCAACTAGCTCTACCACTTTAGTGGAAACTTATACCAGGTTACCCTAACATAGTTGAAATATTTTTATCATTGGGATCTGGTCCAGTCAATATAGATTGAAGTCCAAGGTTCATCCAACCGACGACTGATGACCAATTGGGGAACCCATTAAGATCCAGTAATACCCATTCATGCATACCACCATGATTGGACTATAAAACCGGACTACTTGAAATAGGTCCCTATACCTATTATGTAGTCTCCACCTCTTAGAATGTAGGGTCATCCGTAATCATTATTCCATCTACCTGGAAGTCACGATACGATTTTGTATTGCATTTATATTCCTTGCTTATGTGTTTAAATAACCACGGAAAGATTACAATCTAGATTTCTGAAATTCTGTTCTATTATGGAACCTTGTTTAGATTAATTTGGAAAATGAAACCCTGGTATTGCACGGGTGGCAAGCCCCTATAAGAAATGAAGGGGTTTTCGATTTAGCAAGTGACTGGACTAGAGTAGCCCAATCTAACAAATAAGTCAATGGTTCATAGACTTTCTTTCCATCCGCATCATTGGATACACTCTGCCGCTCTTGAAACTTCATAATTGCTCTCGATTATTCTTTCTCATCTTCCTGTCCTTCCTATTGTAAAGCGACGTATGGTCATGCTTTTAAAATCTACTAATATTTTTTAGCCACTTGTGTAATTTGTTGCTTGTTAAATTTTTGGTTGCTTGATAGATAGGAGAGGATGTATAGATACCATAAGCAGTAGATATCTATTGGTAGAAATTTTAGCAAGTTGTTGGATGATTTTAAAGTTTTAGTGACATGAGATTTGAGGGAGTTGTGTGACCAAAGGTGGGTAGAAGTCCTTGGAGTTTCGTAGTTACAAAATGGCTAGAGGAGGATATAAAATTTTTTTTTAGGAATTAAAAATTCGAGGAGATTAAGGTAATAGTAGATTTCCTTTTTGAATTCAAGGAATAGTTATGAATTAGAATTTCGAGGACGAAATTATTTTTAAGGTGTGTAGATTTGTAAACCCTCTTCCCGAAATTTTGATAATATATTTATATTTATTTATTTAGATTAAATGGTAACTTTTATCATATTATAAATAATTACTTAGTTAATTATTACAGTAGATGACTTTAGCCATGATGGAGTTTTGGAGTACAAGGCGACTAGAAATCGTGGCACGGACAGTGAAATGGCGTGCTTTGACTAGAGTATTAGCCCTGGTAGGAAAGGTCGAGCCATAGCGATGTCCTAATTAGGAAAACCAGGACAAGATGCGACTTAACCCTCACCGAAGATTTATTTATTTATTATTTATATTATTGTGTTTAGGAAAAAATCGGTTATACCATTTTAGTCCGGACTGGAACCGAACTGAGCCCGAGCCCATGTAGTCATATGGCACGTCCAATAACATTCGTGTTGATGGAATTTGGTATGAGGGTGTTGCATTTCGTTTTAATGATATAATAAATATTTTCTAGTATTCATAATTAAATATTATAATTATCATTATTAGTTGATGTTCATTGACAATTGTGTAAAGTGGGTCCTTGTATGGTTTGGATTATTAGATTGTACGTAATGGTATATACACCCTTATGACTTATTGAATTTTATTATTATTAGTATTATTATTATTATCATTATTATTGAGGTTATTATTTATATAAAATTATTTACTCATATTGGATATATGTTTTTCGTTATCAAATAAATATTATTATATATGGTCATATTTATAAAAATAGGCCTTCATCTAGGAATAGATAACATTGGGTTTTATTTAGATTTGTATAGATATTATTATACTAGTATTCACATGAATATATATATATATATATATATATATATATATATATATATATATATATATATATATATATATATATATATATATATATATGTATATGTATAGATTATATAAAAAAAATAAGCAAAAGAAACAAACAGCCCAGTCAGCTCGAGCCCGGGCATTCCCCCCCCTCCCCCCCACAACACTTTTAAACAGCTGCAGCCCAACCAAGCTGTGAAGCCCGATCCCATTCCAGCTAACCCAAGCCCCACACAACAAAACAACCCAGGCCCGACCCTAAGTCCCCACAACCCAGCAGCCGAGCAACCCGAGAGTACGAATATAGCGATAAACGCAACAGGAAGAGAGAGAAAAAAACACCAAAATCCTAACGCCACCCTTCCCCCTAACCTGGGCGGCCACCCGCCGTCGGCACCACCGCCGTACGTGGCGAAGAATGCGTGGACCGTAGCACGCGTGACAATACATCAGAAAAAATAGAGCAGTGGCAGACAGCAGCACGGTATCGCGGGACCGACTTCGCGGTAGCTTTTCGTCGCGTTCGGTAGACCAATGATCGAATCGTCTTCACCGGTACGTCACCAACCTATCCAATTCTTAGTCCCCTCGATTCGTTTTAAACAAATCGAATTAGCTAGTCCAGGAAATCAAGTCAAAAATCACGAAAAACCTGCTTGTAAACAGAGTAAAACCCAGTCCAACTACTCTAGTTCGCGGTCAATTTTCTTCCAACCCATGCACGATTTTGAAATTCCATTTGAAGACACTTATAGAAAATATATAGGAGATGGAAACCCTTCTTTTCGTTTATGTATTCATGCAAAGTGTGCCGAATGAACAGTCTCCAAAGTTTACGAAAAATCTGTTTTAAAATATTAAAAATTAGGAAAAACTCTTCGATACGACGTACATCCCGCCAATCCGGGCAACGTGGTCGTGAACCGAAAGAATCAAAAGGTGCGTAACGGTTTTGTAGACGTGTGGGCTTTGACGGAATTTAAATTGGTCGCGTGTGCGCGACGAATTTGATGCGTATCCGTCGAAATTCACCGTATCGGCCTCTGTGCAAATTTTCTAATTAGTTTGTGCACGCTAGTCAGATCGAGATGAAACTTGTGTCAGCAGGACCATTTCATTTTTCTGGTCCTGTATGCCAAGTTTGGTCCGATTCTGAGACAGTAGGTCGGATTGCCGTTTTGCGGGCCCAACGGTCCGATTCAACGGGCAATTTTGTGCACGGCCTGCCAGAATCCAACTCTGGACATACGGTTGGGTTCGTATCGTCAAAACGAATCCATAGACATATAGTTTGATGACTTTAGAGACCATTGACTCTAGCACGCTTTTTGGTGCAAAGGGATACAATGGCGGACACCGTTTTGACCTGAAATTATTGTTTTGCATCTGTATCCAGAATTGGACTTAAGGACAAGCAATCCTAGCTAATTTGACTATTCTGAGAACAATATAATGTCTATTTCAGCATCTGGGGACTGTTGTACGAGTTTTGACCATTGTGGCACTCTAATTTGTTTGGATTGTCGGTTTCACCAGCAAAGGACCACATGCGAGTATAGTTTATTGTTTGTTTTCAGTATTGATCTTCACTATACATCAGTATTTAGTCGATAGATATGTTATTTTAGTTTTTATGTTGATTTATTTCTTTGTGGTGTCGGGGGAAGTGAAGTACCAACGATGTGTGATCTGACCTTAGACCGTGTAGACCGTGTAGACCGTATTTATTATTGCATTTATTTCTTGTAGATCGTGTAACTTTAGACCGTGTAGACCATGATTATTATTGCATTTAAACTGTGTAGTTCGTGATTATTATTTTGTAGACAGTGTTTCTTTATTGTAATATTTTCTGTAGACCGTGTAACTGTAGACCGTGTAACTGTAGACCGTGTAACTTTAGACCGTGTAGACCGTGTCGCATAATTGTTCCGAGACCAATCACATATCAAAGGTACTTCAGTCGGTCAGTTGGTGAGTATTTTATTGTATTTCATTTTCTGTTCTTATTATTCAGTTTTATTGTCTTTCTTCATTTATGAATCATATGTCTAAAGGTTAACCCCTGTTATATAGTCATTTTCATATATTGGAACTGCACTCAGTGAATTATACTCGTTCCGTTCCTGATTAGAAATCATATTTTTCTGGTTAGCCGTGGATTCACTTAGCGTGGGAGTTACGGGTATACTTGCAGACGAAAAGCCTAGAGACTAGCTAGATAGATGAGTTGTGGTTGTTCCATATTTGGACGAGTTTATATTTTTCTACAAATATAAAACTTGTGATCATTGTAAGTTAAATTAGTTTCTGTGAATGAGCATTGAATTATTTGCAATTTTGATCTTCATGGCCGTGACAGCGTTCTACTGCCGACACTACGGTGTAGGCTGACTTGGACACGTCTCGTATCCGTTTAAAAAAAAATAGGTACGGGTCGTGACAAGGATGTACCCACATAATTTCATCCTTTTTTTAGTATGAGAGGCAGCAATCCTTCATTTTGCTCTCTAGCAGGCGAGAGATTCACAATCTTCATTGTCGTCTTAGGAATTGAGACAATCCCATCCGAAACTTGCTGTGGAGGAAAACCTCCAAATTGAAGAAAAATAATTTTAGTTGTACCCGTATGCTCATCATTGGTTAAAGCGATGGCATTGACATTTATCAACTCTTAGATTTTCTTCTTTAAGATGTAGCAGGCCTTGGTAGGATGATTTATGTATCTATGATAGATACAATATTTGGAATTGTCGGTCAGATTCACCTCATTAGGCCTTTTTGGCTCCGGTATCTGGAGTTTGCAACTCTTTACAAGACATTGGAATATCCCTGGGATATCACTGTCACCAAAAGAGTATTTTTCCTTTTGTTTGGAAGACTCCTGATTATTTGGCATCGTTTTAGGTTTTGAAAGATTAACCACTAGGGTTTTCTTCCCTTTCCCATTACGATTGCCAGAATTATTGCTTGAAGAGCCTTTCTTTCCTTTGTCATCTGAGGCAAAGATCATCCCGTGTTCACGAGCCAACCTACCATTGGTCTCGGCTGAAACTGCTGCTATAATAAACGAGACCCAATCTGTAAATTGAGAGCCTGTAAAGACAGCAATAGTTGGTCGCAGATTCATCTTACATGTGTCAATCAATACTGAATCTGGTATACCCAGAGGCATCTTCAAAGTTGTCTGTCGAAAACGTTCGATAAACGTTCGAGTATCTTCTTTCTCCTTTTTCTTGATTTCTATTAGGGAGGACATATTCATGCCCATTCCTCTCTCATAGAAAAGGAAGAGAAACATTGCTTTAAATTCGTCAAAAGACGATATGCAATTATCGGGTAGACTGCGATACCAGCCATAAGGTGAACCCGTTAAACACCCGATGAAAACTCGAGTAAGAAGAGCATCATTCTTCTGCAGATGTACAGTCATAATATCAAAATAATTAATATATGACTAGGAGAAGCCTTTCCATCAAATAACACCATCGACTGTGGCTTGAATTTTGGAGGAAAAGGCACATCATTCCAGTGAGGAGGATAGGGTTGCCTAATCCCTAACCTCTAAAGTTGATCCTCGTGCTTCAAAACTTCAAACTGTGCTTTTTGCTCTCGCACTGCTTGAATAGCTTCACTAGTTTGAGGAAGCACATTCGATTGAATAGTTGCTGGATGTACCGTGACCTCCACCGCAGGTGGTACATCTTCTGGAATGAGAGGATCTGGAACTGCAGAATTTTGATTGATAGCAGGCTCTTGATTATTCAAAGGTGTATCAACTCCTTGACTATCTTGAGTTCGTGCTGCTACCTGATCCGGTGTTATCACTGTCGGCTGAACAGTTTTGAGTCATTATTATTTGATGCATACTTTGCATCATGGCAAGCATGTCCTTTAGTGACTGTTCAACTGCAGAGAGACGTTGTTCTGTATTAGCAGTTGATGTCTCCGGTTCATCTCCGATAATATATGATTCAACCTTCCTTGAAGATACAGAGGGATTGGTATAGAAGTATGAATTAATACTATCAGTTTTTGACTCCAACGACTGGGTACCCCCAGCTTCTGAATCAGAAGACTGCAACTGTCTTTGACTTCTTGACCGAGTATTCTGATATACCCCTTCGAAACTATCAAGAAGTTGATTGAACTATTGTTGTCCAGGAGTCTGGGACGAGTTGCGTCTTAGACGTCGACCTCTATTGGTATGAGATGCCATATTGACTGAAGCATATGACAACTCATGTTCATGGTCATCAACTTATTGTTGAGGCAAATTGTAGCTTAACCGATCAAAAACTGACCGTTTAGAAGCCGAACAGCAACACTTGATTACAATCTAGTGACACTCACAATGGTGATTTTCTTTGGAGAGTGTCACAAGAAATTTTCTGTCTTTACGCTTTTGTACAAGCAGCTTGCATAAATCAGAAGGAGTAGAGGGAGTAGTCTTCTTGATTACATTCAGGACAGAGAAACGTTTAGTCCCTTGCGTATAAAGAAGATTACTAGCTGCATTAGCAGAACTAAATTGTTCATTTTTATGCGCTTGGAGTTGCGTACGTAAATCCTGAGATTTTTGTGCACAAAGGACTCCTTTAGCATTACGCGTAATTTGAAGGTTTGGTACCTTGCGTAAAGCAGTGTAAGAAGGTTGTTGGTGAGAAACTGAAGTTTTACCAACAATAGAATTTATGTTCTTACGCTGCATGCGTGTAGGGGAATTCACTTTAGATACAAAAGCATTATTGTGAACTTTATCTACTTTATTACCGACAGGAGATTTACCTTTATGCGTAGAGTACAAAATATGAGTATCTGCCACGTCACAGACGGGAGATTTTTCTTTACGCGTGGAGCGTAAAGCTTGGGTGTCTACCACGTCACAGACGGGAGACTGGTATTTACGTGCAGTACGTAAAGCTTGATCTTACGCGCAGAGCGTAAAACTTGAGAGTCTACAACGTTACCGATGGAAGACTGATGTTTACGCCCAGGGCGCATCACTGAAGTAGAGACTGCCTCGTCACCGACGGGAGTCTTCACAACAGGAGTAGAAAGCATTCCTTTGCCTTCAGAGACAATAGGAAGATCCGAGGATGGCTTGGACTTAGGAATCCAAACTTTTCGCGCCTTCCGCGATTTCTGAACATTGGAGCAGCGAGAACTACCCCCAGTTCAGAGCATTTCTTCGTAGGCAGTCTGTTCGAAGTGCACAACCAAAGTCTTCTTTGTCGATCCGACCGACACATCATCATATTGAGCAATTGCCTTCTCGTCAGAGGAGAAGGTCGTCCCCAGCAGAGTCGTCATTTTGTTTTATTTAACAAAATGCCTAAAATTGGCTTTTGAAAGAAAACTAAAAAAAGTATAAAAAGTACAAATTGTTCTGGGAAATATTGCTATAGAAGTCTGATCTGAGAGCGATCACTTTGTTCCTTGGACCATACGATGATGATGAAGAAAACTGCTTGAAGAAGACGACCAATTGGAAGAACTAAGTCACCGAAAAGGTATCGAGCAACGGCACTGATGGCACAGTCGAATGCTTTCTTGCTTTGCTTCACCATGTTCTTGAGAAAAATTTGAAGAAATGCTTCTAGAAATATCACTCTGAAAGTATGAGTTTTCTCAGAATCTCCTCTCCTGTATTTTCCTCTCTATTGATCCCTTGATGAATAAAAATAAGTCTATTTATATTCTAGATCATCTGTGCGTAAAAAGCAACCAAGTTTGGTAACTGTCACCTATGACGAGAATCAACCTTTACGCGTGATGACACGTGCCCCACGCATAGTTTTGATCTTTACGCATGGTGACACGTGTCCCACTACTTCAACAAAATGAGGAGAGCACGTACACACGTCCCTCGATAAGTGAGGCATGAAAGCCACATAAGTAAACCACGTTCTCCTGTAGCCAGAAAAGATCGGGCATAAAAAATGTTCTAAAATATACTTCCTGCGTAAAGTAGCAGACTGGACGTAAAATAGCCCAAAATAAACTTCCCGCGTAAAGTGGCTGAAAATAGCCTTGAGCGTAAAATTAGCTTAAGTAAACTTTACGCACACAACAGCCTTGAGCGTAAAAGCTCGAATAGCTTTCGTACGTAAAAGAAGCAATCTCTTGAGCATAAAGTAGCCCATCTGCACACTAAACGACAGTGTTGGGTTTGGTGTAAATCAAGTCTTCTCGGCTTCTGTGCTGTCAGAAAATCATTATGTCAGAATCAGTATCATAAGTATTAAATGCATGATTTGACAGCCTGTCCTCCGCGTAAAATCTCAGTGAATAGCTCTCGCATAAAGTAGCTCACGTAAAGTTGTACTATGTTTGAATTCTGCGTAAAATCTGAGTTTGACTCATTTTGAATTGCGTAAAGTTCTCAACTTCTTTGACTTGGTCTATGAAGTACTTTTTACGCTCCTACAAGCTCGTGTTGAATACTTTACTTACTGTCTGCCTACGGGCTATAACATGATTAACAAATCCTAGGGTTGATCATGTATGACTTTAACTCTTGCTAGTCTTCGCATTTTGTATGACTAGCTTCATGATCATCTGAATATGTAATATTTTGGACACCTTACCTTGTATGTCTGATGATCTACCATCTTGTTACATTTACTTGCTTGCTTGAGATTGAGACACTAGGCTTGTACTTGACCATAAGAGACTGATTGGCTTGTAGTTAAACCCTCATGCATCTAGACAGCCGTGATCGAATATCGATGTGGATTATACTTCGATATACGTAACTGGCTGTGTCTGTCCCCCGCTCTCTAGTATTCTGGTTATGGGGTATGAAAACTACATTCTAACCTCTGATACTACAATGCCAATGGCCAAAGGGCCAACTGCTACCTACAATGCAACATGGCCAAGTGGCCTCTTGGCCAACTCCATCTGCTGCTATAGAAGATCACCTGCACTTACTCACAACTCTGAACCATAGACCAATGGCCAAACTGAGCCCCTCACTCTCTCAAACACAGGCTTGATGTGAAGAACAGATGGCAACTCTAGAGGGGGGTGAATAGAGTTATAGTAATAATAGCCAATAAAAAATTTAACTCTTTCACAATCTAAAATTAATCAGAGTAAATGCGGAAAATAAATAAATAAGCAAGAGAGCATACGCAAACACAGCCGATTTTAACCTGGTTTCCCTCATGGAGGACTAGTCCAGGTCTGAGAACTCTAGCTCAGGATTAAATCCACTATTTGTGAAATAGTAGTTACACCCCGTGCCTTTACTTCAGAAGAGCACGTCAACTTCTTATAATGGATCGCAGTGGCGATGCTTGGAATTTTCCAAGCTACTTCTTGAACTCTTGCACAAGACTCCTAACTGAGAGATGTTGAGCACTCGAGACTTAGGAAACTTGTGGCTAGTAGATGAAGAAGGGAATGGCTTATATTGAGCTTAGGAGAGAAGAGAAGAGAAGATTGGATGATTGAAAATGAGAAAATTCTTGGCCTATTTATAGGTTTTTATCAGGCAGAATTCGGCCAGAATTCTTGTATGAATTTTTAAATATTTGGCCGTTGGACAACTAGCAACCAACAAGCCCTAAAAATTAGGGTGCTAATTTTTAGGGGACAGAGTTCGGCCCGAACTCTGTGTGGAGGCAGAGTTCGGCCCGAACTCTGTCTCCAGAGCACAGAATGGGTCCAAGGGTCCAGTGGGCTGATTTTGGATGTGGAGCTTTATGGATTTGGATAGGTTATGGGTTGAGTCTCAAGAGCCCAGCATAACTCAGCTTACAATCATTCTAGACTCAATAAAATATAAAAGTACAGACTCGAAAAATGACTCGCATCTACAAAAATGAGCTGTCGTATGGCTTGAACTGGATGTAGTCATCGTGTGTCGTATTGAATTATCACAAGTATTATTTAGTCCATGTTATCAATATTCGGTTGACTGTGACTTTGTGTCAACAATCTCCCCCATATTGATAATTGACAAAATAATAATTGTATATTCAATATCCATACCTGGACACATATAGCGACATAGCTCCCCCATAATTAGTGCCGAGCTTAAGAATAGCTCCCCCATAAACAATACTGTGAATCTTGTTGGCCTGTTAATAATATTCTTCCAAAAGCACATATAAACCAACAAACAGAACAGAATATTCACATATCTTCCCCTTTTGGCATTTAGCAATATGAGATATATAAAGAATAACTGGCAAACACACCAAAAAGAGAAGAAACTGCATATAAACTAAGATAATAACCAAGAGTTATAATGACATAGAAACTGATAATAGTACTGCCAAAGTCTCAAAAGCACAACTCATATGAAGTCTACTACAAATCAAGTACATAAAAGTAACTAAAGCAAAATGCATAAACAATAATCTAAGATCCTCAGTAGCATCATCAAAAGTAGTCCATATCCATCATCGAGCATGAGATGGCCCGGCGCCGTCTGACGGATCAGAAAAGGAGCGACGTGGGTCCACAAATGCCGCATCCGGATCCATGTAACGATGAACCCAAGGGTCATCGATACGGAATCCCTCACGACCTGGGTCTCGCTCCATAGGAATGGGCATGGAAGGATGATGAGACATGGAATACCGAATATCATGCAGCGAGTTGCTGATAGCACTCATCTGCAAGGTAGTCCGATAGTCCAGCTGAGTCCATCGATCGTCCTCCAAAGTGAAGCGATCTCGGAGCATGGCCTGAAGAGACTCAAGAGTGGCCGGAGGAGGAGGAGGATCCTGTCCGAGAGGAGGGGCCTCTGGCTCATCATCAGAATGCTCAGACACTACTGGTGAGCCGATGGCCGCCTGAAGCCTCCTTGCCTTAGAGAAAAAGGCAGGGGCAGGTAAGAATGGACACCCATCAAGGGGTACATGGAACGCACGAAAGATCATAGGAAGTTATAATACATAAACCAAAGATCTTGGTTTCTTCCTACAGTTGATCATCCAATCCATCATTGTGCGTGGAAGGTTAAAGGGAACATGGAAGTGGAGATGGTACAATGCTGAGATCTCAAAATAAGTGACTTCATCGGTAGAACCCGCTTTGGGTAGAATGGTGTTGAAAATGATCCGATGAAGCTCATAGAAATAAGGATTGAAGAATTTTGCCAAAAGCTTACGAGGATGTGTGTTAGGGCTACACAGGTCATACTTGAAGCTCTCTAGTGAAATCCCTTCGGAAAAGATAAAGGATCTAGCTTCAACAAGCTTTTCCCAAGAATTAGGCTCTTGAAGCTCAAGATATTCGGCCAGTTCAAAATCATCAAAGGATATATCAATTCCCGCAACTCGTGAATAAATATGAGTGTCATCATGGGTCAAGTTGCAGTAAAACATTTGAATGGCACTACGATAAATGATCGAATTAGAAATAACGAGTTCATCAAGACAAAGGTCATAAAATAGTGCATCATATTGTGAGAAAATGGTATAGTTGATAGGGTATCTCGCAAATACTGGACGTGTCTGAAAATCACTAAACCAATCATTTGAGGCGTCTAATGATACAAAAATTCGGTCGTCGTAAGTGTTTGGATCATTGGGACGTGGAGGATTGAACAACGGATGGATTTGTTGTTCAATAGCCGGTGCAACGGGTGGTGCAACGGGCGGCTCAACACGTGGAGGAGCATTCGACGAGGATGCTCCCTCTGTCCGAAGTCTCTTTCCGCGGTTGAACAGACGAGGGGCCATAACACAATAGATAATAAAAGAAATTGAGATATAGAAAAGTAAGGAATTATACCTCAAACTAGTGATGAACTATGGAAGAGAATTGAAAAATAAGCCTTCTCCTTGAGTTTGGGGAAGAATGAAGCACAAAAGAGAAGAAAGTAGGGTTAGGGTTTTGATAGAATTGTGTTTGAGAAGGTGGAAAGGTGGTAAGAAGGAAGGAGATGAAAGAGAAACCGAATATAGGGGAAGGGTTTCTCTTGGTCGGGTCAAATAATGACCATTGGATCAATATTTTGATCAACGGCTGGGGCTGTTCCCGGTTCTGGAACAGTCAGGCCGAATTCAGCCCGAATTCTGCTAAAAGCAGAGTTCGGCCCGAATTCCGGATCCTGGTCACAGAATGGATCAGGCAGAAATAGAAAAAATATTGGTTAAGTAATAGACAAACCAATATAAGATATGAGTATAAAGATAGGAAAGACCCAATTAGTAAACAAAAGAATAACAGAAATTGATTCTGAAGCAGCAATATGAAATTGAAATAATAGTATTTCAGCATGTGATAAATAAAAATGAACCATATAATAAACAAGGAATTATATCGTAATTCAATATTTTGAAGCTGCCATGGGTTAGCTGCAGGGGCCGGATCCCAGCTAGCGGTAGTCCTGAGGACTAGTGCACCGTGTCGCTTAGGCTTTTACGCCTTATTGTCAGAAGGACCCTTTCGGCTTGTACCCATAGCAAGTTCATCATAATAGAATCAAGATATACTTGAAATTTATGCAGGTTTATCTTAATTTACAACAGCTTCATCTAAGATTCCAAGTTCACGACAAAGAAAATTGAAGCGCTCTTCGGATAATGGTTTTGTGAAGAAGTCTGCTAACTGATGATCAGTGTCAATAAATTCTAAGTTAATCGTGCCAATTTGCTGATGATCACGTAAAAAGTGGTGACGAATTTTAATGTGCTTCGTGCGTGAGTGATAAATGGGGTTCTTAGTCAAATTTATAGCTCTAGTATTGTCACAAAAGATTGGAATATGCATGAAAGATAAATTATAGTCTTCAAGGGTTTGCTTCATCCACAGAATTTGTGCACAACAACGCCTAGCTGCGATGTATTCAGCTTCTGTTGTGGATAGTACGACAGAATTCTGCTTCTTGCTAAACCAAGAGACTAAAGCTTTTCCTAATAAATGACACGTACCGCTCGTACTTTTACGGTCGACCTTGCATCCGACGAAGTCAGCATCAGAGTAACCAATGAGGTCAAATAATGTTGACTTGGGATACCATAGGCATACTGTAACCGTACCCTTAAGGTATCGAAAGATACGCTTAACCGCGGTCATGTGTAATTCCTTAGGATTTGCTTGATATCTAGCACACATGCAAACGCTAAACATAATATCAGGGCGACTTGCAGTAAGATAAAGTAGACTGCCTATCATACCTCGATACTTACGTTGATCTACGGGTTTGCCACTATCATCTGGTTCAAGTTTGGTTGAAGTAGCCATAGGAGTGCTGATTGGTTTGACGTTGTCAAGGTCGAATTTCTTCAGCATGTCCTTTGTATACTTCGACTGACAGATGAAGGTTCCATTTGACATTTGTTTGACTTGCAGCCCAAGAAAGTAGTTGAGCTCTTCCATCATGCTCATCTCAAACTTGGTCTGCATACACTTGGCAAAATCTTGACAGAGAGTTTCATCTGTGGAACCAAATATAGTATCATCTACATATATTTGTACTAAAAGAATAGTGTCTTTGAAAGATTTTATGAAAAGTGTAGTATCAATTTTTCCTTTTGAAAAACCTTTCTCAAGCAAGAAATTGCTTAGCCGTTCATACCAAGCTCTAGGGGCTTGTTTGAGGCCATACAGCGCTTTCTTTAGCTTGAATATGTGGTCAGAAAATTTGTGATTTTTAAAGCCAGGGGGTTGTTTAACATAAACTTCCTCCTTAATAAAACCATTCAAGAAGGCACTTTTAACATCCATTTGAAATAATTTGAAATTTTAAAAATTTGCAAATGCACAAAGCATCCGAATGGATTCTAATCTAGCAACAGGAGCATTCGTCTCATCGTAGTCGATACCTTCCTCTTGGTTGTATCCTTGGGCTACTAGACGAGCTTTGTTGCGTGTGACTGAACCATCTTCATTCACTTTGTTTCTAAAAACCTATTTAGTACCAATAATCGAGTGATTAGCCGGTCTAGAAATGAGTTCCCATACTTGGCTCCTCTTGAATTGGTTGAGTTCCTCTTGCATAGCAGAAATTAAAAATTCATCATTGAAAGCTTCTAAAATATTTTTAGGCTCAATTTGTGAAATAAAGGCAGTGCTACCAATAGAGTCTCTTAATGATGATCTAGTAGTTACTCCACGTGAAACCTCGCCGATTACCAAATTTTCTGGATGTCATGGCTTGAAAGAGAATTTCTTTGGCAAGCTCTTCAGAGAATTTGTTTCGGTTGTGGTGTTCATTGGAGTAGACGTTGATGGCTCAACATCATCATCAAGAGTAGCTGCTGTACTGTTATCTTCATCAAAAGTCACATTTGTAGACTCTTCCACAATTAATGAGCGTTTGTTAAAAACTCTATATCCCTTACTCTTGGCAGCATAGCCAAGGAAAATACCATCGTCAGCTTTGGCATCAAATTTGCCTAAGTTGTCTTTGGTGTTAAGGATAAAACATCTACAGCCAAAGACTCTAAAATAAGAAACATTTAGGGTTCTTCCAAACCAAAGCTCATAGGGTGTTTTCATCGTAATAGGACGAATAAGTACCCTATTTAAAATATGGCATGCTGTACTGACAGTTTCAGCCCAAAAATATTTCGTAAGTAAAAACTTGTTCAACATGACTCTAGCCATATCGCCAAGAGTCCTATTCTTCCGCTCCACAATACCATTTTGTTGAGGAGTTCTTGGACAAGAAAACTCATGATCAAAACCATTGGAATCACAAAACTTTTTAAAATCAGAATTTTCGAACTCGCCTCCATGATCACTTCGGATTCGAGTAATCATGTAGCCTTTTTCGTTTTAAACTTTTTTGACAAAAATCTTGAAAACCGAAATAGTATCACTTTTATAAGTAAGAAAGAAAACCCAAGTAAATCTTGAAAAGTCATCAACAA
This sequence comes from Iris pallida, assembly GCA_029216955.1. Taxonomy (NCBI): domain Eukaryota; kingdom Viridiplantae; phylum Streptophyta; class Magnoliopsida; order Asparagales; family Iridaceae; genus Iris; species Iris pallida. Next base: position 12,678,921 of record JANAVB010005600.1, read on the forward strand.
CAACAAAGGCATAGAGTTTTCTACCAAGACTGGCTACTCTACTAGGGCCAAATAAATCCATATGGAGTAGTTGCAGGGGTCTAGTAGTGCTTACAGAGTTTATGGAATGAAAAGATGACTTGGTTGCCTTATTCAACTCACATTCGACACATACGGTGTCCTTTTTGAATGTGATGTCGGGCAAGCCTCTAACTAGCTTCTTGGTCGATAGCCTGGATATAGTATCCATGTTGGCATTACCAAGATGCTGGTGCCATAGTAACCGTTCATCTTTATGAGTATATAGGCATCTACCTGCATTGTTAGTATCTATAGACAAATAGAAAATATAAATATTGTCCTCTCTTACCCCTTCAAAAGCAATATCTCCTGTTGATCTATCATAAATAAGGTATTTGTTTTGTCCAAAATTAATGTCATAACCATGGTCACCAAGATGACTGATGCTGAGCAGGTTATGCTTTAACTCGGTCACTAGGCAGACATCCTTTATTACGGGAGAGGGAGGATAACCAATAATACTATTACCTATAATATACCCTTTTAGATTATTGCCGAAGGATACATATCCTTCTTTCTTCATCGATAGCGATGCGAACAGATTTGCGTCTCCCGTCATATGCCGTGAGCATCCACTATCGAGAATCCACTTACTTTTAGTTGAGGAGGGAAGGTCCACCTACATCAAGAGTAGATATGACCTTTGGTACCCAAGTTCTTGAGGGTCCTGAAGAGTTAGTTTTTGGAAACCATGCATATATCTTTCTATCTACTAATCTTCTAATTCTACATTGTGGTGAAATGTGTCTATGTAAACCATAATAAGTACATGTAGCATTCCTATTTATATTTGGAGCATGCTGATGATGTCTATAAGAAGAATAATGAGGAGAAGTGTGATGATATGTAGATTCAGCATGGTGATGATGACTGTGTGGAGTGGCATGGTGATATTGGCTATATGGTATAGCATGATGATATTGTCTATATGGCATGACATGATGATTTCTATATGTAGAGTGATGTTGATTATGTCTTTGTACAACATGGTGATGATTGTATCTGTGTAGCATGATGTTTTTATGACATATGATGATTATTTCTACGTGCATGTGGTTTGTGTCCTTTGTGAAAGTGTGTGTATATGTAAGCATGATTGTGAGCAGCATGAGGATGACGTGGTTGACTAGTATGAGTGGTGTCATGCTTTGTGTGTGTCTCATATGATTGGGTTTGAGGTTGAGCAACCTGTTTTCCCAATTTAGTCTCTAGTTTCTTAGAGACAGCTTGCAATTCAGTAATCTTAGCATTCAAACCATGCATCTTGGTAATAGAAATCTTGTGTCTGCTCTTTTCTTCTGCAAGCTCTGTGTTGAGTGTTGTGATTTCTTGTGTTTGTTGTTTAATGAGTGCTTCGGCATCATGTAAGCTTATTTTAAGCTTAGATACCTCATCAGTGACATCTGTGGGTGAAGTGTCTCTAATGTTATCAAGTAATAGAGAAAGTCTTTGTATTTTGACTTCATGACTTTTGATTTTGTCCTTTGCATGTTTGTATTTACCAATGACCTTTTTGTGATCACTAACTAAATCGGTGAAAGCATCGCCAAGTTCATCAAAAGTGAAGTCGTCAAGAGTTTCATTTGATACCTTGTCGGACGTCGCCATTAGGCATACATTAGCCGTATCTTGAGGAGAGTTCTTTTCTTCCTCGGAGTCACTAGCTTCGCTTTCATACCAAATGCTTGTGTTGGCATATTTCTTTGAGGAGGTCTTCTTGTATGGCTTCTCATAGCGGTTGCTCTTTTTCAAGAATGGACAATCTTTTCGGACGTGTCCAGTCTTCTTGCAACCGTAGCAGGTTGGCTCTTCTTCTCCATATTCTTATGGTTCCTTATTTCTTCGATTGAAGCGAAGGAATCTCTTGAAGTTGCGAACCATGAGGGCTTGATCATCATCTTCTGAGTTGTCGTCATCCGTCTCTTCGGGTTCAGCCCTCCGTCGGTGAGCTTTGAGTGCGATCTCCTTAGCCTTAGGAGCAGGCTCTTCGAAGTCCTTGAGGTCAAGCTCATGAGTCATTAGCTTTCCCATCAAGGTCTCCATAGACATGGTTGTGAGATCATTTCCTTCTATGATGGCTGTCACCTTAGGGTTCCAAATTTTTGGTAGCCCCCTAAGTAGCTTGCGAATCTTCTCGTGATTTGAATATTGCTTCCCAAGCGAAGACGGGGTGTTGATAATGTCGAGGAATCTTATGAACATTTGCGTGATCGTCTCGTTTGGCTTCATCTTGAAAGCCTCGTATTCTTGAGTGAGACGGCTTATCTTTAATTCCTCGACTTGGGTGGTTCTTTCATGCGTCACTTCTAGAAGTTTCCATACTTTGTGAGATGTGGTGCATGTAGATACCCTGTTGAACTCATTCATGTCTATAGCACAGAATAAAGCATTAATAGCTCTCGCGTCTAGACTTGCCTGTTTCTTCTCCTCGTCAGAATATTTGTCTTGTGATTTCTCAACGAGATCGCCATTGACAACTATTCTGACGGGCTTTTTATAACCGTCAGTGACGATAGTCCACAGGTCAAAGTCTAGCGACTTGAGATAAAAACTCATCCTTGTTTTCCAATACGTGTAGTTAGTTCCATCAAATAGGGGAGGCCTATGAGTGGACTGTCCTTCACCGTGATTGGAAATCAAGGATTATATGGTTGCCATGGATCAGCTCTAGGATGTAAGTCCTTGTAAAGAGAACAGAGCTCTGATACCAATTGAAGAATAGATGGTAACTCTAGAGGGGGGTGAATAGAGTTATAGTAATAATAGCCAATAAAAAATTCAACTCTTTCACAATCTAAAATTAATCAGAGTAAATGCAGAAAATAAATAAATAAGCAAGAGAGCATACGCAAACACAGCCGATTTTAACCTGGTTTCCCTCGTGGAGGACTAGTCCAGGCCTGAGAACTCTAGCTCAGGATTAAATCTACTATTTGTGAAATAGTAGTTACACCCCGTGCCTTTACTTCAGAAAAGCACGTCAACTTCATACAATGGATCGCAGTGGCGATGCTTAGAATTTTCCAAGCTACTTCTTGAACTCTTGCACAAGACTCCTAACTGAGAGATGCTGAGCACTCGAGACTTAGGAAACTTGTGGCTAGTAGATGAAGAAGGGTATGGCTTATATTGAGCTTAGGAGAGAAGAGAAGAGAAGATTGAATGATTGATATGAGAGAATTCTTGGCCTATTTATAGGTTTTTATCAGGCAGAATTCGGCCCGAACTCTGTGTGGAGGCAGAGTTCGGCCCGAACTCTGTCTCCAGAGCACAGAATGGGTCCAAGGGTCCAGTGGGCTGATTTTGGATATGGAGCTTTATGGATTTGGATAGGTTATGGATTGAGTCTCAAGAGCCCAGCATAACTCAGCTTACAATCATTCTAGACTCAATAAAATATAAAAGTACAGACTCGAAAAATGACTCGTATCTGCAAAAATGAGCTGTCGTCTGGCTTGAACTGGATGTAGTCGTCGTGTGTCGTATTGAATTATCACAAGTATTATTTAGTCAATGTTATCAATATTTGGTTGACTGTGACTTTGTGTCAACATGATGGCCAATGTCCAAGCCTAGGGTCAACTGCTAACAGCAGTACAAATACTTGCCCGACCCCCAACCTTACATCACACTATTACATATTTATAAGATACTAACACAAGGTATCCACACGGCTGATACATATAGGTGGCCCTATATAGAAGATACAATTCATGCTCTATATAGGACTGGTATATGATTACACCTAAACATAGGTCTAATATACTATCCTCACCTCTCATCTGACACATTCACACCTATTACTTGGTTAGACATAGGACTGAACTAAGTTTACTGATACATGGTCAAGGGGTTCAACTAATATAAGTGAGACACAAACACACTTGGTAACACTCCTGACACCCACATTGGTAACACCATCACCCATAGGCCTATGGCCTGCCCATTTGTCCTGTTGCTAAGGGCTATGCCCAGCGCAACACAGGCCTAAGGCCTCTCTATATCTGCTGCACATGGTGGCCTCCCCTTCTTGCAGTGCTGGACAGGGTCTTTAAGTCCCCTACCTGGCTAAACCAAGCCATGGCACCTGCTGCAAAGCCCCAAGCCTTGATCGCTTTAATATCCCACACCTCCTCTATTTCCAACTCTAGACAAGCCATGCCATGCCAAGGCCAAGTAGCCATGCTCTCTCTTCCTGACTCGCCTATACTGTCAATGATAGTTCCTATACTTCCCTTCTCACTTCTAACCACAAGATACATCAACACTAAAATGCATGTGCAACCCAACACCCCTTACTGTCTAACCCACATTTGTCCTTTAACAGTGCACTCACCAAACAGGGAATGAATGCCCACATACATATACATATAAGTGTAGATACTCATATCCATATGTATGTATCCAAATTAATATACGTATATACACCCACCCCAAGAGCAAAACAAGCCAAACATGGATATAAAACTGAAAAACAGAATTAAAATAGCCACCTAGACATTCTAACAAATACTTGGTAGGCAAAACTTGTAGTCTCCCTCAAATAGAAACTAAACCCTATGTAACCATCACAATAGCACTCAATAGGACCTCAATCTACTTCCTATTAGTCATGGGAGGGGTCTCCTACATGAATGCATGAAATTTGATTATGAAAAAGGAGTTTTAGAAGGTTATACCTATGTAGAATGAAGCCTACACAATGCTCCACGAATTTGAAGAAGATGGAGGAAGAAGTGGCTCTCAAACCCTTGCTAGAGCCTCCACCAAGCCTTCTTGAGCGCCCCTAAGCCTTAGCACAACAAAGGGAGGAAAGAGGAGATAATTTGGAAGAGTATGGAATAAAGGAATGAGTACAAACCCTAAGGAAATGGTGGCTGCTATTTGGGGGTTTATGGGGTTTAAATAGAGTCTTGTCAAGCCTAAACTCTTCGTTACACTTAGTATTAGAAAGGTCCTTAATTGGGCTAAGTGGTTTGGCCCTAATTAATGCTTGTACTCAACCTAGCTATGACTAGAGTCTAATTAATCAACCTATTAGTCAAGTCAAATTAAATAGGGTCTACCATGTCTAATGAATAAGCCAGTCTACTAATAAATACAACCATCATATTAAATAAAATAAAAAATACAAAAAATGTGAAATAACATAACTACCCTTGTCCTAAAAAGTGATAGTGGTACAGACGGCTTCCTGTAGTGCCCCATCCCTACATCGTCCCAATTTCCATCTACGGGCTGCACGAGAAAGAAGTACTATCGCTATCGATTGAATCAGAACCGATAGATCGGGATCAGTTCAATCGGTCAAACGGAAACTATTGAATTAAGATCCTTTTCTCGTTATGGAAAGGCTTCTTCGGAATCAAGTCCCATATTCAGCAGGCTGCACCTCGAGGATAGTGTGAGACTCGTCTCACTGTATCGATATTTATATATGGATACGTATTTTGTGTTGTATTTAGTATTTTCTTGATTTTCAGAATGCTTTGAATTTTTTTCCAAAATTGTATATATTTCTCATTGATCGGCATGCCACCGATGTATCGGTGTATATCGACGGTTGACATTCTTATTGTATGGATTTCTGACAATTGTCAAGTGACCCATATTTTTACTTATCTCTTTTGTTTTGGTTTAAATCTTGACTTGGTTTAATTGATTTCGTTCAACTTGGCTTAGCTTGGTTTGGTTTAGTTTGGTTTGAGAGGAGAGGGTTGATATAAAACCTAACTCCTCTCTCTCTCTCCTCCATTATTTCATTTCTCTTCATCTTCTTCCTCTTCATTTTCTCCTCCAACCTAAGGCAAGTACATCTTGCCAAAACCTTGAACAAAGTTATTTTTGTTTATTCTATTCTATTCCTTGCATGATTCTAAGCCTCTTCAGAACTTAGAATTTCTTATTTTGATGGCTACATTTTTGTATATCTAAGTTTTGATATTTTCTTGTTTCTTAGTTTTGATCTATTAAAGCTTGGTATTTCCTAAAACCAGTTGTCCCAGGCTGTAGAAAATCTCGTTTTATGCAGTTTAGACCCTTGGATGTCGTTATTTGGACTTGTTTTCAGCAAGTTATGGCAATTTGAAGTTTTTGGGTTCCATGGAGCTTTGGCTGCTGTATTGGAGAAGAAGCACAGTGTCGGGCGCCCAGTCTGGCTCTGGTGTCTCTTTTGGCCCAGGCGCCTATACTAGATCAGGCACCCAACTCGGCCCAGGCGCCTTGCGTGTCCTTGCGCTTCTTGACCCTAGCGTTTACGGGTGCTTAGGCGCCCAATGTGATGCGCCGACCCTAACGCTCATTCGTGCGTAGGCGCCCTCTATGATGCGCCTCTCCGGCCCTGGCACCCGTGCATGCCTAGCCTCCACTTTGGCCCTAGTGCTTATTGGTGCCCAGGAGCCTCTCTGGCCATGCACCTACTTCGGCCATGTGCCCTCTTGGCCCAGCACCCATTAGTGCCTAGATGCCACCTTGGCCCCGACGCCCTTTTCCCCTTGCGTTCAATATGCTTAGGCGCCAATGTGATACGCCAGTCTGGCCCAGGCGCCCTTTCCTCCTTGCGCTCATTGGTGCTTAGACGCCTAGTTTGGTCTGCTATTTTAGCCCTGGCGCCATTATGGTCCTGGCGCCTATTCAGGATATGTGTCTAGTTGGCCAAGCGCCTATCTGGCCATGTGCCTCTCTGGCCTGGCGCCTTGGGCCCAGTGTCCATCCTGGCCTTGGTGCCATTGCGTGCCTATGCGCCTCTCCTAGCCCTAGCACCCTTGTGTGCCTAGACGTCATCCTGGTCTTGGCACCCCTTGAATCTCGTGCCACTCCGCGTGCGCCACCTGACCTGATGGTCGTGCGCTATATGGTGTGCGCCCAATGTGATATGCCCACCTCCATGTCTCTTCTTTGTTCATTCATTTATATGTTTGGTGATTCTCGACTTGTACGTACCCTGAGCTTTGACCCGATCTTAGCATGGCTATTTTGACCGTTTTTTATTGTTTAAGCTTTTTTGTAGCTAGAATCTAGAAAACTCAAATCATGAAAGTTGTAGATCCTTGTCTTGGCTTCAATAATCTTCTTGTTTTACTTTAATTGGAGTTTATATGCAACTAATAATTTCAATCATAGTTTTGATCTTTTGGCACGTTTTCTGTACTTGGCCATTTTTGATATTTTCTTCGACTGTAATAAATTTTTAACATGATTAGATGATCTCGTATATTTAGAGAATGATTGTACACCCTATATACACTTAACACTAGCACATGTTCAATTTTTATTCTATGTCTTGTACTTACTTTTATTTATTCCTTTTCACATGCCATGATATTTCTTTCCTTTCGATTCTTTCTTATATGCTATGATATGTATTGCAAAGCCTTCCCAAATTTATTATACTTTACTGTCTATGACATATCTAAATTTTCTTTATTTTGGTCCGTCGTGGCGCACTCATGTTACATGTCTTCTTTGCTTGCTAGATATTGACCCGTCGTGGTGCACTCTTGTATATTCTTTTCTTGCTTACATGATAGTGGCCTGTCATGGCTAACTCCCTATTTTCTCTATAATGGCTCGTTGTAGCGCACTCCTAGCTTCCAACTTATTATATTTTCTTGTTATGGCTTGTTATAGTGCACTTTCTTGTATTATCAAGTCTCGCATATCATGTCTAGGATGGATTTTACGGAATGCCATACCCAAAATATAAAAAGAAAATTTTAAGGACTAAACAACTAGCTTGATTATCTAGATCGTTGGGAGGGAAGAATTTTCCAGTTACCTGTAAGCCCTTTGTCCCGGCCCCAACCTGAATGGATTTGGAGCTATCTGTCATGATGAGCACACTTCCAGCGCATCGCCGAGTGTTGCACCTTGTATATGTCTATAGGGTACATTTGTCTCTTGGGCGATGTATCCACTATTATATGTCTATAGGTTACATTTGTCTCTTGGGCGATATACCCACTATTAGATCTTGGATATATTTATCTCCCAGGAGATGTATCCACCATTACTTTCTTTTCCTTTTGGCCTGGATAAGTCAGGTAGTCTACAGGGTAGGTAACTGGATTGGATTTCTCAAAAGTGTATATGTTAGTAATTAGGATTGTGATAACCCTAGTTAGCTAATGTATAAAGCCGTACTCATTGCTTGGCCGTGATTGTTGTATGGAGTCCAGTCTAGTCTAGTTTTGAATAGGCAGTGTCCGTATGTTTAATTTAGTACATTGTTGTTTATGCTTTACTTTTGTCGATAAATGATTAGTGGCTAAGTTCTGTTCAGGAGAAGGGTTACAACCCTGGTACTTGTTTCGTTTGCGGGTTGTAACCTGGTTTTCGGATTAGTTTCCAAGTCATGTAGTCCTTTGTCGTCCTATTTATTACACGCCATACATGATCTTTATGATATACAATGATTAGAGACTAAGTTTTGTTTAGAAGAAGGTTTACAACCTTGATCCTTGTTTGGTTTACGGGTTGTAACTTGGATTTCGGAATAGTTTCTAAGTCAATATTTCTCTAACATGCCAATATGTCCCAGTTACCCTACATGTTACATGTCCCAATTGTCTCCCATGCTCACATGTTCAGTTATCTCATAAGCTATACATGATCCCCATGCTAAATTACTAGGCTCTAATGACCCGGCTATCTCACATGCTTACATGACCAATTGATTCACATATCCTCGAGCTTCCGTTTACTTAGCATGGCTATACTTTACAATATGCCACATATTAATTACGTTATGTCACATGATGCATTACTTATTATTGTTCTCCATCGAAAAAGGGGACACAAAAGGTTTTTTGTAACTTTTATATTTCGATTACAAACAGAACAGTATACAATGTAGGACTTAGATGTAGTCCTTTGAGTATAATTTTATTTTTATCTGGGAACTGTGTTGATGGAGCGAGTGGTAATACGTTGACTCCATTGACGATCTGACGACGATCTTGAATTCTTTGAAGGGTCTGGGTTGCTCTAAATACCGGAGCGTTTTGAGGGGAAGAAGACGCGAAGTGTCTCTCATGATCTCTGGATATGATCTGTGGATATATCTCTATATATATTTGTATGTCAGTGTGAAGGTATAATCCTTCTATTTATAGGCAGTAGGATGAGCTCCCTCTGCGCACATATGTAGGATGAGCCTGGGTGTGGGAACGCCACGTGGCTAATGCTGACGGAGGCGCATGGATGATGTGCCTCGAATCAGTTTGAACTGCTGCGTTGGGCTGCAGTAGAGCTGACACGTGACAGTTGCGAGGATTCGGTTGTTGATGAGATCTTGGGTGGTTAGCACCCATTCTTGAGCAGAACTGAGTCAAAGGACATATGGGGCATGTTTGTGGCTTCAAAGATCTCGGATTTGGGGGAGAGTGATCTGTCTTGATGCGCCTAGGATCGGACGTATGGAGAGGACTGAGCTGCTGTCGTTAGGGATCAGGAGCGAGTCCGGGCGCATAGCTTATGAGGCGCATGTAGGACTTCACATCAGGATGCGCCTAGGATCAGGCGCATAGGGTGACTTGGTCTATGACTTCGAGGATTCATAGGCAAGTCCAGGCGCATGGCTTCTGAGGTACATACAGATCTTTTGGGCGCATGGCTATGGAAGCGCGTGCAGAGACTTGGCTTCTGTCTTGAGATCAGGAGTAAGTCTGGGGGTGCATGGCTTTTGAGGCGCATGCAGTCTTCTGGGCGCATGGTTGCAAGGCGCATACAAACGAACGATCGGCCACGTGGCAAGGACAGCTGTAGTCGACCAAAAGTGATAATGGTGCTGATGTCAGCGACTCTTTATTTTCTGCAAAGGGCGGCTGATTGGACGGCTCTTGCCGCCTTTGTCCTCAATATTAAATGCTTGATGATGACAAGTTTGAAAGGGGCGCATCGATTAATTCTGATCTGGGAGCATGGGTCTATGTTCCACTGGGTGCATCAGTAAGGGTCGCATAATTTTGACGACGTATATGCCATGTGTCACATCCTCTTTGGCCTATCTGTTGAGTTCGTCTAGGCGTTATTGGCAGCCTTGATTTTAGACGAATACAAAGAGACAGGTTCATTGCCATAAATACAAATTTATTGCATAGAAGTCGGAGAGTCTTCCACTTGGCACACGGTTGTGGGCTGTCCAGGTCTATAAATAACCACATGATGGAAAGCTTATTTCCATTCTTCACTTATCTTTCCGAAAATGGAGATGAACTCGGCTGGCCCCTACTTTGGTGAACCGTCGAACTCCTCATTCGAAGAAGTTTTGACGACAAGCTCCTTCCGAAGGTGAAGATGCGTCGAGTTAATTCTTTCACCATCAGCCCTATTTTCGTACAAGCCTGTGAAAGTGCCTATTGCATCCAAATATCGGAATCATCGTGTCCCGACACAGGCTGAAGGTGCCTGTTGTATCCAAAGATCGGGGCGGTCGTGCCCCAATTTTTGTTCTGCTGGAAGAGCCGCAGGTCAGGGCTATCATGCCCCGATTTTGTTTAGGCTAGAAGAGCCACTCCTCCTGCTAGAGTGCCCGCATGCTTACGAGGAAGTGTTTCTCTCTGACTATGCACGGAGATGCGCTTACGCTGAGATGCTGGAATGATGCGCCTAGCTGTAGAACTTGAGTGATGCGCCTGACAAGTGATACGCCTGGCGGTAGCTTTCAGGATTTTCTTTCTCTTTTGTAAAAGAATTCTCCTTTGTAATGAGTTTAGACATGTAATAGACTTTCATATGAAATAAAAGCCTAGTCTCTTGATGTCTTATACTCTTTGTTTGTGTTCTGCTGCGTCGAATACTCTTTTCTATTTTGGCGCATATCAGTGTGGGGCGCATGAGAATTTATGGCGCATAGGGACTCTGGCCTAAAATTTCATACTTCTACAATTATCTTTTCTATTATCGGGATAAGTGCATTGGTAGTGCACGAGTCTCGATCTGTATTTACTAATTTTTGTCTCTATCTGTTGTTATGTTAGTTATTGCTGGTTTTAGTTCATAGGTTTGGCTTCCTTTGTGGTACTTGCTATTTGGGGTCTGACTCCACTGGTTTTTTTGGCCTGATTAATAGAGGAGCCCGAAGGATCTTCCGTACCATCTACTCAACGGTGACTACCTGATTTCATTCTCCCACTAGTTATGTACATTATTCTTTTATGATGTGCGTATTCTAGACTCTAGCTAGAGCTTATCATGTATGACTATTACTTTTGCTAGTTCTCTATTTTGTATGACTGGCTTCATGATCATCCATGTATATATGGCTTGGGACACTTTACTATTGTATGTTTGATGATCACACTTCTTGCATTTTGTATATTTGCCTGTGATTGAGATACCTAGGATCGTTTGACCTAGAATTGACTGATGGCTTGTAGTAGTAACCCCATGTCTTGATAGCTTATACGTTATTTCAGTGTACTAGAGTACTTTGGTATAACGTAGCTGGCCTGGTCCGTTCCCACTTGCCAGTATTCTGGTTCTGGGTATGACAGATAGACTCTGCGGCTGAGTCGAAAGAGACCTCCCGTTGCTCTATTTTTCATGCGTACTTGCTCTTTGGATTTGGTTTTCGTGAATATTTTCGATGGTTTTCATGGCTTGCATTTTCGAACTTCGCATTCGTAAAACTCTTTAAATGATACAGTGTTCAAATTAGTTGCTTATGCGATTTCAGGTGATCGCGTAGGTGCCGTCTAACGCAGCCAACGGATCTTTTGCCTCAAACAAACAATCAAAGTGAGTGGTTGTACCCTTCATTCCCTTAACCTTCTTCAATCCCAAATCAATCAATAGAATGCTAGTTGGTTATGCAAGTGCACGAATGCTTAAATTTCAATGAACTTTTGTATGATTCATCACGTACATACACTATAGAATTATTATGCCAAGAAAATGTTGCATGCTTGAAATGTTATGCTTGTTATAAAACTGAGATAAGCAAAGTTTTGAATCATTAAATAACTATCGCCATGACACAACAAAACAACGATGAAAATGGTTATGTTGCTAATGAACTAAATATCATGCTTGAATAACTAGTCTAACCTAGCACGATCATGGACAACTTATGCACAAGGAACGACTTTCTCGATCAATACCCCAAGACACGGGATCGATTCAGCCTAGGAGGAAGCACAAGATAGCCGAGCTCGACAAAAGCAAAACATGGTTATTCGGGGAACTTGCAGCGGAGCTCGCTACTCGCTCTGAAAGGGTCGCCGTCTAACCCAGCTATAGTCCAAAATATCTTGTGATGCCAGTGACCACATATACAAACTACACACACTAAATAATAGCAATTGACAGAGAAGAACATGATAAGTCTCACATTGTACGACATGCTCTGCCGTGGGCAAGTTCTAATGTAAATTACATTATGCCTATCATCTTCTTGTCTAAAATTCAATAGGATGGTTAGAAAGATCAAAAGTTAAGACAAAAAATTCTTAAACAAAATGAGAACATGGTATATAATTAGCCTCGCCAGTACAACATGCAATCTACTGATCCTCGCTCTCCACAGGTACCTCGGATCATCAAGACCGTGCCACTTAACTCAAAGCGACGCTTGGAATATTTTGAAGCCAAAGCTTAAAGCTGCTCTTTTGAAGACTCTACATTCAGTCCAAGAAATATGTCTCGACTTCCCTCGATAGTAGTGGCTGCAGTATTTTGTTTTAAATAGAGAGATATAATGTATGGAACGACTATCTTATTAACGTTCATTTGTAATCGAGTCATGTTGTAAGCCCCCGCGACAATGATTGTAATGGAGTCTTGTAAGTGATGTCTATTATCAATGAAAAAAACTTTCTTCTGTCTAAATATGTTGTTCAATTTCTCTGCATACTCTATTAGATGCTTGTGTTTTGGATAAATTTATAACTATGTCTTGTGCGATCGCAACTTAGGTTCGTATAGCATCATGCCCGGGGGACGACTATCGAATTTATGGAATCGGGGCATGACATAATGGTATCAGAGCACTGCTTTACGTTCCCGGCCTTTCGTCTAGAGTCTCGAACCTTTGATCTCGTGTCGATGAGATGAGTTGTTCCATACAATGAGCCAATAACATTTTTTGAACTAATGTGTGTTTCCTTCTTAATGCAGAGGGCGTGGAGCCTACGGCCATGGCCAATTCAAGCGCTTCGAGTGTCTCTAGCAGTTCGAAGGCTAGACCATCGGTTGACCCAATGGAGCAGATATTGCGCATGATGGAATCAGAACAACAACGGGCCGATGTTCGGCAAACGCAATTCGAGAATTGGTTCGTGGACCAATTCAAGGTGCAACAGAAGCAGCTTAACACTTTAATACAAATAGTCCAGACAATCGCGGCCAATAACACTCATTCTGCAACCGCGTCTGCCGTGACAGAGCCCACGAACCAGTGTAGCAAAGTAGACCTTGTCGAACCTCAGCCTATAGTTACGAAGTATGCCTCCTCCGAAATCTCAGAATTCAAGAACTGTGTAATACATTATTCAACGGAACTGAAGATCCTACTGTGGCGCTCGATTGGTTGGCAGAATTAGAAGATCACTTTGAAGCACTCGGCATGGATGAGTCGAGACGAGTCGCTTGCGCTCAACTTCAACTTCGGTTGAATGTGCACGACTGGTGGGATATACAGAAATGAGCGATCCTCGAAGACGATCAGACGACAAAGATCACTTGGGCCATATTTTGCAAAGCATTCGAAGAAGAACTCCTCCCTCCAGCAGTTTGTCAAGAGAAGGAGAACGAGTTCATGCAACTGAGGCAGGAAAATACGACAATTTGCCAATATGCGTCTGAGTTCAACAAGCTTGCAAAGTTTACAAGAGCGCTTCTGCCTGACGTTGCGAGTAGAACACGACATTTTGAAGTAGATCTGAGGCCTTCTATCGCTGCACATGTGACCGTTCTAGAGTATCAAACGGTGCATGAAGCCCTCAACCATGCCATTCGTCTCGAGCTCCAATATCCTCCAGCTGCTGCCAGCGTTGTGCATAATTCTCATCATAAATGCCCTAGCTATGCAGGAGGCAACAACATTGCAAAACGTCCAAACAATAGTGGCAACCAAGGACAGAACCCTAGACCTCGTTGCACAAAATACAATTATATCGGACACAATGCCAGCGAGTGTCGTATCTTGAACATCGACTGCCACTTTTATGGAAAAATGGGGCACTATGCTAGAGATTGTCTTTCCCGAATGCGGAGATAGGACGCTCCGCTGCAACCAAATCAACAGAACCGCGGCCTAGCACCTCGAGCTCCTCAATTTGCATAACAGAATGGCCAGGATCGTCGTCCAAATGCTCAAGGGCGCATCTTTGCCACGACTAGGGATGAGGCATTCGTGTCTGATACGGTCCTGACAGGTATACTACTTTTTAATAACAAACCTGCTCGTGTACTGTTTGATTCAGGTACTACATATAGTTTTATATCGGTGGACTTTACCATCGAGCACAAAATTCCCATGACACCGTTAGGCCTTGATCTTAGCGTTCATATACCAGCGGATACGTCACTACATGCAAAATTAGCCTGCAGAGATGGAATCATCTGTATAGGAGGGAAAAGGCCAATCTTGATGCGATATTTCTAGACATTAAGGACTATGACAACATTCTCGGAATGGATTGGCTCGGCCCTTGCAATGCCACCATTGACTGTGCATGAAAGACCGTAAACTTTCGCATACCTGGAGTGCCCAAATTCTGCTACTCGTGTGGTGAAGCATCGCCGACTTGCATGATGATCTCGGCAATTTTTGCTCGGAGGATGCTGTATTCTGGATACGAAGGCTATTTGGCGTTCGTTCGGGACATGCGACTAGATGGTACAAACGTGGGTCAGACGACATTGTGGCAGAATTTCTTGACGTATTCTCGAACAAGCTACCCGGCATGCCCCCCCGTCCGAGATATCGAGTTCACCATTGACACATTCCTATTTTCCATAAATAAATTCACTTTATTTATTTTGATTCTGGGAAAATACAACTTTAGGAATCCGATCTAGAAGACGATCGCTTTATCCCTTGGACGATGCGAAGAAGAAAAGCTCTCAAAAATTCGACAGCAATTTAGATATTCTGTATATCTGTACAATAAATGAGAAGAGAACTCTATTTATAGAGTCAAAAAAATAACTGAAAAGATAACTGTCTTCATAATTTATGCATAGTTGATAATCACGCAGGACTTAAACGTACACAAGGTTAATGAGCAGTTACTAGACGTGGCCTGTAACTGTTGGACACATGGCAATCGTGCATGAGTCGTGTGCAAGTTACTGAGCACGCATACGAGAGATTTGTGGCATGTCTGCCACGTACTCCAATCTGATAATTTGAGATGAAATCCACGCCAACTGGTTGAGGATGAAATCCACGCAGACTTGGGACAGAAGGCTTCAGAATACACGCCAACTTGAGACAGAAAGCTTCAGAATACACGCCAACTTGAGACAGAAAGCTTAAAATTCACGCAAACTTGAGGAAGGAACATAAAAGTTCAAAATACACGCATACTTGAGTCAGAACGTCCAGCTGTCTTGATTCGACGTGCCTCGACTGGCATAAAATCTCTGACATTGATTGTCTTGTCAGTCACATTAAATGACAATAAGGTCTTTTTGGTACGCCAACTTGATGAAGACTGAATCTTGTTGAGGAAGATTTCGAAAGTCACGCAATAGTCGGCTGAGATCTCTCGAGTCCCGTGCATACGTGGCATACGAGGAGACATTCTTTGACTGTCGTGCTGTCAGTCATAATGACACTCTGACAAATGATAAGCTGTCTCTGTGTACCATTTAAACTCTGCGTATATTTGAGGAAATGGTTTGATAGAACTCAGCGTGTATTTTAGACATTGTTCTGATAGGCTGTATTAACTCAGCGTGACTTCATTTTTGAGGCCTACAAAACCCCCTTCAAAGTTTTCGAAAAATGATAAATTATTTCGAAATACTTTGAAATCGAGATGATAAAATGAATTTAGTCACGCTGAGATGATTCAGGGAAAGATTTCTTCCGAAATGATTGGGCTGTTAGGATTCTGTGCGGTTTAGGATCCCGTACAAAACTCCTATATCGAAGCAAAATGATGACTTTGTCGTTTGAAATTCTTCGTGAGCCTATAAAAAGGCCATAAATCACTTCCTTCTTTCTTTACTTGCTTTAGAGAGAGAAAATTCCACACAGAAGAGAAACTTCGTCTTCCCCGACTTCTCCTTCTCCTTCTCAGTAATGGCTCCTAAAATCGACGCTCAGGCTAAGGGCAAGGCCCCTGCGACGTCTTCGCGTGCCACCACCGACAGACTTCCTCGCCGCGAAGCTACTCATCACCCTATGCAACATAAGTGACAGATGGGGATGCGAACTGATGAAGACGAACTGATAAAGATGAACTCCACATAGAAATCTTAGAATTCGTAAAACAATCAATAATGAACTTTCGAAATATATCCCCCTTTTTAGGGAAAAGGATATTAATAAAGTATGCCCCCTCTTTAGGGTTGGCTATACTTCACATCTTCGTGTTTACGAAGCTCTGTGTTTTACGCAAATGAGCATGGCTCTCATGACTCTGCGTAATTTTTCATATGTTGGCAGAGATGTCGATATTGAATTATTCACGCAGACTTCTGAGCGTCAACCTCTGGATAGATTAGTCTTGATCTGTCAGCGTATTTTTTTGTCATTTTTACCTCAGTGTGATTCTGGCAATGATGCGTGACTTTTATTCTTATCTGTCTAGACCTTGCAAGAAATAATCACATGCGTGAATAAACCACTTAGCATATATATATATTTTTTGATCTTTGCATAATTCTGGCAGCGTATCTGTCTGAAGTCTGCGTGACTTATGAAATTTTCTTTTGAACACTGCTAAGCACGCATAAGGTTTATAGACATAGATTTTTCTGAAGTCTGCGTGACAAAACATATCTGATGTTTTTCCTTTTCTTTTCTGTAGTGGACATCCGAAGTGAAGAGGCTGAATATGAAGGATATATGAGCTTTTCATTCAAACATGACTTGTCTCATGTAAAGTTCCCTCAATTCGACACTCCTGAAGCTAGATTGTTTTTATTGACGAATCAAGACCACACAACTCTGCTCTGCCTGATAAATGGTGAACCACTCCAGAGTCTTGACTTGGTACTTCATAAGAAATCGGCCTTTCTGTTTGGGGACGCCATAGCACATAAGTCACAACCAAAAGGCATCAAGGAGAAGGTCTGCTTCTATTTTGAAGGTGATGCAAGGAAGCCCATGTACTGGCCGAAGGTATCTAGGGGTTTGTCTATCATCCGATTCATGCATGCCAGTTACCCCAGAAAGATGACATGGCACTTAACAGAAAATTAGCAAGCTAAGGCGAGCAGAATCATTTACAAGAAAGACGGATTCTACAGTGCTCCGGAGAATCACGTATCCTTGTTTCGAGGTTTGAAGCCGGGATGTGTGCCACCTGAAGACTCGTCTATATTGATACCATTCAGGATGCCTGTTTTCATAAATGAATTCATGGCAAATGAGAAGGCATTCTATCCTACTGATTCGACGCCGAGGATGATAGGCTTAATGAATCAGGAGAATATGAGGTGGAGGACTCTGGTCCATTGGGTTCTGGAGAAGTTTGAGAATGAGCTGAAGCAGATAAATCTCTATGACGCGATCGTCAATTCCTCCTACGGCTTCAAACCCAACCCATTTCTATTCTTGGCCTTGGTTGAAAGATATAACCACCGGACGGGAACATTTATGACGGAGAGATGGGTTTTGTCCTTCATGAGATGGAATACATCTCTCATCTGCCTTCAGGCACACTGCCATATGAAGAATATGTGCCTACAACCGAGGAGCTAAATTTTCTGTCGGAGAAGAAATCGGAGATGGTGCATCTGTTTGAAGAGATGATGTACCATTTCGACACATGCACTATGTATTATAAAAATACTAAAGAGGAAGCCGGCTGCCACATCCAGAAGTGGATGTCTTATCTTTTCATAAATCGTAAGAAAGATGAGAAGAAGATAAATGAGAAGAGAAGGTATCAAATTAACTCCTTCAAGCCCCTCTCTGAGAGTGAAATCACCAATCTACTAGAGAAGTATGACTGTAAAGATTTCATAATCAATGAAGACTGGTATGAGTTTAAAGCCGGAACCACCTTCAGATCATATGTGAGACAGAGTGGAAAACCTTTGTCAAAGAACGGTCATTTAGCCGGATTCCTCTCTCTCTGGCTAAGAAGATTTGTTGTTCCTGGCTCCAGCTCTCTAGATAGAATACATAGAGGCGTTGTTTTTGCAGCAGTGCGCCTTATGTACGGCTATAAGACAGACTTATTATCAGCGATGACTTACATGCTGAACGCAGGTCTTCGAAATTTTGTAATCAATATGCTGTCTAATCAAAGGAAGATGACCGATGAATTTCCAAGAATAGAGATGCCCTATACTTATTTGTATGGTTGGCTTCTTCTCCATCACGACGGTCTGATACCTCCGGGAGCAGGAGGGAGCGGCAGCCTCTTTTTAGAGAAGTATGCTGGAGAAACTTTTTGGAAGGTTCACACTCTTCCAGAATGCAGAAATGTTTTGAACCGATCATCATATTGGTCGATTCAATGTGCTCCTCCGCCACTGGGTTATGAGAGCATGCCTCTGAACATGATAGACAGAGAAAAATGGCACAGGCTAGATGATGTAGCTTTTCAATGGCTGCAGCAGATTCGGCCATCTCACCTGGTATATCGTCATGAAGAAATGACGTACTTAGAACCATATCTACCGAGCCGATTTGCTCGGCAATTTGGATATGACCAACTTCATGTTGGGAATGCCACCACCTGCCTTTCTGCTCGTGGAGGACTAATTGATGGAGCTCGGGCATGGAGATACTTCACGGCTAGAGATACAAAAGTTGAATTCTCTATGCCGAATCCTCAATCCAGGGCGGGGACGAAAATGCTCTATACATACGCCCGCTTCTATGTTTCATCGAGCACTTTCATGCCGAGTTTTCATTTGAAGACTTTTGTTGCAGAAGACGACCCAGCTCCATCAAAGAGGTCGAAGAAGAAGACTGTTATTCAACGATTTACTCCGGAACCTGAAGATGAGACTGCGGAAGTTGAACCCTTATATGAATTATCTCTGGAGCAAAACTTTTCTGATGAAGTTCTTCCTCCAATATTCGTGTCCATTTCTAAGAGGAAACGGAGTGATGAATCTGAGACAGTCTCTAAAAAGAGTACTAAGTCTCAGACTTCCAAGAAGAAAGGAGTTTCAATAACTGCCACCTCATCTCTAGGTGGCATCCCAGTTGATGAAGATGATGCTGCCGACAAAGATGAAGATACAGATGAAGACGATGCTCCTTTGATAAAAAAGAGATCGAGAGGCAGATACGTCAAGAAGACTGTCAGAAAGATGAAGGGCAATAAACTCCTGGAAACTATTATGAGTGGAGGGATCTTGCCAGAGATCGATGAAGCGGTTTCCACGGAGAGAACGGAATCTGATCATGTTCATCTTCCAGCAACTTCAGCTGAACCGACTGAGGTAGAGTCGACTGTCCCGACGACAAGTGGAGTAGCTGCTGAACCTTCAGAGATGAGGATTATCCCTTTTGAGCACGGGAAAGAGGGTGTCATCCGGGCATTAGATGATCAAATTGAATATTCAGAAGAAGAACCAGCTCCCGGGGCAGAAGTTAGGGAACAACCGAAAGTTCCATCTTTTCAACCTAATCAAATTGAAGAAACTCAGGTTGAAGAAAACATTTATTCGGCCAGAGGCGATGAAGACGTGCCAACGTCTGAACTATCAGCTGGTGATGAATTATTGAAGAAAGTTTATAAAGACATCATTCTTTAAACTAACATTCCAGAAGAGACTGAACCTGCAGTCAATACCGAGTCCATGGAAATTGAAACTCAAGAACCTGAGCTCGCTATTGTTACTGTTCCTGAGATTCATCCATCTCAAGAAATAGATGTTGATGTAAATATCATGGATTCTGGATCAGAGACCCATCCTGAAGCTGGGGATCCAAGAGAGTCTGAAGAAGAACACTCTGAGAAAGGGGAAGAGGCTGAAGAGGAAGAGGATTGGCATCCTGAGACTTCCACTCATTATGATGAAGATAAAATCAGAGGAAATAGAATGGAGCTCAGTTCTGAACCTGCTCAATCTCCTGATAATACTCCAGCACTCAGTAATTCTGGAGCTGGTAGTAGTCACATAAAGCAGGTGTCAGACACCATTATGGATCGACTGCGAGAGGATACGAGACTTCCTCAACATATAGAATATGAACCTCAGCTTGGTAGACATTTATTTCAAATTCTGTTTCTACTGTTTCTTTTTCTTTATATGCTGATTATTTTTCCTTTGACTAGTAGGAACTGCTGCAGCAATGAGCTCGACTCATGCTCCACTTATCCAGACTGATGTTGATGAAGGGAGCTCGCATTTGCCAAGTTCTTCAGCGGCACATACTTCAATTCCCAGGACAGAGAACGTACAAGCTTCTTCTTCAATAATGACAGCAACTCCTGGGTTTGAGACGGGATTGGCAAGGACTCTGGGGATGTATTCAGATATCATCTATTCATATCTGGATACGTACTCCAGGCGTTTCTTGAAAGACGAAACTATGCCCTTCTTTGAGCTCCGAACGGTGGTCAATTTCTGCTCCTAGCACTGCGACATGCTGGCTGTGAAACTCAATGTATCTTCTTTGAACATCTCCTAGATGAATTGGAGACAACTATCCAAAGATACTGGGAGATCAAGAAGGAGGATATTAAATCTTTGACTATGGCTGAGATCGCTCGATTGGAACATGAAGCCCAAGCTCAGCAAGCTGCTTTAGAAGAATTTCTTGCTTCTTCATCTGAGAAGTTAATAGAGAAGAATAAAGAAATAGTAGCAACTCGTCGGAGAGTAGAACATCTGGAGAAAGACGAAATATCTAAAGCTGAAGAACTTCAGAAATTAAAAGAAGAATTGGCTCGTCTTCAGGAGCGTATTGCATCCATAGAGAAGGAGCAATCTGAGATTATTACTGCTCGTACAACTGAAGCTGCACGCTATCAAGCTCTTCAACAAGAGCGAGAACAGATGCAGGCCGAGCAGATAGAAGAAGCTGACCGTCGCCATCATGCTATTGCTATTTTTGATCAACAAGTGGTCGCAGTTGAAGCGGCGGAACGAGTCCGTAAAACTTATGAGGAGAAGATGAACACTGTACTTAATCATATTCAGGAGTTAATAACTCCTACTACTCAATAAAGTTTTCAAGCTTCTCATATTTTGAATCTTTTTGACATTCACTTGTAATCAGCACTTTGATCTTTGAATAAAGAAAATGAGAATTTTGATCTGATTTTTGACTTTGTTGTTTTGAGAATGATGTATCTATAGAAAATATGTTCAGAGGTAAATAATACATGACATATTTCGATAGAATAGAAAATACAAATGAACTTTGTAATTCTATCAGATGATATTAAACCAAAGATAATTTTAGTTTAATACTGATTAGAAAAAATAGAATTCAGATATAAAAATATCTTTGAACTCGATTTTTCATGATCTTTGGACTTGGAAATCAAAAGACTAGATATCATTTTCATAAAATAGAAAATATGATACTGAGATAGAAAATTCAGAGGTAATATGGACGTGATTTTCTAGATATCGAATTCACTTAAGAAAATGATACAAATGAGAATATCTATTTCCACTGGGGATAAAAGATATCGAAATGATAGGAGAATAATCTCAACAGATAAAAGTATTACGCATAATATTTCTTCAAGAATTTGCCATTAATGGGCATCATAGTAACTTTACCATCCATGGTGGTAAGCTGATATGCCCCATTAGAAAATACTTTATTCACAATGAATGGACCTTCCCATTTTGCATCGAACTTGCCTTTACTCATATGTGTCATAGTCATCGGACGTCTGACTGTAAGAACAAGTTCCCCTTTTTGATATGCTCGAACTTTGACTTTCTTGTTAAAAGCTCTTGAGATTCTAGCTTGATAGAATTCGATATTCTGTTGAACATATAACCGCTTTTCATCTAGAGCTTCTAATTCTTGAAGTCGAAGACGATCATTATTCTCAGTGGTAAGTTCATTAGCGATTGTTATCCTTAAAGAAAGAATTTGAATCTCTAATGGAAGAACAGCTTCGCATCCATACACCAGAGAAAAAGGTGTACATCTGGTGGCATTACGAACTGTAGTGCGGTAAGCCCATAAACATTCACCGAGTTTCTCACTCCAATTACGTTTGTTGGCAGAAACAAACTTCTTTAAGAGTTTGATGATGGTCTTATTGAAAGCTTCTGCTAATCCTTTAGCTGCTGGATTATATGCAGTAGAAGCCAAATTGTTGATCCGATGATCATCACAGAATCGAGTAAACTTCTGGCTGACAAACTGTGGTCCATTATCATGAATAATGCGTCGGGAAACACCAAATCTGTAGATGACATGATGCTTAATAAAGTTGATGACATTAGAAGTTTTGACTTCAGATAAAGGAATAGCTTCGGCCCATTTGGAGAAATAATCGGTTATTGCGAGAATAAACCGATGACCTTTTGATGACGGCGGATTGATCGGGCCAATAATGTCCATGCCCCAAGCTTCGAAGGGCCATGATGCTGCCGTTGGGTGTAGAAATTCTGAAGGTTTATGGATAAAATCCACATAGATTTGACAAGCTTTACACTTACGGGAATATTGAATAGCATCTTTTACCATAGTGGGCCAATAATAACCCATGCGTCGAATACGATCTTGAAGTTTAGGTCCAGGCTGATGTGCTCCACAAATTCTATCGTGTGCTTCGCGAATAATTTGTTGGGCCTCATCACCGGCAATACATCGAAGAAGTAAACCATCATAAGCTCGATGATATAAGGTTTTTGTAGTATGATTGTAATAAAATCTGAGTGATCGTCGTCTGATAGATGCTGCCTCACTCGGATTATCTGGAAGGATATCATATAATACAAAATCTAAGAAAGGAAGTCTCCAATCTTTATCAGTATTCTGAGTCTCAGCTGAATTATTGAAAATGAATTCCATGCTAGAATCAGATGAAGTTGAAGATGATTTACGATTTAATCTGTCGAACTCCAAATCAATACCGAATCCTCTTGTTGTATTGATATCATGAGATGTTGACTTTTCAATATCAACTGGAAGTCCTAAAGTTAGATTATTCTCAAGATGAAATAATTCTCGATTGTAAACAATAATCATTTGTTGACGTCTAACCGGAATAGCTAACACTGTCGTAAGATTAGTAAGAGCATTAGCTTCTGTGTTACATGCTCGTCTAACATGCTCGATGAAGAATCCTTTAAATGAAGAAGCCATAGATATGGCCAATCTATAGTAAGGAACAAGATCTTGATGGCGAACTTCATAAGTACCTCTTATCTGATTGACGATGAGTTTAGAATCTCCATAAGCTTCTAAATGTTGAATATTCAAATGTTTAGCGAGTTGAAGACCAATGAGCAATGCATTGTACTCAGCTACATTGTTTGAACATGGTTGATCGAGAGAATAAGCTCTTTGAATATCAAGACCTTCTGGTGATACAAGAACGATTCTAACCCCAGCGACAATGTCACCATTAGGACCTATTCTTGAAGCTCCATCAAAGAATAGACGCCAAGTAGGATCTTCTTAAGCAATTTGGTTTGAATCTAGGACTTTATCTGGGATTTCATCGTAGAGTTTTGAATTTTCTGGAATTGAATGAGCAGCCAGAAAATCAGCTAAAGCTTGTCCTTTGACCGATTTCTGAGGGATATAGTGCATATCATACTAAGCAAGTAAAATTCCCCAGTTAGCCAATCGAGAATTCAAAACACTTGGTTTTTTCATCATGACTCGTATAGGATTGATCCTGGAAATAATATGAATGGTCTGGCCAATGATATAATGTCATGTCTTTTGGACAACGAACATAAGGGCTAGACATTCTTTTTCGACCGGTGAATATCGAGATTCAGCTCCGGTCATGGTACGACTGAGATAGTAAATGGCTTGTTCATGACCATTTTTATTCTTTTGAGCGAGCAGTGCACCCAATGAATGACTCGTTGCTCGGGTATATAGAAGGAACGGTATTTCTGAGATGGGAGGTACCAATACTGGAGGGTTCATCAGATACTGTTTTATGTCATCAAATGCTTTCTGACATTCGTCAGTCCAGACGAAAGAAACACCTTTCTTCAAAAGTTTATTGAATGGTCTACAGCATCCTGAAAGATTAGAGATGAATCTCCTAATATAAGCGATCCTTCCTTGAAATCCTCGTAGCTCTTTTAAGGTGCGTGGAGGACGCATCTCTTGGATGTCTTTGATCTTCTCGGGATCTACGTGTATACCTTTCGAGGTAATGACGAAGCCGAGAAATTTGCCACTAGAGACGCCTAAGAAGGACTTAGTAGGGTTCATCCTTAATTGATGCCGACGCATTAGATCAAATATAGTTTTCAAATCTTGGATGTGATCATCTTTTTGTCGACTTTTAACTGCAATATCATCAACGTAGCATTCGACTATTTTTCGTAAGTGTTCACGGAATATAGTGCTCATAGCTCGTTGATAGGTTGCTCCTGCATTCTTGAGACCGAATGGCATCACTGTATAACAGTATGTACCGATCGGCGTTCTGAAGGAAGTGTGTTTCTCGTCATCTGGAAATATTTTAATTTGATTGTATCCAGAATACCCGTCCATGAATGACATCCGTTCAAAACTATAAGTATTATCGATCATAACATCAGTAATTGGTAGGGGAAACTCGTCTTTAGGACATGCCGTATTGAGATCACGATAGTCGATGCATACTCTGATCTTGCCAGTCTTTTTAAGGACAGAAACTATATTAGCCACCCAATCAGGGTGTTGTTCTTCTCTAATAAACCCAGAAGACATGAGTTTATTAACTTCGGCTTCAATTGCATCCATAATGTCTGGACGAAATCGTTGCTGTTGTTGCTTGACCGGTTTAGCATTTGGCATGATATTAAGTTTGTGAGTTGCTATTTGTGGATCAAGTCCTGGCATATCTTCATAGCTCCAAGCGAAGACATCGATGTATTCGCGAATAAGTTTAATCATGTCTTGCTTATCAGTTTCTGAAAGACTTTCACTAATGAATATTGGTTTGGGGGATCCCTCTTCACCAACATTTGAACGAGTTTATCTTCAGTTGGAGGTTCTCTTTGCTCGAATCTAAACTTCCATTGATTATCTAACCTTTGGGCCCATTGTTCTGATTCGGATGAGATTTCAAATTCGTCTTCATCATCTTTTTCAGGACCATCAACGAAAACCATGTTGGAAGACAAAATATTACGGTAGAAGTCACCAATACTTGTATCAGAATCCCAAGAGGAAGTACTAGAAGAATCAGATCTTTTATCTTCGTCAGATTTCGGATCTTCATGGATGATATTGATAAAGGGAGTAGGAGCGATATAACCCAATCCGCATTTCGTCCTTCCATATTTTAAAGGAGGAATCCGAACAGGCATTCTTCTTTCTTTCCCATTACTGAGGCCAGTTCTGAAGTCATAGCCCATATTTTTGATAATATCTTTAGATTGCTGGCTGTAACGACGCAGCTGTAATCTTCCAGAATCATCATTTCTATCATCATCTTCAAGGTTGATAGGGTTTTTTGGTCCTTTGTAAAAGAATATTGGAATGTCTCCTGGTTTTCTACTATGTACTAGAAAGCATGAACCTTGTACTGATTCTAAGGATACTTCTGTATGAAAAGTCTGTACGACTCCTATGGTTATTGTTTTCAATTCATCTAATAAATGCAAATAATTATGAACATGATTACAAATATCAATATACTTCAAAGACGGAGACATTTTATTAATTTCAAAAGTAGTAATATTTACATCAGAAGTAGGTTGAACCTTAGAAATCTTAGCCAAATCAATGACTAAAGGGGAAGAAGAAGAACGAGAAGGAATTTTGTTTCGATTAAGATCGATCACAAATGGCTCAGAAGAGTTGAGCTCCCTTGAAGCTTGGGATGGAAAAGTAGTTCGCCCACCAACAGGGATTACCAGAGTGTTCTGTTTTGTAAGTGAAGATGCAGGAAATATAGTACGCCCACTGACAGGAATGATCAGTTTGTCTTGGGTAGATGATTGAGGTAATGGAGAGACACGTCCACTCACTGGAATAATGAAGGGGCCTTCTCCAGAGGGTTTAGGAGATTGTTGCTGAGTAGTTCGACCTTTAACAGGAATTATCAAGGTCTCACTTTGCGGGTCTTCTTTTTCCATAGCTTGTACTATTTTTGTATATTCCTCTTTGTACATCCAGGAATCACTGAAATAAGCTTCAACCCCACGGAATGGATTTATATCAACAACTTCCTTTTGTACTTTTCCATCGCTGTCAATGTATCTGAAGCACTGATGAAGAGTAGAAGGCACCACATTATTCTCATGAAGGAAGGGTCTTCCCAGGAGAAGATTATAAAATCCCACGATCTCGTTCACATAGAAAGTGACTTTAGATCTGAAATCGCCTATTTGAAGTTTCAGATGAATCTTTCCCAACGGCTCGCTTCGGCTTTGATTGAATCCCAATATAGTAGTAACCGTCTTGGAAAGTTTGTGAAGAGGAATTTTTAATTCATCTAGCAGACTCCTTGGCATTATGCTTAAAGCAGACCCTGGATCAATAAGAATACGATCTACCTTCATCGTATTGATATAACCGGTGTAGTAGAGAGGCTGATCATGTCGATTATCCTCCAATAACATGTCATCTTGTGTAAAGGTGATATTCGAAATGATCTCCAATACACTATTGCAATGTAAGCAAGTAACAGGTTCTTCATCTGGTTTCTTTATTGTGCGAGACAAGAGTCAGCCTGAAGAAGTGCCTCACTTAATATCTCTCGAGTCTCTTTAGAAAGACGTAGAAGTTCGAAGAGGGACATTCTAGCTGGAGTATTAGCGAGTTGAGCTAAAATGTCAAAGTTATAAGGCTTCTGAAGTCCAAAGGGAGGGGACTACCTGATTGGTTTGTCGAAGCGAACTTGTTGTTTGCCTTTCTCAAGTGTTGTGGGTTTGGAAGGAATAGGTACAACCGGTGTATTTGAAGGAACAGGTACAGTGGATGATTCTTCCTCCCGAGGAACATCAGGAATATCTTTGTCAGCTGGAGAGATATCAGGAGTATCTTCAGGACTATCGGGAGTATCTTTATGACTCTTGGAATAATCTTTTAGATAATGTTTCCCTGTTCTAGTAGCACCAGCAAGTGCTTCTTTCTTATCTTTTGGTTCTGTGTCGGAAGTAGATCCGAAAGAAGTCATATGACATGACTTAGTTTTTTCAGCCTTCCAAGATTTTAAGGAAGTAGTCTTTTGAAGGGGAGGAGATTCAAAATCTGCCACTAGATCAGGATGAATCCATATGATTTCGCCTGTCTCAATAGTGATCGGTACTAATCCTTCAGACTATGGAGGAGGAATATTCACGATTTCAAGAGTTGCCTTGGGAATAGGAACGATCCCACTTTCAAGAAGTTGAGGAAGAAAATCTTCGAATTGCATAGAGACAACGTTGGAGGTGACGGTCTTTTCTTTGGGAGTGAGAGTGACAGCTCCAGATTCGATCATTTCCTGGATTTTTTCCTTTCAGTACAAAACATGTACGAGCTGTGTGACCCAACATTCTATGGTACGGACAGTATTTAGAATGATCTGTCTTACCAGCTTCATCGGGTTTCTTGATTTCAGGTAATTGTATTTTATTACCTTTAAGTAGACATTCAAAGATACCAAGGACGTCATCGTCGTCAAAAGAGTATTCTTCTTTGGGGCGAGGTGCTCTTGGTTGTTGATTTGTTGGAGCTGGGGTAGCTTGGACAGATATTACTTCTTGATTTTTGCTCTGGAGATTGACTTCGAGAGTCTCTTTTCCTTTACGATTGTTAGGTCGCGTACTATTGCTAGTATTTTGACCTGATTCATTGGGATTCATGTGTACCCCCAGACCTTTGAAAGTCTCGGCACTGACTTCGGCAGCTTTGGCACTGACGATGAAGAAAGGCCAATCTTGGAATTGAGTGGATCATGTCTATATGCTGATGGTTGGTAAGAGATTTGACTTGTAAGTGTCGATAGTGACAGCATCAGGAGTTCCAAGAGGCATTTTTAAAGCTTCTCTTCTAAATCTTTCAATGAAGCTTTCAGTGCTCTCATTATTTCTCTGTTTGATTCTTATAAGAGCAGACATAGTCATGTCATTGAGCCCTTCATAGAACCGTTCAAGAAACATTTGTTTGAAGCCGGCAAATGAGGTAATACACCCATCAGGGAGACTTCTATACCACTCATAAGCCGTTTCCTTGAGACATCCGACAAACACCCGAGTAAGGAGGGCGTCACTTGGTTGTAGCTGGTCAGTCATTACTTCAAAATGATTGATAAACTGACTAGGAGAAGTGGTTCCATCAAAGAATGAGATAGTAGGAGGCTTGTATTTAGGAGGATATGATACTTGCTTCCATTCTATTGGATAAGGTTGCTTGATACCTAACCTTTATAAACTATCTTTCTGTTTAAATGCCTTAAATTGGGTTCTAAGATTCCTTAATTCTTCAGTAACGACTCCGGAAGATTGTGGAGTTGTAGCTTGTAGAGAATAGTTAGGAGGAGGGACAGCATTATAAGCACTACCCCCAGCTCCCGAATGGCTAGGAATTGGTTGAGCTTGTCCAGAGATATTGGATTGTACTGCTGGAGGAACTTGCACTGGACCTATACCAGTGTCAATCGGTATGGCGTCAGGTACAGTCCATGGAGTTTGCAACTGGTTTACCATAAGTTCATACATTGATTTCATAGTATCAGCCATAGATTTCATTTGTTGTTCTAAAGAAGCAATTCTTTGGTCTTGAGGAGTCATCGAAGAAGAAGGTTCATTGTTCAAATCAGTATTCCCATCCACCATATAAGTTGTGACCATACAAGGGATTGTTGATGATACTGTTTGCTCTGAATCATTGCTTTGGATATCAAAATCAGTTGTAGGAGAACTACCACCAGTAGAAAGAGGTGGGAAGTTGGATTCTCCAAGAAATTCAAAATAGTCTTCAGAAACCGAAGTTCTTTGATTAGAAACCAGGACTCTTGCTCTGGTGCCTCTGTATACCCCATCTGGACTATCAGTTCTACCTCCAGAATCCCGAGAGGTCATGTTGATAGAAGCAAAAAGAGGTTCATCTTCATCAGACATAGGTTCACCCTGGATCTGATTAAAGACAGACTGTCGTTTCGTTTGACATCTGCATTGAATTATGACCCTAGGTTGGAAGTCACAATCATGATGGTCATGATCACTTGACAGAGAATTATTCTTTCTCTTTTGTTGAAGATGTTCTCGCAAATCCGTATATAAAGATTGAGGTATATTTGAGAACAATCTTTGTTTATTAGGAACGTATTTCTTGGATTTTGCCGGCTCTTGATTATACAAAGAGTGATTAATCTGAGCAACATAATTTTTGGCATACTCTACATCCGGATCTTTTATTTTCATTTTCGATTGGTGTGGTTTCTTAACACCAGAAGTACTTCCCAAACGGGATTGATTAAGTTTCATTCTTAGATCTGTTGGAGGTAAAACATTGGTTTTTGACACTTGAAGGAGATATCGAGTTCACCATTGACACATTCCTTTTTTCCATAAATAAATTTACTTTATTTATTTTGATTCTGGAAAAATACAACTTTATTAATCCGATCTAGAAGACGATCGCTTTATCCCTTGGACGATGCGAAGAAGAAAAGCTCTCAAAAATTTGACAGCAATTTAGATATTCTGTATATCTGTACAATGAATGAGAAGAGAACTCTATTTATAGAGTCAAAAAAATAACTGAAAAGATAACTGTCTTCATAATTTATGCATAGTTGATAATCACGCAGGACTCAAACGTACGTAAGGTTAATGAGCAGTTACTAGACGTGGCCTGTAACTGTTGGACACATGGCAATCGTGCATGAGTCGTGTGCAAGTTACTGAGCACACATACGAGAGATTTGTGGCATGTCTGCCACGTACTCCAATCTGATAATTTGAGATGAAATCCACGCCAACTGGTTGAGGATGAAATCTACGCAGACTTGGGGCAGAAGGCTTCAGAATACACGCCAACTTAAGGCAGAAAGCTTAAAATTCACGCAAACTTGAGGAAGGAACATAGAAGTTCAAAATACATGCATACTTGAGTCAGAATGGCCAGCTGTCTTGATTCGACGTGCCTCGACTGACACAAAATCTCTGACATTGATTGCCTTGTCAGTCACATTAAATGACAATAAGGTCTTTTTGGTACGCCAACTTGATGAAGACTGAATCTTGTTGAGGAAGATTTTGAAAGTCACGCAATAGTCGGCTGAGATCTCTCGAGTCCCGTGTATACATGGCATACGAGGAGACATTCTTTGACTGTCGTGCTGTCAGTCATAATGACACTCTGACAAATGATGAGCTGTCTCTGTGTACCATTTAAACTCTGCGTATATTTGAGGAAATGGTCTGATAGAACTCAGCGTGTTTTTTAGACATTATTCTGATAGGCTGTATTAACTCAGCGTGACTTCATTTTTGAGGCCTATAATTCCCTGATACCCGACCGATTTCTAAAGCCCGTAAAGAATGTCCCATGCAGAGTTGCAGGAGCTCAAAGTCCAGTTGCAAAAGTTGCACGACAAGAGATTCATTCGTCCTAGCGTGTCACTCCCCGTTCCCAGAATACGTATTTTAATGCGTGTACTGCTTGAATGTATTTATTTAATATTTATCATGTATTTGTTCTGCATATAATTCCTTTAATTTTATGCTAATTATTTTTCTGTATTTTATTTTCTTTTCTGCTTTTGCTTCGCTTTTGGTTTACTTTTGACTTGTGTTCGGCTTGGGTTGCTTTGTTTCGGTTTAGGGTGGTTCATCATGAACCCAACCCCCTACCTACCACCATCTCCATTTAAAGCCCAACTACTTTCTCTCTCTTCATTCATTCTCATTTACTCTTCTTCTTCTCCATTAACCACTCCTCTAACCTAAGAAAACCCATAGGCAAGTGCATCTTGCTTCCACATGAGAACCCATTTTTATGGTTCATTTATTTTCCTCTCGTGATTCTAAGATAGTTTAGAACTTAACATTTTGTATTTTGAAAGTTTTATTTTTGTGGATCTAAAAATTTGCCATTCTCAGATTTTGGTGGTTTGATCTATCAGACTTCCTTATTTTCAAGTTTTGATAATTCCATGTTGTTGAGATTTGTGTTATACCCCATTTTGATCCATGGAAGTCCCATTTTGGCTTAGATTTAAGGTTTCATAGAATTTGGAGTTTTGGATGTTCTCTACGCCCACGTTTATACGTGCCCGTGTATTATCAAGATCTACGCCCACGTTCATTCGTGTCAGCGTGAACCTGGATTAGGCAAGTCTACTCTGGCTTGGCGTTATTTCCTTTACGCGTAATTCTTTATGCGTACAAGTTCACGCGTAACATTATTCTTTACGCGTACAAGTTCAGGCATAACGTTATTTCCTTTACGCGTAACTCTATTCTTTACGCGTACAACTTTCACACGTAACTCAATTCTTTACGCATATTCCTCTGGCTTGGCGTAAGACGAGTTTTACGCGTAACCTTATTTTTTTATTGAGCGTAATCCTTTACACGTAAGCTTTATTCCTTCATGCGTAAACTTCCCTCACGCATAAATTTTATTTACACGTATTTCATTGGACATACTCTCTGGCTTGGCATATTTCATCGAGCGTACTCCTTTGGCGTACATGGCACCCCTTATTATATCCTTACGCCTTTTTGGCATAAACTCGATATACTCATGATATATTAGTATTTTTAATACATATTATTGTGTGGTGAGCGCACTGTGTCTCGATTGATTTATAGATACCCAGTATGACTGGAACTTAACCCTGAGAGTTATAGACCCGACCATACTAAATGCTAGTTGACCTTCATGCCTTGTCACCAATTGACATTGATTGTTACCTCGACTAATGATTGATCATGCGTTCCTAGTTGGAACTAAGAGACTGGCTAGTCGTCTTATTGAAATTGAATGAGACACGTTCATAATAACCATGAACCATTGCAATCGACTAGCCGATCCCGAACATTGGCATTTGGACACATACAGACTCCAACTTATTTCTATAAAAGCAGCATGTGTACCTTATAGTCAAGGCATGATTATTCCGTGGCTAGGTTTGATTGTTGCATTACGCTATGTAAGACCTACAACCTAACCACATGGGCATCGTTATAGAGTTATGCATATCGTACTTTGTATGAAAGTACTCATTCTGAATGATCATGATCCACGGCATGAGATTTCAATTTAACATAGGGACTATTAAGTTAAATAAAATAACGATTACATGGAGATAATAGATTTTCGAGTTCTTACATGACCGCCATCTTGGGACTATAAGTGTCCCGACATGCCAGCTGGTTCCCACAAATATTGCAAACCTGCCACACGGGCAGGGAGTGGTATCTGTTTATATTTTATATATTGAAGACGAGCATCCCGCTGGGACATGTCTAATTTATGATTGGCACAATTGATTATTGGGTAGACTAGCCTTGATTGTACATTGTAAGAACTGAGGAATCCCTTATTGCATATTTTCAAGGCAACTTAGAACTTACAGTTAGCAAGCCGTAGTAGTTGTATTACCGTTTAAATTGATTTGTTTGTGTGTTGTACCTACTCTATTAACTACTGAGATGATCAGAATATCAGGACATGACGGGTCAACTTCTGTCATTGTTTGGTTGGGAAGTTGCTTGAAGTGTCGTGATATTGTATGAACCCCAGTAGCAAGCAGAGACCTATTTATCATATTCTTAACTCTTACCACTATTTTAATTCTCATGTCGTGCTTCCTTGTGGTACTTGCTATTTGAGGTCTAACCTCTCTGGTTTTGCATGGCCAGATTTAGAGCCCGCTTCCGAGGACTCGGCTTACTTCTACCTCCAAGATGGTCAATACTAGAGGGATGATCGCAGGAGGACACGAGTGGGTTCCGTGCTTCCCTGCTCGTTTTACTACTTACTTTATATTTTATCGCTTGGCGTATACATATTAGTCGGACTGTCTTGTACTTACTTTTACATAATTGTAACTAAGTCAGACTGCAGCTGATAACGATTGTGTACACCTTGTCATATCATCTGGCTATGTTTTGTAAAGCCAGATCTCAAGAACATTTTGACTGAGCGTTTGGGACGCCTTACTGCTTTATCTTACATGTTCTCTATTACAGCTTCTTGTTTGAATGATTGAGACAATAGATGTTGAGTAACCCTAGTGAGACTTTCATATAGTATGTTGTAACACCCAGTTTTCCAAAAGAGGGTAATTTTAAAATTTTGTAATTTTAGTCTTTTAATAATGATATTTAAATCATGATAAAAATTTTGGTAATTTTTAATCATTTAAAACTATTTTAAATTATGACTTATGATTTTAGTGTTTTGATAGTGTAACCTTGGAGACTGCTTAACCTAGAGCCTAGCCATATGATTAGGGTGTTTCATTTAACATTTCCAGTTCGAGGGTACTTTTGTCATTTTGAATTTAATTGAATTTAATATATATTTTTAGAATTTAATGTATTATTAAGAATGGTATGATTTTAATATTATTTAATTGATTGTCATGTTTTGGGATTAGCCTAACTTGGTTTGGACCTAACCTAGATTAGTCATAGCTAGTCTTAGCTAACCATGGTTAGTGATAGTTAGTATTATTTAGATTTATTAGAATTAACGTGATTTTTAGTGATTTTTAGTATAATTGATTTGGTCCTATAGTTGACTTTGACTAGTATTGACTAGGAGACTAACCTAGAGACTAACCTAGGTCATGACTACTTGGTTAGGTTAAGTAACCTTAGCTAGACCTAAGTTAGTGATGATTAACTCATTAGAACTTATTTGGAGGGATTAGGAATTGATTAGGCTAGAATGGCTTGTGACTTCATAAGTCATGATTAATGACTTAAGCCTTAGAAGCCCATAGGCCCACACCATGGAACCCTAGCCCTATTCTAACAACCCATGGCCATCCATATGATCCCCCCCTCTATTTAATGTTCCTCAAAGTTAGGGCTAGCCTCCATTAGGAATTTTGCAAAGTTTTAGAAAGAGGTAAGTCCCCATCTTCACAAATCCATAAACATTCCATTTCAACTCCTTTTTCCCCCAAACCAATTGCAATAGGTTCTAATTTTATTCCTCTTGCTGCTGTTATTGAGTAATTTCAGAGTTTTGGCAAATTGGAGGAGTTTGGCTATCAAGAGGAACACCTCTCTTTGGAGCTTTTTAGGGATTTTGATACATATAGGTAACTTTCATTCTACACCATAGAATTTTGATTTCATAGCATATCTAGGGAGCCCTAGGCCTAATCTAACTGTATGAATAGGTAACCCTAGATTTTGAGTCCGATTCGTGTCCTATTTGGACACGTATTAGTGTCATGGTGCAAGTGTTTGACGAAATGTCCCAATGGGCATTTCGAGTGATTTTTAGGAATCTAAATGAATAGAAAATTAGGTTTATATGTCGCTTATGAGTTTTTTGTGTCTTTGTGTGGTTTTCGTGTCCTGTCGAGTCAACACAGACACGTGAACACGCTGTCGCGCGCGCGTGTACTGGCAGTTGCTTGCCCTGTTTCACGGGGGACACAACTCGCTGGACACGTCGCGAGGATACGTGAAAATTGACACGTGATACGGGGCTGACACTGACACGGGGTTCCCCAAGTTTTAGAGCCTCACGTGTCGTGTCGGATACGTACGAGCTCCTGCATCGAATTTGTACTGAACCGAGTGCTGTCAATTTCGTGCACTGATACGCGTGTCGTATCGCACGCACACGTGTCGTGGACACGTATCAGTGTACCCTAGCCCTAGCTCTAGACCTAGTCGACCCTTGGACATGACGTCTGTGTCGTGTCGTATCGTGTGCACGAACACTGTGAACACGTGCACGAGGTTTAGTTCACTGCACTGTGTCCAGGTTTTTGTTTTGTGTTTTTATTTGTTTGGACACGATTGTGTCCTCGTGCTTGGACACAAATACATCATAAGACACGTACACAATATGTATATACATTACCAACCATTGGTATGGCATTTTAGCTCAAATTTGTGGTTGAATTCTTAATTTCCCCTATTTTTACTGATACTTAAATAACAGTCCTATTCCTTCTGTTTTTCCAGTTTTTCTATATAATTTTTGACATCGAATTTGATCTATTATTCACTGTTAATTAGTGTGGTTTTAAACCCTAATTGGTTCACCTATATGTTATCTAAGTGTATGATGAAATTGGGTTAAATTGGTTTTGGTTTGAGACAGAAATCTGGATGTCTAATTGGGGACTGTTAAACTGGGTATTGTTTGAACTGTTAAATGGTTTTTCAATATATAACATGAGTATGGGACTGAACTGAGATTTCTGGGATTTAGTTTAGGACTGTCCAGGTTTTTGTTTTAGTTTTCAGTAGGATAACTCACTGTTTTCTTAACTATTTGCCTCACTACACACACACCAATGTCTCACTGCTACACACAGACACAAGTCACCCACACACACATGTAAACTGGAAACACAAGTAGCACTCACTATTTTCAGGACTAACACCTACACACACTCATACATGTTACCCACACTCATGTCTCACTATTTTTGTCTAAGTCTGCACACTGTTTTCATGATACATCCCCACACCACTCACATGTCTATGTGTCTCACACACACACTTGACACCATGTATATTCACACACCTATATATTCTCTCATGACACTCATCACACACATACACATGTCATTTCCTCTTCGCACACTCTTGTATTCATGTCTCACACTCACACACATTTCCTCATGTCACACACACATGCCATAGCTCATCACACCCTCACTTCACTCATGACACACACACACACACATCCCTTCATATTCTCAATATAATATATATATAAAATGTATATATAGATAATATATGTACATGTGTGATATTAAGGGTAGCCTATATGCTATTGTGTATTCCTATATAGATTATATTTATATAGTAATATGTGTATTTTAGTTATATTAAATAATACATCAATATGTGTATTATTTTAGATATAGGTATAATCTTGTGTAGATGTGATTTATGGTTGGTTTTAGGCATGGTTTAGCCTATGGGTGTAAATGTGTGTCTGCTTGACTAGTAAGCCTAGATTAGACTGGTGTAGTCTTGTTAGACTAAGAATAGACTAGTTAGACTAGTATAGACTAGTTTAACTTAGGTTTGACTTGGTTGACCTAGTTTGACTTCTAGAGTTGACCAAGAGTTGACTTTGGTCTAGATTGACCTAGATTCATGTAGAATGCATCATAGTGCATCTTACTACTATTCTGGACTTGTTGTGACTTGTGCTGTTCTAATAGGAGCCAGACACCACTCCTCGGATAGTACTTTCATCTTGGACATTCAGTTAGCAGACGAGTACATTCTCTGATTATTTCATATCCTGCTTAGAATTATTTTCCTGCATTAAATTACTTTACTTGATACTGTCACGTTGGTCACACGGATTAATACTATTTGGATCCCTTCTTGAGATGTTATCCCTTCAGGGAGCATCGGGTACTACATGTTTTGTGCGTTTCACTTACATGGCGTATCACTATGCTTCTTTGGTTCTTTGATCACTTGTGACATATACTCTTATGATCACAGAGTCTTCTTTGAATCTTATCCCATTTATTGGGTTTTCCAGAATCCCTATTTATGGGACTACTATGAACCACCCTTCGGGAGCCGTTACATAGAATCATAACATGACCTGGTTGGATCCTTGTGTATTAATTGGGGGTATGGGAGAGTAGAAGTAGACATGTGAATAATATCCAAGTAGTGTAGCATCAGAATCCTTCCATAGTGTAGCATCAAAATCATCCTACGCCATTTGCATGTTTATTTTGTACTCTGACTCACTAGCCACTGTTAGTCTCTATTTATAGTAGATATTTCTATTACAACTCTCTCTCTGTTTACATACTGCATTTTCTTCAGTATCTATATCTTACTTTACTGTATGATTATATTTTCTAACCTGCTATGAACTGTTGAGATGTATTGTGCTCGCTCCTGTCCTGACTGGACCTGTTGAAAATATTACAGAGGACGAGGAGGAGGCCTGTGTAGATACCTTCTATAGGACAGCTCTAGATGACGACTTTACCATACTGCCTAGACTAGCTTAGTTAGGCTTTATCTTACTTATGTTGTCTTGAGACTAGTAGTTAGACTTTATTTCTGTCTTTGAGATTTGGGGTTGTATTTATTCTTTCATTTTCAGTAGCTGAGATCTTGTACTCTGGATATCTGCTGAGATGTTATCTTAGACTATTTGATCATCTGTATTTTTTCTTGAGTTCTATATCATATCGTGCTTCTTCTTCCTTAGTTGTGATTGAGTTTATTTTCTGCTATGTCACCCCCATTCGGGGAGTATAAACTGCTTAGCTTTATATTGTTAGATATTGTGACCTAGGACAGCGTTCTACCGCCGACACTGCGGTGTAGGCAGGGCGTTGTTACGTTCTCGTACCCTCACAGTGGGTGCGGGTCGTGACACGTTTTTAGTGGTGGCCCATGCAGGTCGAGTTTATGTAGTGGTATTCGAATTAGAGTATCACTACAGACTGCAGTAGGATTAGGATATATTTTTGAAGGTACTCAATCACAGTTAGGATTCCTTGAGAGATCCCTGGGACGACCCTTGAGAATCTTATTTAAACTTCAATTTGAAATCATTTCCCTTGTTGTTGCTCTCACTCCTTGATTACTGAATTTGATTTTTGTTGGATCGTTGTTGATTTTGATTTTCCTATCGAGATGAATTTTAAGGCCTGAGTTACGATATTTTCTGATAACACATATTGATGGGAATACAGGGATGGTAAAACGTCTACTTGATTATGGAACTTGTAGTTTATCGCAGCCATATTACTGGCGTGGCAGAAACATAGAGACCTGACTTTGGATGTACGTATCTTGGTTATGAGATTTGGAATTTCTCGCTGCTATACAAGTCGGCATAGCGAGAATTCCAGACGACATGATTGTAGAGGTACATGCCCCAGTTATGGAATCTATCGTTTATCGCAGCCTTGCTTACTGGCATGGCGAGGACTCTGAGTAACATGATTTTTGACAGACGCATATGATTATCAGATTATATCTTAAGAAATTTTTTAAACATTCATCTCTATCGTACCATTCTGTTGTTATAAATTGTACCCCATCATCAAATAACTTAGGAGTAGGAGTATGAGTAGGAGTGGCTTAGCTGTTATTATAAATCTAGTGTAACTACTTGCTATAAAATTCTTCCTAATACCATGAATCAATGATTTTGCTAGACCTTAAAAAAATATATATATTGGACACAGATACTTGCCTGACACGTATGCATGCTACACTTGATTACCAATGCATATTAATATGTTGATGTTAATTTTTCAAAATCCTAATGATTCTAATATAGGACAGTATCAGTGACTAGTTCTCTGTTTTCCAGATTAAATTCATAAATTTAATTTAAATTTCATGTTATTAGTTGTTGTTTACATTACTGCACATGTATGTTACATGCATGGTTTCAAGTCTTAAATAAAATTTGTTGAGATTGGTTGAGTTTTGTATTGAATTTGTCAAACCTGAGACTGTGTACATATTAACCCTTTAAGTCTGAATTCTAAGTGATTAGTCAATGTGCAGTTTTCTTTAATAGTAATGTTTGAGCCGTATACATTGTTGTGTATAGGTGTATAATGTTAGGTTTCATACTCTTACATGTTAGGTTGTGGTAAACATTGAGATAGTTTTTGATGTTCGAATTTCTCCAAAATTTTGAAAACTGAATACATGTTAACATTTTTTTTTGCTTACAAATGTGTAGTTCAATTTCAGATTTAACATGTAATGTTGAACTAAGCTGAATGATGAATGCTTCATTTCAAGTTTTAACCCATGTACACTTGACACCCTACACTAATGTTCACAACTGCCATGAAAACCTAATCCTTCATCTCTATGTTATGTTCATATATCTATATAGATATATATAGTTCTGTAAACATGTTATAATGTATGTATATGCATAATTAAATCTCTACCTCTCTATACATATAGATATACATATATATATGGTTAGCCATGCATGTTATGAGTAAATAGCTTGTGCCTTGTAGACTGTTTAACCA
This sequence comes from Iris pallida, assembly GCA_029216955.1. Classification (NCBI taxonomy): domain Eukaryota; kingdom Viridiplantae; phylum Streptophyta; class Magnoliopsida; order Asparagales; family Iridaceae; genus Iris; species Iris pallida. The sequence goes on from JANAVB010005600.1 coordinate 12,718,406, forward strand.
ATATGCCATGAATAGTGTAACTCGATAGCTAATGTTTTGAGACCCAAATCCTTCTATACACTTTTATGTATATTTCACACACACAAGCCTACTATCTAACCATATGAACATGTCCATATACACCCATACACACATAACCTTTATATAATGTTAGCTTTTCCCTCTCTAACACTCTCTCTTTCTATTTGTATTATATTGTGATTGGATTCAATGCTATTGACTTTCGTTCCTTAAACCTTTGGTTTTGATTTTTTTCTTAAATAGTACCCCTTTATAGATGATTAGTAGTTATCTTATTTTATTTTTGATAATTACCAGTTTTTATATAGGAGGGTAGACTGTCTTACAGTCCTGATGATTGTTATTTTTGTATCTTTTCTAGTTAGCACCCTAGATTGCTTGTGTGTTTTGATACCCTATGACCGTTTTGGTTAGCATGACTAGTATACCTAGATGAGACTTCACTACCACCGTATGCCATGACCCTGTATGTCGTCCTTTTTAAATGTATGTTTTATTTAAGTTCTGAGACTTGATTGTGGGGGTTTGACCTAGAAGGAGTAGGAACATTTTAATTTCGAGGACAAAATTTTTCTAAGGTGGGTAGGATTGTAACACCCAGTTTTCCAAAAGAGGATAATTTTGAAATTTTGTAATTTTAGTCGTTTAATAATGATATTTAAATCATGATATAATTTTTGATGATTTTTAATCATTTAAAACTATTTTAAATCATGACTTATGATTTTGGTGTTTTGATAGTGTAACCTTGGAGATTGCTTAACCTAGAGCCTAGCCATGTGATTAGGGTGTTTCATTTATCATTTCCAGTTCAAGGGTACTTTTGTCATTTTGAATTTAATTGAATTTAATATATATTATTTGGAATTTAATGTATTATTAAGAATGGTGTGATTTTAAGATTATTTAATTAATTGCCATGTTTTGTGATTAGCCTAACTTGGTTTGGACCTAACCTAGATTAGTCATAGCTAGTCTTAGCTAACCATGGTTAGTGATAGTTAGTATTATTTAGATTTATTAGAATTAATGTGATTTTTAGTGATTTGTAGTATAATTGATTTGGTCCTATAGTTGACTTTGACTAGTGTTGACTAGGAGACTAATCTAGAGACTAACCTAGGTCATGACTACTTGGTTAGGTTAAGTAACCTTAGCTTGACCTAAGTTAGTGATGATTAATTCATTAGAACTTATTTGGAGGGATTAGGAATTGATTAGGCTAGAATGGATTGTGACTTCAAAAGTCATGATTAATGACTTAAGCCTTAGAAGCCCATAGGCCCATACCATGGAACCCTAGCCCTATTCCAACATCCCTTGGCCGGCCACATGATGCCCCCCCTATATTTAATGTTTCTCAAAGTTAGGGCTAGCCTCCATTAGGAATTTGTAAAGTTTTAGAAAGAGGTAAGTCCCCATCTTCACAAATCCATAGAAATTCCATTTCAACTCCTTTCCCCCCCAAACCAATTGCAATAGGTTCTAATTTTATTCCTCTTGCTACTGTTATTGAGTAATTTCGGAGTTTGGGCAAATTGGAGGAGTTTGGCTATCAAGAGGAACACCTCTCTTTGGAGCTTTTTGGGGATTTTGATACATATAGGTAACTTTCATTCTACACCATAGAATTCCGATTTCATATTATATCTAGGGAGCCCTAGGCCTAACCTAACTGTAGGAATAGGTAACCCTAGATTTTGAGTCCGATTCATGTCATATTTGGACACGTATCAGTGTCATGGTGCAAGTGTTTGACGAAATGCCCCTATGGGCATTTCGAGTGATTTTTAGGAATCTAAATGAATAGAAAATTAGGTTTATATATCGCTTATGAGTTTCTTGTGTCTTTGTGTTGTTTTTGTGTCGTATCGAGTCAACACAGACACGTGAACACGCTGTCGTGCGCGCGCGTGCACTAACAGTTGCTTGCCCTGCTTCACGGGGGACACAACTCACTGGACACGCTACGAGGACACGTGAAAATTGACACGTGACACGGGGCAGACACTGATACGGGGCTCCCCAAGTTTCAGAGCCTCACGTGTCGTGTCGGACACGCACGAGCTCCTGCATCGAATTTGTACTGAACCGAGTGCTGTCAATTTCGTGCACTGATACGCGTGTCGTATCGCACACATACATGTTGTAGACACGTATCAGTGTGTCCTAGCCCTAGCCCTAGACCTAGTCGACACTTGGACACGACCACGAGGTCTGTGTCGTGCCGTGTCGTGTGCACGAACACTGTGAACACGTGCACGAGGTTTAGTTCACTGCACTGTGTCCAGGTTTCTGTTTTGTGTTTTTATTTGTTTGGACACGATTGTGTCCTCGTGCTTGGACACAAATACATCATAAGACACGTACACAATATGTATATACATTACCAACCATTGGTGTGGCATTTTAGCTCGAATTTGTGGTTGAATTCTCAATTTCCCCTATTTTTACTGATACTTAAATAACAGTCCTATTCCTTCTGTTTTCCCAATTTTTCTATATGATTTTTGACATTGAATTTGATCTATTATTCACTGTTAATTAGTGTGGTTTTAAACCCTAATTGGTTCACCTATATGTTATCTAATGTATGATGAAATTGGGTTAAATTAGTTTTGGTTTGAGACAGAAATCTGGATGTTTAATTGGGGAGTGTTAAACTGGGTATGTTTGAACTATTAAATGGTTTTTCAATATATAACATGCATATGGGACTGAACTGAGATTTCTGGGATTTAGTTTAGGACTGTCCAGGTTTTTGTTTTGGTTTTCAGTAGGATAACTCACTGTTTGCCTCACTACACACACACACACCAATGTCTCACTGCTACACACACACACACACAAGTCACCCACACACACATGCAAATTTGGAACACAAGTAGCACTCAATGTTTTCAGGACTAACACCTACACACACATACATGTTACCCACACTCATGTCTCACTATTTTTGCCTAAGTCTGCACACTGTTTTCAGGATACATCCCCACACCACTCACATGTCTGTGTCTCACACACACACTTGACACCATGTATATTCACACACCTATGTATTTTCTCATGACACTCATCACACACATACACATGTCATTTCCTCTTTACACACTCTTGTATTCATGTCTCACACGCACACATATTTCCTCATGTCACACACATGCCATAGCTCATCACACCCTCACTTCACTCATGATACACACACATCCCTTCCTATTCTCAATGTAATATATATGTGAAATATATATATAGATAATATATGTACATGTGTGATATTAAGGGTAGCCTATATGCTATTATGTATTCCTATATAGATTATATTAATATAGTAATATGTGTATTTTAGTTATATTAAATAATACATCAATATGTGTATTATTTTAGATATAGGTATAATCTTATGTATATGTGATTTATGGTTGGTTTTAGGCATGGTTTAGCCTATGGCCTAGTCTCTTAGCCTATGGGTGTAAATGTGTGTCTGCTTGACTAGTGAGCCTAGATTAGACTGGTGTAGTCTTGTTAGACTAAGAATAGACTAGTTAGACTAGTATAGACTAGTTTGACTTAGGTTTGACTTGGTTGACCTAGTTTGACTTCTAGAGTTGACCAAGAGTTGACTTTGGTCTAGATTGACCTAGATTCATGTAGAATGCATCGTAGTGCATCTTAATACTATTCTGGACTTGTTGTGACTTGTGCTGTTCTAATAGGAGCCAGACACCACTCCTCGGATAGTACTTTCATCTTGGACATTCAGTTAGCAGGCGAGTACATTCTCTGATCATTTCATATCCTGCTTAGAATTATTTTCCTGCATTAAATTACTTTACTTGATACTGTCACGTTGGTCACACGGATTAGTACTATATAGATCCCTTCTTGAGATGTTATCCCTTCAGGGAGCATCGGGTACTACATGTTCTGTGCGTTTCACTTACATGGCGTATCACTATGCTTCTTTGGTTCTTTGATCACTTATGACATATACTCTTATGATCACAGAGTCTTCTTTGAATCCTTATCCTATTTATTGGGTTTTCCAGAATTCCCATTTATGGGACTACTATGTACCACCCTTCGGGGGCCGTTACATAGCATCATAACATAACCTGGTTAGATCCTTGTGTATTAATTGGGGGTACGGGAGAGTAGAAGTAGACATGTGAATATTATCCAAGTAGTGTAGCATCAGAATCCTTCCATAGTGTAGCATCAGAATCGTCCTATGCCATTTACATGTCTATATTGTACTCTGACTCACTAGCCACTGTTAGTCTCTATTTATAGTAGATATTTCTATTACAACTCTCTCTCTGTTTACATACTGCATTCCCTTCAGTATCTATATCTTACTTTACTGCATGATTATATTTTCTAACCTGTTATGAGCTGTTGAGATGTATTGTGCTCGCTCCTGTCCTGACTGGACCTGTTGAAAATATTACAGAGGACGAGGAGGAGGCCTGTATGGATACCTTCTGCAGGACAGCTCTAGCTGACGACTTTAACCTACTGCCTAGACTAGCTTAGTTAGGCTTTATCTTACTTATGTTGTCTTGAGACTAGTAGTTAGACTTTATTTCTGTCTTTCAGATTTGGGGTTGTATTTATTCTTTCATTTTCAATAGCTGAGATCTTGTACTCTGGATATCTGCTGAGATGTTATCTTAGACTATTTGATCATCTGTATTTTTCCTTGAGTTCTATATCATATCGTGCTTCTTCTTCCTTAGTTGTGATTGAGTTTATTTTCTGCTATGTCACCCCCATTCGGGGAGAATAAACTACTTAGCTTTATATTGTTAGATATTGTGACCTAGGACATCGTTCTACCGCCGACACTGTGGCGTAGGCTGGGCGTTGTTACGTTTTCGTACCCTCACAGTGGGTGCGGGTCATGACATATGTACCCCCTCGTCTTTTAGACAGCATTGATCGTATTATATGATATTCATCTACCCGTAATACGTAGCTGGCTAAGCCATTCCTCTGCTCTCCTGTATTCTGGTTCTTGGGCGTGACAAGGTTTTAGTGGTGGCCCATGGTGGTCTGATTTTAGACTTGTGGGGTGTTTTAATTTTTAGGATGTCTTAATCGCACATGTTTTCCCTTGATCTCATGATTCGTTACTCTCGACCCTAGCTTGACATTTTGGTTTCCTTTGACTTCATTGATCTTTTCTGTCCAATCGTTTGATTGCTCTCACCTCGTCCGCATCTGTCAGAGCTGGACAGCAACAACAAGGGCAACACGAACAACATGACCATATTGGTCAGCAACAAAGGCCGGTACTACCTCAAGAGACCATCCAAGAAGAGGTGATAGTGGAACCAACAGCTGGACCGCGGTATTCGGAGGTTCCAACACTACCAACAGTTCCGCCTACCTCTATGGCAGTAGACACACCAGCCCTTCTAGAAATCATAAGAGGGATGATGGCTACTCAACAACATCAGATGTTGGCCCAGCAACACATGCACACTCAACTGCAAGAGCAAAATTTATTGTTCAACCAAGGATTGCAAACGGCTTTGGAAAGGGGAGTGAGGACTGACTCAGGGGCGTCAACCAGGTTCTGCAAGTACAACTCCCATCATTTTGAGGGCACGGAAGATGCCATTTCAGCAAATGCATGGCTTAAGGACATCGAAACTATTCTGACAGCGGCTAAGGTACCGACGGAAGAACGTGTGGATCAAGTGAAGCTGTTACTTCAAGACCTTGCACATGATTGGTGGAAAACAGAAGAAGTGGGCATCAGACGTCCTATAGCTTGGGATGATTTTACTGCTAGGTTCAAGATGAAGTACTATAGAGTTGTGGCGCAGTTCGAGCTATACCAGAAGTTTATCAACCTTAAGCAAGTCGGCAAGACAGTGGATGCTTATGTAGCAGAGTTCTGCAGACTGAGTAGGTTTGCCCCAGAGATGGTAGCAACAGAGAGCCAGAGGGCTATTAGGTTTCAGCAAGGATTTCATCTTGAACTCTTGCAATTGATAGAGGGGTACAACTACCAGACTTTCGATGATGTATTGACGGCAACCCAGAGGCATGAGATCATAATCCAGAGGATAACATCTAGGACTGGAGGTCAGAAGAGATCTCACAATCAGATTGAAGGAGGAGGGGGAGCAGCGCCCCGAGTTACAGCACAAACCACTGGCATTCGTATTCACGATGTGGCAATGCGAGGGCCAACACCTCCAGCAAGGCAACAACAGTAACAGAGGAAGAACCAGCAACCCCCAGCAGGCTGCACCTATTATGGGAAGACAGGGCACACTAGAGGTGTATGTCGGGCATTGAACGGACAATATTTGATATGTGGAAGTCCAGATCATTGGGTTTCCACATGTCCCATGAATTCGAGGTCAGGAGGACCAGTACAAAAATTTCCTGCTTTGCCAGCACCATGGGCAGGCTAGTATCAAGGACCAGCAGTAGTGGTGAGACCGTTGGCACAACGTCCATTGATGTCACAGGCTCAGATGTTTCGACAGCAGGGACCGCCGATACAGCAACAACAACATAGACCACCCTAGCATCACCAAGGCAGGGGCCAACAGCAACACCAGGCTAGGCCGCAGCATGGGAACCAACAAGGAGACCGAGGGCAGGCATTCAATCTGTCCTTAGAAAAAGCATTAGCATCGGAAGATGTTGTGGCAGGTAATATTCTCTTCGCCTCATATCCCGCAGTAGCATTGTTTGATTCCGGAGCATCACACTCATTTATATATGTACAATTTACGACACGACTAGGAATGGAATTCGAGACATTGCCAGGGAGGTTGAATATACTCACTGGTAATGGGCTCGTAGGAGTTAGTAGAGTTATTTTAGCGTGTAGAGTTGTAGTGTGCGGGCGTCCCTTACCCGCCAGGTTGATAGAATTTTTTATGAGAAATTTTGACGTTATCTTAGGCATGGACTGGCTGAAAGACAGTCATGCGACAATAGATTGTCGTAGAGGGAGTCTATCTTTTAATATTCCAGGCATGAAGCGGTTCACCTTAGTCAGATCAGAGATCTACCAACATAAACAAAGAGTAATAACGACAATGGAAGAAGTTCAAGTCCCGAAGGAAGTTGAAGAGTTTCTTGATGTATTTCCCAAAGAACTTTCAGGTCTACCACCGGTTAGGGATATTGAGTTCAGTACAGAATTGGTACCTAGAACTAAACCGATATCAGATCGAGTTTACAGAATGGCAGATTCAGAGCAGGCCAAGGTGTATCAGCACATAGACGAACTGAAAGAGAAGAAGTTCATTCGAGTTAGCGAATCACCATGGGCAGCACCAGTGATACTTGTAGGGAAGAAGGATGGGTCATCAAGATTGTGCATTGACTATAAAAAGCTCAACGTGGCAAGAGTAAAGAACAAGTACCCACTACCAAGGATCGACGATTTGTTTGATCAATTGAGTAGAGCAAGAGTTTTCTCCAAGATAGATCTTCGATCAGGGTATCATCAAGTGAGAGTTTGGAAAGAGGATATTCCCAAGACGGCATTCAAGTCAAAGTACGGGAATTACGAATTCTTAGTAATGCTATTTGGTTTGACCAATGCTCCAGCAATATTTATGAATTTGATGAACCTCATCTTTATGCCGTACTTAGATCAATTTGTCATTGTGTTTCTCGACGACATTTTCGTATATTCAGCTAGTGATGAAGAGCATGAAGATCACCTCAAGAAAGTGTTGCAGGTTCTGAGAAAGAACCAGTTGTATGCCAAGCTCAGCATGTGTGAGTTTTGGACGAATCGTATTTCATTCTTGGGGCACATCATATCAGGGGCTGGAGTAGCAGTGGATCCCAAGAAAGTAAAAGCATTAGAAAGTTGGCCAGTACCTAAGACCGTAGCAGATGTGCAAAGTTTCTTGGGATTGGCAGGATATTACAGAAGGTTTGTATCAGACTTTGCAAGACTTTCAGCACCCATGACCCGCTTGACACGGAAGGATGTGCCATTCATTTGGTCGGCAGAGTGTTAGGGATCATTTAAGAATTTGAAGCAGAAGTTGATCACGGCATCTATTCTTACATTACCAGTTGGACCCGGAGGTTTTACTGTATATTGTGATGCGTCAGGGAAGGGGCTTGGGTGTGTCCTAATGCAACATGGGAAGGTGATAGCGTAAGCATCTAGGCAACTTAGAGACCACGAGAAGAATTATCCGACTCATGACTTAGAGTTGGCAGCAGTAGTATTTGCTTTGAAGCTATGGAGGCATTACTTGTACGGTGATCGAGTGGATATGTACACAGACCACAAGAGTCTGAAGTACATCTTTACTCAGAAGGAACTGAACATGAGACAGAGAAGATGGTTAGAGTTGATCAAGGATTACGACGTAGAGCTTCAGTATCATCCAGGCAAGGCTAATGTGGTAGCAGACGCTCTTAGCAGGAGAGGTGGCGTATTTATGTTGACATCACAAAAACACATTTTAGAAGATCTTCAAGAGATGGGCATCGAGGTTATACTCCCTAGTGATATAGGAATTCTGGCAAGTCTACGAGTTCAATCCGACTTGGTAGACAGGATCAAGGCAGCTCAGGCACGGGACCCAAGGATTCAGAAGCTTAGGACAGAATATGAGTAAGGACTCAGGAAGGAGATGAAAATTCACGAAGATGGTACACTTAGATTTGGATCACGTCTATGTGTGCCAAATGGAGATATCAGACAGAAGGTTATGACAGAAGCCCATACTTCTCAGTATTCTATGCACCCCGGAGGGACCAAAATGTACAAAGATATCAAGCAACACTTCTGGTGGAACGAAATAAAGAGGAAGAAAGCTATATTTGTTTTTCGTTGCTTAATATGTCAACAAGTGAAGGCAGAACAACAGAGGCCAACCGGATTATTACAACCGCTTCTTATCCCGGAATGGAAGTGGGAGCATATCACAATAGATTTTGTGACCAGTCTACCGAGATCACCAAGTGGTAAGGATGCTATTTGGGTGATAGTGGATTGGCTTACGAAGGTGGCACATTTTCTTCCTTTTAGAGTAGGGCAATCTACGGAGAAGTTGCCAGAGTTGTATATGCAGCAGATAGTCAGGCAGCATGGGGTCCCTGTCAGTACTGTATCAGATAGAGATACACATTTTACATCACATTTTTGGAAGATTCTACATCATAGCCTAGGTACCAAGTTAAGATTTAGTACGACCAACCATCCACAGACAGACGGGCAATCAGAAAGAATAATTCAGACTTTAGAAGATATGTTACGAGCTTGCACCCTAGATTTTGGAGGTAATTGGGAGAGTTACCTGCACTTAGTCAAATTTTTGTACAACAACAGTTATCAAGCCAGTATCCAGATGGAGCCATTCGAAACACTATATGGTAAGAAGTGTAGGTCGCCACTAGCATGGGATAATATCGGGGAGAGGAAGATGTTAGGCCCATAGATGATTGTTCAGACGGTTGAAGTGGTTAACGGGATTAGGGAGCGACTTCGAGTTGCGCAAGATCGACATCGTCATTGGGCAGACCAGCATCGTAGGTCGCTAGAATTTTCTGTTGGGGACCATGTGTTCTTGCGGATCTCACCTACCCGTAGGGTCATTAGATTTGGCGTTCGCGAGAAGTTGAGTCCGCGATACGTAGGCCCATTTGCTATCCTCGATAGGGTAGGCGATGTTGCTTATCGTTTGTCCCTTCCACCTTTGTTACGATAGATGCATGTTGTCTTTCATGTATCTCAGTTGTGTAGGTATGTATCGGTCCCAAGCCATATCCTCGATCATTCTGAGCTGGTTGTTGGTACCAACCTATCTTACGAGGAACAGCCGGTGTCCATTTTGGACCGAAGGGAGAAGATACTCAAGAACCGAACAATTAGCCTTGTCCGAGTTGCTTGGGGTCATCACTCCTTAGGAGAGTCAACGTGGGAACGTGAGGATGATATCCGATCATGGTATCCGCACCTATTTGGCTCACAAGGTATATTTCTTTCCGTGCACCTTGATTATCTTGATCCCTCATGCTTATCACCCTATGAGTAGAAATTGCTTGATATCGTAGATTGATATATATATATATATTATATATATATATATATATATATATATATATATATATATATATATATATATATATATATATATATATATATTACTTGCTATTGATATTATAGAATGACTGGTTGCTCGCTAGAATTGCTTGTACTTGGATTAGTCTAGCTTTGATGTTTCTGGCCTACTTGGATTTTAAATTCCGAGGACGGAATTTTTCTAAGGAAGGTAGAGATGTCACTCCCCGTTCCCAGAATAAGTATTTTTATACGTATACTGCTTGAATGTATTTATTTAATATTTATCATGCATTTGTTCTGTATATAATTCCTTTAATTTTATGCTAATTATTTTTTTCTGTATTTTCTTTTCTTTTCTGCTTTTGCTTAGCTTTTGGTTTACTTTTGACTTGGGTTCGGCTTGGGTTGGTTTGTTTCGGTTTAGGGTGGTTCATCATGAACCCAACCCCCTACCTACCACCATCTCCATTTAAAGTCCAACTACTTTCTCTCACTTCATTCATTCTCATTTACTCTTCTTCTTCTCCATTAACCTCTCCTCTAACCTAAGAAAATTCTTAGGCAAGTGCATCTTGCTTCCACATGAGAACCCATTTTTATGGTTCATTTATTTTTCTCTCGTGATTCTAAAATAGTTTAGAACTTGACATTTTATATTTTGAAAGTTTTATTTTTGTGGATCTAGAAATTTGCCATTCTCAAATTTTAGTGGTTTGATCTATCTGACTTTCTTATTTTTAAGTTTTGATCATTCCAGATTGTTGAGATTTGTGTTATACCCTATTTTGATCCATGGAAGTCCCATTTTGGCTTAGACTTAAGGTTTCATAGAATTTAGAGTTCTGGAGGTTCTCTATGCCCACGTTTATACGTGCCCGCGTATTATCAAGCTCTACGCCCACGTTCATTCGTGACAGCGTGAACCTGGATTATGTAAGTCTACTCTGGCTTGGCGTTATTTCCTTTACACGTAATTCTTTACGCGTACAAGTTCACGCGTAACATTATTCTTTACGCGTACAAGTTCAGGCGTAACGTTATTTTCTTTACACGTAACTCTATTCTTTACGCATACAACTTTCATGCGTAACTCTATTCTTTACGCGTACTCCTTTACGCGCACTCCTCTGGCTTGGCGTAATACGAGTTTTACGCGTAACCTTATTCCTTTATTGAGCGTACTCCTTTACGCGTATGCTTTATTCCTTCATGTGTAAACTTTTCTCACGCGTAAAATTTCTTTATGCATATTTCATTGGGCGTACTCTTTTGGCTTGGCATATTTCATTGAGCGTACTCCTTTGGCGTATATGGCACCCCTTATTATATCCTTACGCCTTTTTGGCATAAACTCGATATACTCATGATATGTTAGTATTTTTAATATATATTGTTGTGTAGAGAGCGCACTGTGTCTCGATTGGTTTATGGATGCCCAGTATGACTGAAACTTAACCCTGAGAGTTATAGGCCCGACCAAACTAAATGCTAGTTGACCTTCATGCCTTGTCATGAATTGATATTGATTGTTACCTCGACTAATGATTGTTCATGCGTTCCTAGTTGGAACTAAGAGACTGGCTAGTCATCTTATTGAAATTGAATGAGACACGTTCATATTAACCATGAACCATTGCAATCGACCAGCCGATCCCGAACATTGGCATATGGACACGTGCAGACTCCAACTTGTTTCTATAAAAGCAGCATGTGTGCCTTACAGTCAAGGCATAATTATTCCATGGCTAGGTTTGATTGTTGCATTACGCTATGTAAGACCTACAACCTAACCACACGGGCATCGTTGAAAAGTTATGCATATCGTACTTTGTACGAAAGTACTCATTCTGAATGGCCATGATCCACGACATGAGATTTCAATTTAACATAGGGACTATTAAGTTAAATAAAATAACGATTGCATGGAGAGAATGAATTTCCGAGTTCTTATATGGCAGCCATCTCAGGACAATAAGTGTCCCGACATGCCGGCTGGTTCCCACAGATACTGCAAACCTGCCACACGGGCAGGGAGTGGTATCTGTTTATATTTTATATATTAAAGACGGGCATCCTGTTGGGACACGTCTAATTCATGATTGGCGTAATTGATTATTGGGTAGACTAGTCTTGCTTGTACATTATAAGAAGTGAGGAATCCCTTATTGTATATTTCCAGGGCAACTTGGAACTTACAATTAGCAAGCCGTAGTAGTTGTATTGCCGTTTAAATTAATTTATTTGTGTGTTGTACCTACTCTGTTAACTACTGAGATGATCAGAATATCAGGACATGACGGGTCAACTTCTGTCCTTGTTTAGTTGGAAAGTTGGCTTGAAGTGTCGTGATGTTGTGTGAACCCTAGTAGCAAGCAGAGACCTATTCATCATATTCTTAACTCTTACCACTGGTTTTAATTCTCATGTCGTACTTCCTTGTAGTACTTGCTATTTGAGGTCTAACCTCTCTGGTTTTGCATAGCCAGATTTAGAGCCAGCTTCCGAGGACTTAGCTTACTTCCACCTCCAAGATGGTCATTACTAGAGGGATGATCGCAGGAGGACACGAATGGGTTCCTTGCTTCCCTGCTCATTTTACTACTTACTTTACATTTTGCCGCTTGGCACCGACAAGTTAGTCAGACTGTCTTGTACTTACTTTTGCATAATTATAACAAGTCAGACTGCAGCTGATAACGATTGTGTACACCTTATCATATAATTTGGCTATGTTTTGTAAAGCCAGATCTCAAGAACATTTTGACTAAGCGTTTGGGACGCCTTACTGCTTTATCTTACATGTTCTCTATTACTGCTTCTTGTTTGAATGATTGAGACAATAGATGTTGAGTAACCCTAGTGAGACTTTCATATAGTATGCGCCCCCTCGTCTTTTAGACAGTATTGATCGTATTATACGGTATTCATCTACCCGTAATATGTAGCTGGCTGAGTCATTCTCCCGCTCTCCAGTATTCTGGTTCTGGGGCGTGATATAGCGTCTCGCTATGGGCTGCGCCTGTGCTGTTCGTCAAGAAAAATGATGGGTCAATGCGGTTCTGTATCGACTACTGAGAATTGAATAAAGCTACCGTCCGAAATAAATACCCATGTCCCGTATCGACGATTTGTTCGATCATCTCCAAGGTGCTACGGTGTTTTCGAATATTGAGCTTTGATCGGGCTACCATCAACTCAAGATCAAGCCAGAGGACGTGCCGAAGTTTGCCTTCCGCACTCGCTATGGCCACTACAAGTTCTTCGTAATGCCATTCGACCTGACAAACGCCCCTACTGCCTTCATGGATCTAATGAATCGGGTGTTTCATCCATTTCTCGACAAATTCGTAGTAGTCTTCATAGACGACCTCCTCGTCTACTCGAAGGATCGAGCGCAACACGCAGAACATCTGCGGACCGTTCTCCAGACCCTCCAAGAAAATTAGTTGTTTGCGAAGAGAAGCAAATGCGAGTTCTGACTAGACAATGTGTCATTCCTTGGACACATCATCTCTGCTTGAGGCATTTCAGTTGATCCAAAGAAAGTCGAAGCAGTTGTTGATTGGAGAAGGCCCACATCAGTCAGTGAAATTCGAAGCTTCCTCGGCTTGGAAGGAATACTAGAGATGCTTCATAAAAGACTTCGCAAAGATTGAATCGCCGTTGACTCGCCTCACCCAAAAAGGAGTCGCGTTCGAGTGGTCAGACGACTGTGAAACTTTTTCAAGGAGCTAAAACAACGGCTCATTTCGACCCCGATACTCGTTCTTCCTGATGGGACTGAGGGATTTCAAATCTTTAACTACGCTTCTGGCTAGCGCTTGGGGTATGTGCTCATGCAGTAGGATACGGTGATATCATTTGCTTCCAGACAGCTAAAGCTGCATGAGAAGAACTATCCCACTCATGACCTAGAATTAGCAACAATTGTGTTTGCGTTGAAACTGTGGCACCACTATCTTTGTGGTGTAGCGTGCAAGATTTATACGAACCACAAGAGCCTCAAGTATCTCTTCACCCAGAAAGAACTAAATTTGTGACAGAGGCGATGGCATGAACTGATTAAAGACTACGACTTATCGATCGACTATATGCCGGGCAAGTAAAATATTATGGCGGATACACTGAGTCGGAAGTACATAGCTTCACTATCCATCAACAGTCGACTACTGCGTGACTTGGAAGAAATGGGCATAGAACTCCGGGTTCGATTCGTAGACGTGCAGCTAGCACCACTGCGGCTAGAGCCGAGCCTATTGGAAAAGATCAAGTCTGCTCAGAAGGATGATCCATACTTGGAGAAGATACGGAAGCTAATATCAACAGAGAAGGCGTCCGACTTTACAGAGGACGAGTCGGGAACTTTGCGAGTGAAGGGCAGGCTATGTGTCCCGTATAATATAGAACTCAGAAAGAAGATAATATTGGAAGCACATTATTCAAAATATTTCTTACATCCTAGGAGCACTAAGATGTATAAGGACCTCCATATTCTCTTTTGGTGGCATGGCATGAAGAGGGATGTGGTAATCTTCGTATCGCAATGTATGGTCTGTCAACAGATTAAAGCTGAGCACCAGAGACCAAACGGGGAGATACAAAATCTTGCCATTCTAGAATGAAAATGAGATCATATCAATATAGACTTCGTTATTGGCCTGCCGAATATGCCACGGGGGAGCGATACCGTCTAGGTCATCGTCGATCGATTAACCAAGTCAGCGCACTTTATTGCCATTAAAGTCACTTGGAGCGTCGATTGCCTTGCTCAAATCTACCTAGATGAAATAGTTCGGCTGCACGGGATTCCAGTATCTATGTCTCAGATCGGGATGGACGATTGTGTCACGCTTCTAGTATAGTCGTCAGTCAGCAATAGGGACCAAGTTGAAGTTTAGTTCAACATATCATCCTCAGACCGATGGTCAAATAGAGCGGGTGAATCAAATTCTCAAAGACATGTTACGCCTCTATGCAATCGACTTGAAGTCAAGCTGGGACGTTCATCTACAGTTGGCCAAATTTGTATATAATAACAGCTATCAGTCCAGCAGCCAAATGGCACCATAAGAAGCTTTGTACGGCCGGAAGTGCAGATCATCAATTTACTGGGATAAAGTCGAAGAATGGAAGATACTTGGCCCAGAACTGGTGGAGCAGACTGTACAAAAAGTTAAGTTTATATGGAAGCGATTGAAGATTACATAAAGTCAGCAGAAAAGCTACGCCAACACTCACGGACGACCCCTTGAATTCCTGGAAGGCAATCACGTATTTCTGAAAGTAACGCCTATGTGAGGAGTTACGACATTTGGAGCTAAAGGAAAGTTAAGCCCAAGATTTGTCAGTCCTTTCAAGATAATAAAACGAGTCGTCCCAGTAGCTTACCAGATTGCATTACCGCCAGCACTATCGAATGTGCATGATGTCTTCTACATCTTTCAGTTACGGAAGTACATGCACGATCCGAGCTATGTGGTAGATTTTGGTCAGCTGAATCTGCAGGTAGACTTATCATATGTGCAAATCTTGGAGCGTAAAGACAAACTGCTTCAAAATTGTACTATCCCTCTCGTTCGCGTGCTCTAGAAGAATCATGCGGTCGAAGAGTCCACCTGGGAGCTTGAGTTCGAGATAAGGGAGAAATTTTCTTTGTTGTTTTCCTAGCAGTAGGTTCTCTTCTTAAGTTTTGAGAATGAAACTTTTTCTTAGTTGGTTATGAGGTAGTGCCCCATCCCTATATCGTCCCTTTTTCGTCCATGGGATGCGCGAGAAAGGAATACTGTCGCTATCGATTGAATCGGAATCGATAGATCAGGATCGGTTCAATCGGTCGAACGGGAACGATTGAATTAAGATCCTTTTCTCGTTATGGAAAGGCTTCTTCGAAATCAAGTCCCATATTCAGCGGGTTGCGCCTCGAGGATAGACTCTGCGCCTGAGTCAGAAGAGACCTTCCGTTGCTCTGTTTTTCATGCCGCACTTGCTCTTTGGCTTTGGTTTTTGTGAATACATTTTCATGAATGTTTTCGATGGTTTTTATGGCTTGTATTTTTGAACTTCGCATTCGTATCGAAACTCTTTGAATGATACAGTGTTCTAATCAGTTGCTTATATGATTTCAGGTGATCGCGTAGGTACCGTCTAGCACAGCCAACGGGTCTTTTACCTCAAATAAACAATCAAAGTTAGTGGCTGGTTCTTTCCCTTAACCTTTTTCAATCCCAAATCAATCAATTGAATGCTAGTTGGTTATACAAGTGCGCAAATGCTTAGATTTCAATGAATTGTTGTACGATTTATCACGTACGCACGCTATAGAATTATTGTGCCAAGAAAATATTGCATGCTTAAAATGTTATGCCTGTTATAAAACTGAGATCAGCAAAGTTTTGAATCATTGAATAACTATCGCCATGACATGACAAAACAACGATGAAAATGGTTATGTTGCTCATGAACTAAATATCATGCTTGAATAATTAGTCTAACCTAGTACGATCATGGACAACTTGTGCACAAGGAACGACTTCCTCGATCGATACCCCAAGACACGAGATCGATTCGACCTAGGAGGAGGCAAAAGATAGCTGAGCTCGACGAAAGCAAAACATGGTTATTCGGGGAACTTGCAGCGGAGCTCACTACTCGCACTGAAAGGGTCACCGTCTAACCCAGCTATAGTCCAAAATGGCTTGTGATGCTAATGACCTTCATATATACAAACTGCACACACTAAATGATAACATTGACAGAAAAAAAAACATGGTAATTCTCATATTGCACTGCACTCTCTGTCGTGGGTAAGTTCTAATGTAAATTACATTATGCCTATCATCTGCTTGTCTGAAATTCAATAGGGACATAGACAGATCGTCCCTTCGACTTGGCAGTAGTGATGGAGGCTGAAGTGGACTTGCCACCCTTAGCCCGCTGCATTTCTTCATAGGCGAGTTGATCGAATTGGATCGATATCACCTTCTTCGTCGAGCCGACTGACGAAGTGTCGCATTGAGTTGTTGCCATCTCAGAAGAGGAGATGGTTTTCCCCAGCAGAGTCGCCAATTTGTTTTCCATAAATAAATTCACTTTATTTATTGTGTATCTGGGAAAATTACAACTGTAAGAATCCGATCTAGAAGACGATCGCTTTATCCCTTGGACGATGTGAAGAAGAAAAGCTCTCAAAATTTCAACAACAATTAGATATCTGTGTATCTGTACAATGAATGAGAAAAGAACTCTATTTATAGAGTCAAAAATAACTGAAAAAGATAACTGTCTTCACAGCCTCTGCATAGTTGAATATCACGCAGGATTTAACATACGCAGAGTTGTGAGCAGTTACTGGACGTGGCCTGTAACTGTTTGGATACATGGCAATCATGTATGAGTCGTGTGCAAGTTACAGGACACGCAAGCGAGAGATCAGTGGCATGGCTGCCACGTACTCCAATTTGATGAAATCCACGCAGGCTCGTTGAAGACGAAATCCACGCAGACTTGAGTCAGAAAAATTCAAAATCCACGCAGACTTGGGGGTAGGAAGCTTTAGAATCCACGCAGACTTGGGGCAAAAAGCTTCAAAATCCACGCAAACTTGATGAAGGAACATAGAAGTTCAAAATACATGCAGACTTGAGCCAGAAGCTTCAAAATCCACGCAAGCTTAAGGCAGGACTGCCGGCTGTCTTGATTTGACGTGCCTCGACTGACACAAAATCTCTGACAGTGATTACTTTGTCAGTCGTATTAAATGACAAGAAACTCTTTTGCTATGCCAACTTGATGAAGGCTGAGTCTTACTGAAGAAGATTTCAAAAGTCATGCAATAGTCGGCTGTGATCTCTCGAGTTCCGTGCATACGTGGTATACGAGGAGACATTCTTCGACTGTCGTGCTGTCAGTCATGATGATACTTCTGACAAATGATGATCTGTCACTAGCATGATTTTTAAACATTGTCTTGATCAACTCAGCGTGACTTTGAGACTCAGTTCTGATCAACTCAGCGTGACTTTCATTTTGAAGGCCTACAAAACCCCCTTCAAAGTTTTCGAAAAATGATAAATTATTTCGAAATACTTTGAAATTAAGATGATAAAATGAATTTAGTCACGCTGAGATGACTTTAAAGAGATATTTACTCCTTAATGCTTTGAAAACATGCAAATAAATTTATTAAATGTCATGATGACTCTTCATTTTTCGAGACTGATTGCATCCAATTTATGGTGGAATATGAACCGCCGGCGTGCTTCTTTATATAAACAAGGAAAAGATTCGACTTTAATCTTCATCTCACGTCAACATGACACCGAAGGAGAAAGCTGAGGAAGAAGCACGAAAGTTGGGTTTTTATGCCCATGGCGACCCTACTCTCGGGGGTAAGGAAACGGAGCCTTTAGTTTTTGAGTTCAAAGATGACCCTACACAATTAGCCAAGAACTTCCTGAGCCATTTTGGTCTGAATGGCTCATCTTCTTCCAATGGGCGTAGCCTCGCAGAGCAGTGGGAAGCGCTCAACGCTCTGTTACACCGTATAGGGGTCAACAGCGTAGAGGATTTGGGCGACAAGCTCAGTCGTTCCGCAAAATAGGGTGCGTTCTTTTATGTTTCTGTTTTCTTTTGAAAATGTTGCACTTCTTTTCCTCTTTTGTAAGGCCATCAGGGCTCAAATATTTCTGTATTACGAATTCAATCTGAAAGCTAGCTTTTACTCCGAATAGTGTGTGCTAATGAAAAGCATTAAGTGGCTTCTTTGACTATTTCCAATGTTATGTTGTCTTCTAAAGCACACGTGACACTCATTCCGTGGTTATGAGCGCTTTTTACTCGGGTCTTTTCCCAAAAATAGGCTTGCACTTTGACCTTTAAATAGATAATTAAGTTCCACCCATACTCATTTCTTTATTCTTTTTCTTCTTCTGAGAATGACCTTTTTACGAGATTCCATTCTCAACAAGAAATTGATGATAGCAATGCTCTCTGATCTTGATTTTGATGGTGAGTCCAGTATAGTAGCCCACTTTTTACTGTTGAAGATAAGCCTTTTTTTTTATTTCTGACTGAACAGAGTGTGCGTGACTGGCCAGTGCGTGCCAAATGACATTTCTGTTGATTAATCTCTTTTTTTTTTGCTGCTTTCTGCAGAAGCTTGGCTACAAAATTTTTTCAGAACTGGCATTAGTGATTTGGATGCTGTGGGGAGCGTTCTTCTGACATCAACATCAGGGAGCTCATGTGCTTTTGACGCGCAAATCAGACAACTCAGAACTCTTCGTGGGATAGAAGGGTCTTCCTCCGATGGTAGGAAGAGCCTTTATACACGGAGAGTTGGACGGTGGAGTTAACTCTACCCCGAGAAATCGGGTAGTAGAGTTCCTTTCACGGCAGAACTAGGAATTGTATCCCAATATTGGATACATTCCTGTCTCCTTTGAAAGGCCGCTCCTAATCCACCAGTTGTATTGGCAGCAACGCGCCTTCGGGCTGCCATACTCTGTGGTTCTCCTCTCGTCTGAGAGATAAGACCAGAGTTTGATTTCTGCTGCTCTGGTCGCCACTGGAGCTCAGACAGTCAGGAATTGCAACAAACAACGAACCCGTCAAAGAAGATCCAAGGAAGAAAATAGATCTCTATTAGATTATTGTTGTATGTATAGAATGAAAATCCAAAATTGTAATAGATTTCCATTATGATTTGTAAGAAAGTCTAAGAAAATGTAATAGACTTTTTATGATGATATGAGAATGGAAATGATAATCCTTCTATGCTCAATGATTTGTATCTATCTGGATGAATTATGGACATGATAGATAATAAAACCTTCTTTTCTGATTTAGAGTACATAATATTATCAGAGGTAATATGGACGTGATAATATGTAGGAACTCAAAAGAAAATAGATTGATTTCTATGCAGAGGTCAAAGATGGAAAATGACAAATGAGTAGGTAGATTCAGCATTTATTCAGAGGTTATGAAAACGTGATAAATAACGAATTTCCACTTTTAATAAATTGATAGAAGATAATGAATGGACAAAACGTCAGGTGATAATGAACAAGTGAACCATCGGATGAATGTAATAAATGAACGGATGAACCGTCAAGTATTAATGAACGGACGAACCATTGGATGAATATAATAAATGAACGGATGAACCGTCAAGTATTAATGAACGGACGAACCATCGGATGAATGTGTCGTTTCAATATTCGAGGAATTTCCGTCTATAAATACAGCAAAAATCTAACAAAGGACGAACACTTCTACTCTTCAACATAAAAATGTCGTCTGAAGAAGCATCCAAGAAGGCTGAAATCGTCTCGAAAGTTCAGAAGGACACTGAAGAACGCCCTGCCGATCCAGTTCGGCCAAAGGAGGTAGAAGCAGGCGAAGGTTCGTCTACACCCAAGCCGCCATGAGACATTCTGGATTTTCTGCTTGATCCAGGAAGTACTAAAGAAGAGGAAGCTATGAGGATGGCAGTCTGCAAGTTTCTCGTGGGCTCCAGCAAAGAAGTTCTCAGTTCTTTTGCTAATCGCATTTTCGAGAAAGACGGCAGTGGTCCGCGTCCAAATATAGAGAAAGATGATAGTGATCTTCCTTAATATCATGTACTATCATTCATGATTAAAATAAAATTTTATTTATAAACATAAACTTGTCTGATGATTTACATTTATACATAATACTTTTTAAGAAATTTGCCATTGATAGGCATCATAACTTTCCGACCATCAAGTTCTGAGAGTTGATAAGCTCCATTTGAGAAAACTCTGCTCACAATATAGGGGCCTTCCCACTTTGTGTCGAATTTGCCTTTGCTCATATGAGTCATATTCATAGGACGTCTGACTGTTAGAAAAAGTTCTCCTTTTTGATATGCTCGAACTCTGGCTTTCTTGTTAAAAGCTCTTGAAATTCTAGCTTGATAGAATTCAATATTCTGTTGAGCAGATAACCGCTTTTCATCCAGAGCTTCCAACTCCTGAAGTCGAAGACGATCATTATTCTCGGCAGTAAGATCATTAGCGATTGCTATCCTTAAAGAAGGAATTTGAATCTCTAATGGAATAACAACTTCACATCCGTACACCAGAGAGAAAGGTGTACATTTAGTAGCATTACGAACTGTAGTACGGTAAGCCCACAAACATTCACCAAGTTTCTCACTCCAATTGCGTTTGTTAGTAGAAATAAACTTCTTTAAGAGCTTGATGATGGTCTTGTTGAAAGCTTCTGCTAATCCGTTAGCTGTCGGATTATATGCGGTAGAAGCCACATTGTTGATCCAATGGTCATCACAGAATCGAGTAAATTTCTGGCTGACGAACTGTGGACCATTATCATGAATAATACGTCGAGGAACACCAAATCTGTATATGACATGATGCTTGATAAAATTGATGACATTGGACGTCTTGACTTCAGATAAAGGAATAGCTTCAGCCCATTTAGAGAAATAATCGGTTATTGCGAGAATAAACCGATGACCTTTTGATGAGGGCGGATTGATCGGACCAATAATGTCAATTCCCCAAGCTTCGAAGGGCCATGATGCTGCCGTCGGATGCAGAAATTCCGAGGGTTGATGAATAAAATCCGCATGGATTTGACAAGCTTTATACTTCCTCGCATATTCGATGGCATCTGATACCATAGTAGGCCAGTAATAACCCATACGTCGAATACGGTCTTGAAGTTTTGGTCCAGGCTGATGTGCTCCATAAATTCCATCATGTGCTTCACGAATGATTTGTTGAATCTTATCACCGGCAACACATCGAAGAAGTAAACCATCATATGCTCGACGATATAAGGTTTTTGTGGTATGATTGTAATAGAATCTGAGTGATCGTCGTCTGATAGATGCCGCTTCACTCGGATCATCTGGAAGAATATCATACAATACGAAATCTAAGAAAGGAAGTCTCCAATCTTTATCCGTTCTGAATCTCAGCTGAATTACTGAAGATGAATTCCATGCTAGAATCAGATAAAGATGACAATGATTTACGACTAAATCTAAATCCTCTTGTTGTATTGACATCATGAGATATTGATTCTTCAATGTCAACGAGAAGTCCTAGAGTTAGATTGTTTTCGAGATAAAATAATTCTCGATTGCAAACAACAATCATTTATTGACGTCTAATTGGAATAGCCAACACCGTCGCAAGATTGGCGAGAGCATCAGCTTCTGTGTTACATGCTCGCCTAATATGCTCAATGAAGAACCCTTCAAATGAAGAAGCCATAGATATAGCCGATATATGATAAGGAACCAGATCTTGATGACGAACTTCATAAGTACCCCTTATCTGATTGATAATGAGTTTAGAATCTCCATACGCTTCCAAATGTTGAATATTTAGATATTTAGCGAGTTAAAGACCAATAAGCAGTGTATTGTACTCAGCTACATTATTTGAACATGGTTGATCGAGAGAATAAGCTCTTTGGATAGCAAGACCTTCTGGCGACACAAGAACGATTCCAACTCCAGTGACAATATCACCGTTAGAACCTATTCTTGAAGCTCCATCAAAGAATAGACGCCAAGTAGGATCTTCTTCAACAATCTGGTTTGAATCTAGGACTTCATCTGGGATTTCATCATAGAGTTTTGAACTTTCTGGAATTGAATGAGCAGCCAGAAAATCAGCTAAAGCTTGTCCTTTGACTGATTTCTGAGGAATGTAGTGCATATCATACTGAGCAAGTAAGATTCCCCAGTTAGCCAATCGAGAATTCAAAACACTCGGTTTCTTCATCATGACCCTTATAGGATTGATCCGGGAAATGACATGAATAGTCTGACCCATGATATAATGTCGTATCTTTTGGACAGCGAACATCAAGGCTAGACATTCTTTTTCGACCGGTGAATATCGGGGTTCAGCTCCGGTCATAGTATGACTGAGATAGTAAATGGCTTGTTCATGACCATTTTTATTCTTTTGAGCGAGCAATGCACCCAGTGAATGACTCATTGCTCGGGTATATAAGAGGACCGGTATTCCTGAGACAGGAGGTACCAATACTGGAGGGCTCATCAGATATTGTTTTATATCATCGAATGCCTTCTGACATTCATCATTCCAGACAAAAGAAACACCTTTCTTCATAAGTTTGTTGAATGGTCTGCAGCGTCCTGAAAGATTAGAAATGAATCTCCTGATATAAGCGATCCTTCCTTGAAATCCTCGTAGCTCTTTTAAGGTGCGTGGAGGATGCATCTCTTGGATGGCTTTGATCTTCTCGGGATCCACGTGTATACCTTTAGCGGTAATGACAAAGCCGAGAAATTTGCCACTAGAGACGCCTAAGAAGGACTTAGTAGGGTTCATCTTTAATTGATGCTTACGCATTAGATCAAAAATAGTCTTCAAATCTTGGATGTGATCCTCTTTTTGTCGACTTTTAACTGCAATATCATCAACGTAGCATTCGACTATTTTCCGCAAATGTTTACGGAATATAGTGCTCATAGCTCGTTGATAAGTTGCTCCTGCATTCTTGAGACCGAATGGCATCACTGTATAACAGTATGTACCGATCGGCGTTCTAAAAAAAGTGTGCTTCTCGTCATCTGGAAATATTTTGATCTGATTATACCCAGAATACCCGTCCATGAATGACATCCGTTCAAACCCACAGGTATTATCGATCATAACATCAGTAATTGGTAGAGGGAATTCGTCTTTAGGATATGCCGCATTGAGATCGCGGAAGTCTATGCATACTCTGATCTTGCCAGTCTTTTTAAGGACAGGAACTATATTAGCTACCCAATCAGGATGTTGTTCTTCTCTAATAAACCCGGAGGCCATGAGTTTATTGACTTCAGCTTCAATTGCATCCATAATGTCTGGACGAAATCGTCGTTGTTGTTGCTTGACCGGTTTAACATTCGGCAGGATATTGAGTTTATGAGTCGCTATCTGTGGATCAAGTCCTGGCATATCTTCATAACTCCAAGCAAAGACATCGATGTATTCACGAATAAGTTTGATCATGTCTTGCTTATCAGTTTCTGAAAGACTTTCACTAATGAATATTGGTTTGGAGGATCCCTCTTCACCAACATCTATTTGAACAAGTTTGTCTTCAGTCGGAGGTTCTCTTTGTTCGAATCGGAACTCCCATTGATTATCTAACCTTTGGGCCCATTGTTCTGATTCAGGTAAAATTTCAAACTCATCTTCATCTTCATCACTTTCTTCAGAACAGTCAATGGAGACCATGTTGAAAGACAGAATGTTGCAGTGGAATTCACCGATACTTGTATCAGAATCCCAAGAGGTAGTACTAGAAGAATCGGATCTCTTATCTTCATCAGATTCAGGATCTTCATGGATAGTATTGATAAAAGGAATATGAGCAATATAACCTAATCCGTATTTCGTCCGTCCATATTTTAAAGGGGGGATCCGAACATGCATTCTTCTTCCTCTCCTATTGCTGAGGCCAGTTCTGAAGTCGTAACCCATATTTTTAATGATGTCTTTAGATTGCTGACTATAACGACGTAGTTGTAATCTTCCAGTATCATCGTTTTTGTCATCATCTTCGGGGTTAGAAGGATTTTGGGGTCCTTTGTAAAAGAATATTGGAATATCTCCTGGCTTTCTGCTGGGAACCAGAAAATATGAAGTTTGTACTGATTCCAGGGATACATCTGTATGGACAGTCTGTACAACTCCTATGGTTATTGTTCTCAAGTCATCTAACAAATATAAATGACTATGAACATGATTACACACATCAACATACTGCAAAGATGGAGACTTTTCATTAACTTTAAAAGTAGCAGTATTTATATTAGAAGAAAGCTGAGCCTTAGAGATCTTAGCCAAATCAATGACTAAAGGAGGAGAAGAAGAATTAGAAAGAGTTTTGTTTCGATTAAGATCGATAACAAATGGCTCAGAAGAGGTGAGCTCCCTTGAATCTTGAGATGGGAGAGTAGTCTGCCCTCCAACAGGGATTACTAGAGTATCATGTTTTGTATGTGGAAATACAGAAACTGTAGTACGCCCACTGACAGGAATGATCAGTGTATCTTGAGTAGACAACTGAGGTAGTGGAGAGATCCGTCCACTTACTGGAATGATGAAGGAACCTTCTCTCGGGGATTTGGGAGATTGTTGCTGAGTAGTTCGACCTTTAATAGGGATTATTAAAGTCTCACTTTGTGAATCCTCTTTCTCCATAGCTTGTATTACCCTTGTATACTCTTCTTTATACATTCGGGAATCATTGAAATAAGCTTCAACCCCATGGAAGAAATTTATATCAGCAACTTCCTTTTGTACTCTTCCATTGCTGTCAATGTATTTAAAGCACTGATGAAGAGTAGAAGGCACCACATTATTTTCATGAAGAAAGGGTCTCCCCAGAAGAAGATTGTAAGACCCCACGATCTCGATCACATAGAAAGTGACTTTGGATCTGAAATCGCCAATCTGAAGTTTCAGATGAATCTTTCCCAGGGGCTCGCTTCGGCTCTGATTGAATCCCAGGATAGTAGTAACCGTCTTGGAAAGCTTGTGAAGAGGAATTTTAATTCATCCAACAGGCTCTTCGGCATTATACTTATAGCAGACCCTGGATCAATGAGGATACGATCTATCTTCATCGTATCGATATAACCGGTGTAGTAGAGAGGCCGATCATGTCGATTATCCTCCAGTAGCATGTCGTCTTGTGTAAAGGTGATATTTGGGATAATCTCCAATACACTGTTGCAATATAAGCAAGTGACAGGTTCTTCACTTGGCTTCTTTAATTGTGCAAGACAAGAGTCTGCCTGAAGAAGTGCCTCACTTAGCGTCTTCCGAGTCTCTTTGGAAAGACGTAGAAGTTCAAAGAGAGACATTCTAGCTGGAGTATTAGCAAGTTGAGCTAGAATGTCGAAATTATAAGGTTTCTGAAGCCCAAGAGGAGGGGACTTCTTGATAGGCTTATCAAACCGAGCCTGTTGTTTGTCTTTCTCAAGAGCTGTGGGCTTGGAAGGAGCAGGTTTAACTGGTGCAGTGGAAGGAATAGGTGCAGTGGATGGTTCTTCTTCAGGAGGAACATTAGGAACATCTTTGTCAGCAGGAGGGATATCAGGAGTATCCTCAGGACTTTTGGAATAATCCTTTAGATAAGATTTCCCTGTTCGAGTAGCACTAGCAAGTGCTTCTTCCTTGTCTTTTGATTCTGCATCAAAAGTAGATCCGAGAGAAGTCATATGACATGACTTAATCTTTCCAGCCTTCTTAGACTTTCGAGATGTAGTCTTTTGAAGAGGAGGAGATTCAAAGTCTGCTACTAGATCAGGATGAATCTACATGATTTCTCCTGTTTCCATAGTGATTGGTACTAACCCATCAGACTGTGGAGGAGGAATATTCACTATCTCAAGAGTTGCCTTAGGGATAGGAACAATCCCGCTTTCAAGGAGTTGAGGAGGGAAATCTCCGAATTGCATAGAGACGATATTGGATGTGACAGTCTTCTCTTTCGAAGTAAGAGAGATAGCTCCAGATTTAATCATTTCTTGGATCTTTCCTTTCAGTACATAACATGTACGAATTGTGTAACCCAACATTCTGTGGTATGGACAGTATTTGGGATGATCTGTCTTACCAGCTTTATCTGGTTTCTTGACTCCAGGTAATTGTATTTTATTACCTTTCAGCAGACATTCAAAGATACCAAGGACATCATCATCATCAAAAGAGTATTCTTCCTTGGGGCGAGGTGTTCTCGGTTGTTGAGTTGTAGAGGCAGGAGAAGTTTGAACGGTCGATGCATCTTTACTCTGAAGATTAACTTCGAGAGTTTCTTTTCCCTTGCTTTTATTGAATTTAGCAGTATTTTGACCTGTTTCTTTAGGATTCATCTGCACTCCTAAACCTTTGAAGGTTTCAGCACTGATTTCTGCGGCTTTGGCACTAACTATGAAGGAAAGCCAATCTTGAAATTGAGTGGATCCTGTCCACATGCTGATTATTGGCAATAAATTTGATTTGCATGTGTCAATGGTGACAGCATCAGGAGTTCCCAGAGGCATCTTCAGAGCTTCTCTTCGAAATCGTTCAATGAATTCCTCTGTAGTTTCATTATTTTTCTGCTTGATTCTTATAAGAGCAGACATAGTCATGTCATTGAGCCCTTCATAGAACCGTTCAAGAAACATTTGTTTGAAACCGGCAAATGAAGTAATACACCCATCAGGGAGACTTCTATACCATTTATAGGCCGTTCCTTTGAGACATCCGACAAACACCCGAGTAAGGAGGGCGTCGCTTGGTTACAGCTGGTCAGTCATCACTTCAAAGTGATTAATAAATTGACTTGGAGAAGTGGTTCCATCATAGAATGAGATAGTAGGAGGCTTGTATTTAGGAGGGTATGATACTTGCTTCCATTCTATCGGATAAGGTTGTTTGATGCCTAACCTTTGTAAACCATCTTTCTGTTTGAATGCCTCAAATTGAGTTCGGAGATTCCTCAATTCTTCAGTAACAACTCCGGAAGATTATGGAGTTGTAGCTTGTAGAGAATAGTTGGGAGGAGGAACAGCATTATAAGTACTACCCCCAACTCCAGAGTGACTAGGAACTGTTTGAGCTTGCCCAGGAGTATTGGATTGGACTGCTAGAGGAACATGTACTGGACTTACACCAGTGTCAATTGGTGTAGCTTCTGGTACAGTCTGTCGATTTTGCAGTTGGGCTACCATGAGTTCATACATCGACTTCATATTATCAGCCATAGACTTCATTTGCTGTTCCAAAGAAGCAATTCTTTGTTCTTGAGGAGTCATGGAAGAAGAAGGTTCATCAGTATTCCCATCAACCATATATGTTATGAATGTACGAGGGATTTTTGATGAACTGGTGGATGTTGTTTGTTCTGAATCACTGCTTTGTGTATCAAAGTCAGTTATAGGAGAACTACCCCCAGTAGGAAGAGGTAGAAAGTTAGATTCCCCAAGAAACTCAGAATCATCTTCAGAAATTGAAGTCCTTTGAATAGAAGCCAGGACTTTTGATCTGGTGCCTCTATATACTCCATCTGGACTATTATTTCTACCCCCAGTATCCCGGGAGGTCATGTTGACAGAAGCATACAGAGGTTCATCTTCATCAGGCATAGGTTCACACTGAATTCGATTGAAAACAGATTGTCGTTTAGTTTGACATCTGCATTGCATTGTGACTCTCGGCTGGAAGTCACATTCATGATCAACATGGTTCTGATCTATTGATTGACATCTGCATTGAATTATGACTCTTGGCTGGAAGTCACATTCAGCATGGTCCATTGAAACAGAATTATTCCTTCTCTTCTGTTAAAGATGTTTTCGTAGATCTGTCTGTGAAGATTGAGGTATATCAGAGAACATTCTTTGTGCATTTTTAGGTCTTGATGGCTCTTGATTATATATAGAGTGATTAATGTGAGCCACATAATTTCTAGCATACTCTGCATCTGGATCCCTTGCTTTTGTTCCTGATTGGTATGGTTTCTTGACACCAGAAGTGTTTCCTAAACGAATTTGATCCAGTTTTGTTCTTAGATCAACTGGAGGTAACACATTGGTTTTTGAAACTTGGAGTTTTCCTTCCATTGATCTGGATATTTGCAGAGAAGGAAGAGTTGGACCACCCCCTTGATTAGGAGTTGGTAACAGACCCTCTTTTATAGACAAATTCTGTGCCCAATTCGAAGAAGTCGTAGAAGAAGACATTAAGAAATATTTCTTCTTAGACTTATTCAAGTTTTGGGACATAGAATGTCCAGAAGGAAGAGTAGTCAAAAGACCATCTCCTTTTCTTTGACTAACAAAATTGTCAGTCAAAGCTGTTCCTGAAGTAAAAACTACAGGAGCAGAAGAAACAACTAAAGAATTGTTTCTTTTTGAAGGGACTTTGTGTGGAGGAGCAAGACCACCCCCAGTTCAAGTAGAACTTGGCAAAAAAGAAGAGATAGCTAAAGAGCTATTCCTCTTAGAGTATGGTGGTGACAATTTGGCTAAAGAGCCTATATTGTCAGTGTATAAAGTTTTGGCTAAAGAGCCAGATTTTGGTGAAAGACACGCTGGAACAGATTTGGCTAAGAAACCAGTGCTGCCAGTGTGACTTTTGATGTTAGAAATACACGCTGGAACAGATTTGGCTAAGGAGCCAGTGCTGCCAGCGTGACTTTTAGAATTAAGATTGCACGCTGGAACAGGCTTGGCTAAGGAGCCAGTGCTGCCAGCGTGACTTTTAGAATTAAGATTGCACACTGGAACAGATTTGGCTAAGGAGCCAGTGCTGCCAGTGTGACTTTTAGAATTAAGATTGCACACTGGAACAGATTTGGCTAAGGAGCCAGTGCTGCCAGCATAACTTTTGGCTGTTGTTGTCTTTGAACACACAAGAGTGTGTGTGCTTGTAGTAGGCTCTTTGCCAGTGTTAGGAGTAGACACTGTGGCAGAAGAGTCACCATTGGTTGCCAACTGATTCTTAGGGACAGAGACAGATCGTCCCTTCGACTTGGCAGTAGTGATAGAGGCTG
Source organism: Iris pallida (assembly GCA_029216955.1). Taxonomy (NCBI): domain Eukaryota; kingdom Viridiplantae; phylum Streptophyta; class Magnoliopsida; order Asparagales; family Iridaceae; genus Iris; species Iris pallida. Next base: position 12,748,056 of record JANAVB010005600.1, read on the forward strand.
AAGTGGACTTGCCACCCTTAGCCCGCTGCATTTCTTCATAGGCGAGTTGATCGAATTGGATCGATATCACCTTCTTCGTCGAGCCGACTGACGAAGTGTCGCATTGAGTTGTTGCCATCTCAGAAGAGGAGATGGTTTTCCCCAGCAGAGTCGCCAATTTGTTTTCCATAAATAAATTTACTTTATTTATTGTGTATCTGGGAAAATTACAACTGTAAGAATCCGATCTAGAAGACGATCGCTTTATCCCTTGGACGATATGAAGAAGAAAAGCTCTCAAAATTTCAACAACAATTAGATATCTGTGTATCTGTACAATGAATGAGAAAAGAACTCTATTTATAGAGTCAAAAATAACTGAAAAAGATAACTGTCTTCACAGCCTCTGCATAGTTGAAAATCACGCAGGATTTAACATACGCAGAGTTGTGAGCAGTTACTGGACGTGGCCTGTAACTGTTTGGACACATGGCAATCATGTATGAGTCGTGTGCAAGTTACAGGACACGCAAGCGAGAGATCAGTGGCATGGCTGCCACGTACTCCAATTTGATGAAATCTACGCAGGCTCGTTGAAGACGAAATCCACGCAGACTTGAGTCAGAAAGCTTCAAAATCCACGCAGACTTGGGGGTAGGAAGCTTCAGAATCCACGCAGACTTGGGACAAAAAGCTTTAAAATCCACGCAAACTTGATGAAGGAACATAGAAGTTCAAAATACACGCAGACTTGAGGCAGAAGCTTCAAAATCCACGTAAGCTTGAGGCAGGACTGCCGGCTGCCTTGATTTGACATGGCTTGACTGACACAAAATCTCTGACAGTGATTACTTTGTCAGTCGCATTAAATGACAAGAAACTCTTTTGCTACGCCAACTTGATGAAGGCTGAGTCTTGCTGAAGAAGATTTCAAAAGTCACGCAATAGTCGGCTGTGATCTCTCGAGTTCCGTGCATACGTGGCATACGAGGAGACATTCTTCGACTGTCGTGCTGTCAGTCATGATGATACTTCTGACAAATGATGATCTGTCACTAGCGTGATTTTTAAACATTATCTTGATCAACTCAGCGTGACTTTGAGACTCAGTTCTGATCAACTCAGCATGACTTTCATTTTGAAGGCCTACAAGGATATCTTTTAAAACAACTGGATTTCAAAAGACAACATTTGTGATGATGTGATATGATCTGGATAGACTCCACTGGGGATTTTCTTTGAGAGTTTATTATCTGTGGTTTTATCTATGAAAGAGTAAATAAAAGATGATAAATCGAAGAGTTGAAGGATATACAATATTCAGAGAATACCTTATACATTCTTCAAACATAGTAATTCTTTAAGAATTTGTCATTGATAGGCATCATAGCGACTCGGCCATCCATCCCGGTCAGTTGATAAGCTCCGTTTGAGAAAACCTTGTTTACAATATAGGGACCTTTCCACTTTGTTTCGAATTTGTCTTTGCTCATGTGTGTCATAGTCATAGGACGTGTGACAGTAAGGACCAATTCTCCTTTTTTAAATGCTCGTACTTTGACTTTACGGTTGAAAGCTTTTGAGATGCGAGCTTGATATAGCTCAATATGTTGTTGAGCTAGTAGCCGCTTTTCGTCAAGTGCTTCAAGCTCCTGAAGTCGAAGACGATCATTATTTTATGTTGTGAGTTCATTGGCAATTACAATTCTCAAGGAAGGGATTTGAATTTCCAATGGTAAGACGACTTCGCATCCATACACCAAAGAGAAAGGTGTATAACCGGTCGGAGTACGTATGGTAGTACGATAAACCCATAGACATTCTCCAAGCTTTTCGCTCCAGTTTCTTTTATTAGTAAAAACGAACTTCTTGAGAAGCTTGATGATGGTATTGTTGAATGCTTCTGCCAAACTGTTAGCTGCAGAATTATATGTCGTGGAAGCAACATTTTTTATCATGTTGTCATCGCAGAATTGAGTAAACTTTTGACTAATGAATTGGGATCCATTATCATGAATGATTCAATGAGAACACCGAATCTGTATATCATATAATGCTTGATGAAGTTGATAACGTTGCTGGTTTTGACTTCGGCTAAAGGTATAGATTCCGCCTACTTCGAGAAGTAATCGGTTATAGCTAGTATAAACCGATGTCCTCTAGATGATGGTGGGTTGATAGGACCAATTATACCAAGCCCCAAGCTTCAAAGGCCATGATGCTGCAGTCAGATGAAGGAATTCCGATGGTTGGTGGATGAAGTCTGCATGGATTTGACATGCTCGGCATTTTTTTGCATATTCAGTGGCATCTGATACCATAGTGGGCCAATAGTAGCCCATACGTCGGATACGATCTTGTAGTTTAGGATCGGGGTGATGCGCACCACAGACACCATCATAAGCTTCACATAGTATTTATTTTCTTTATCTTCCGCAAGACAAAGTAGAAGTAAACCGTCAAATGTTTGCCTATAGAGTATTTTAGAGGTATGATTGTAATAAAATTGGAGCGATCGCCGACAGATTGTTGTAGGTCCCTTGGGATCTTCGGGTAAGATGTTACGTACCACGAAGTCGATGAAAGGAGATCTCCGATCTTTACTAATGACGTCAATTTTAGTTGAATTGCTGAATTCAATATTTGAGTTATTCTCGATGCAAAATAATTTTCTGTTAGTGATGACAATCATCTGCTGTCTTCTTACTGGAATTGCTAATACTGCTGTAAGATTAGCAAGTGCATCAGCCTCTGTATTGCATATCTGACGTACATATTCAATGAAGAAGCCTTTGAACAATGTAGCCAATCTAACTGCCGTTTTATGATATGGAACTAGATCCTGATGCCGAACTTCATACGTGCCTCTAACCTGATTGACGATCAGTTTAGAGTCTATGTATACTTCAAGATACTCAATATCCAACTGTTTAGCCAATTGAAGACCAATAAGGAGAGCGTTATATTCAGCCATATTGTTGGAGCATAGCTCGTCTAAAGAATAAGTACTTTGGATAGCCAATCCATCCAGTGATACAAGGACAATTTCGACTCCAGCGACAATAGTATCTTTGGGTCCAATTCTGGATGCACCATCAAAGAATAGACGCCAAAAAAGAACTTCTGAAATCATGTTAGATTCTATGGTTTTATCAAAAATCTCGACATAGAGTTTAGATGTCTCCGGAATTGGATGAGCTGCCAGGAAGTTGGCTAGGGCTTGGCCCTTAACCGACTTTTGTGCAACATAAACCAAATCATACTGTGCCAGCAGTATGGCCCATATAGCGAGCCTGGAATTAAGTGTACTGGGCTTCTTCATCAAGACCCAAAGAGGGTTGACTCTAGAAATAACGTGGATGGTTTGACCCGTGATATAATGTCGCATTTTTTGAACAGTGAACATTAGGGCTAAACATTCTTTTTCCACCGGACTATATCGATGTTCAGTACCGATCATCGTGTGACTGAGGTAATAGATAGCTTGTTCGTGACCTTCTTTGTTCTTTTAGACTGTAGAGCTCCCAAAGAATGATCCATTGCATGGACATACTTCAGAAAAGGTATTCCTGAGACTGGAGGCACTAAAACTGGAGGATTCATCAAATACTGCTTTATGTCTTCAAATGTTTTTTGACATTCTTCAGTCCAAATGAAAGATACACATTTTTAATGAGCTGAATGAATGGTCTGCAACGTCCAGAGAGATTTAAAATTAATCTCCTGATGTACGCAAGCAGTTCCTGGAATCCTCGTAGCTCTTTTAGGTTGCGTGGAGGACGCATCTCTTGAATGGATTTGATTTTCTCGGGGTCAACGTGTATACCCTTAGAGGTAATAACAAATCCGAAGAATTTGCCACTAGAGACTCCCAGGAATGACTTGGTGGGATTCGTCTTGAGTTGATGCTGGCACATTAGATCAAAGATAGTTCTCAAATCTTGGATATGATCTTCTTTTAGATGACTTTTGACAGCAATATCGTCGACATAGCATTCGACTGTCTTCCACAAACGATTATGGAAGATAGTACTCATAGCCCGCTGATAAGTTGCACCAGCATTTTTAAGACTGAATGGCATGACAGTGTAGCAATAGACTCCCAGAGGAGTACAGAAAGATGTATGTTTCTCATCTTCTTGATGCATCTTGATTTGATCGTATCCTGAAAATCCATCCATAAAAGACATTTGTTCGAATCTGCAAGTATTATGATCATGACATAAGTGATTGGAAAAGAAAACTCTTTTCTGGGACAAGCATCGTTGAGGTCTCTAAAGTCAATACAGACTCGAACCTTCCCTGTTTTCTTTATAACTGGGACGACATTAGCCATCCAGTTAGGATGTTCTTCTTCTCTGACAAAACCACAGGCGATAAGCTTCTTGACTTCAGCTTCTATAGCGTCCATCATATCGGGTCGGAATCGACGCTTTTGTTGTTTAACTGGTCTCACATTTGGTAGGATGTTGAGCTTGTGGGTAGCGATCTAAGGATCTAATCCCGGCATATCTTCATAGCTCCATGCAAATACGTCAATGTATTCCTTAATGAGCTGAATTAGTTCCTGTTTATCTGCTTCAGGAAGGCTTTTGCTGATAAAGATTGGCCTTGGAGAAGCTTTATTTTTGACATCGACCTGGACCAACTAATCTTCGATAGGTGGTTTGCGTTGTTCGAAGCGAAGTTTCTATTGATTGTCCATTCTTTGTGCCCAAGGATCTAACTCAGGAGCTTCATCATAATTGTCATCATCTTCTGAGAACTCGACGATTACCATATTGGAAGATAGTACCACTCGATGGACGTGCCCTACACTGATATCAGAATCCTATGAAATAGAATCAGAAGAGTTAGATCGTTCTTCTTTGTCGAATTCGAAGACGTCTGGAGTCGGAATCGACGAGGTATAACCCAATCCATGCTTCGTTTTACTGTAGTATAGCAGTGACTTTCCTTTTGGAGCGGGGATACGAATAGGAGTTTGCCTTCCTCTACTGCTATTGGGACTGGCTTTAAAATTTTAGCCCATCTTTTGAATGATATCTTTTGACTGTTGACTATAACAACGTAGTTGGAGCCGTCCGTTATCGTCATTTTCTTTCTCACTATCGGGCGTAGTCTTCTGCTCTATTCCTTTACTAAAAAGTATAGAAAGTTCATCTTTCTTCTTGGAAGGAACTAGGAAGAAAGAATCTTGCACTGGTTCGAGTGATACTTCATCCTGGATCGGTTGAACTACTCCTATTGTAAGTGGTTCAAAGTTATCTAGCATTTCTAAGTAACATTGATATAATAAAAGACATCAGTATACTGCAAAGGAGATGCTACTTTATTGATTTGTACATCATCATTTATAACATGGTTCTTGATCTTATCCGATGGCTTGCTAAGGTTGATAACCAGAGACAGAGAAAGAGAATGAGAAGGCGAAGGCTTGTTACGACGAAGGTCGATAACAAGAGGCTCAGAAGAGGTGAGTTCCCTCTATTCCCTCTTTTCAACAGGAAGAGGCTTAGCATGAGAGGAGAGATGGATGGTCAGCGTCTGAGAAGACGAAGGACGAGAAGTGCGTCCTTTAACTGGAATCACAAGGACATCATCTGGGGTGTCCCTCTGATCTTCCTCAGTATCCATGGCCAGTACAACTTTCATGTATTCCTCTTTATATATTCGGGAATCAGTACAGTATGCTTCGATATCCCGGAAGGGGTTAAGATCAGCCACCTCCTTTTGGACCTCTCTATTGATGTCCACATACTTAAAGCATTAATGAAGAGTTGATGTCACGATATTGTGTTCATGCAGAAATGGTCTTACCAGCAAAGCATTATAGGAGCCATAATTGTCGAACACATAAAAGGTGACCTTTGTGCGGAGATTATCGATTTGGACTTTCAGGCGAATCTTCCCTAGGGGTTCCCTTCTACCAGAATTAAATACTAGGATCATAGTGATGGTTGTGGAAAGATTATGAACAGGGATCTTCAGTGTATCTAGTAGAGTCTGTGGCATGATACTGAGTGCAGACCCAGGATCAATCAGGATGCGATCAACTTTTATTGTATCGATATATCCCGTGAAATAGAGAGGCCGGTCATGTCGATTATCTTCCAGCAGCATATCATCTTGTGTAAAGGTGATGTTGGGCATCATCTCCATTGCACTATGACAATAAAAATAGGTCATGGGCTCCTCCTCTAGCTTCTTATGGAGTGTCAAACAAGTATCGGCTTGCATCAAAGCTTCGCTTAATGTTTCTCGAGTCTCCTTCGAGAGACGTAGGAGCTCAAAGATTGATAACCTTGCTAGAGTATTAGCCAGTTGAGCCAATATATCAAAGTTATAAGTTTTTTCAAGTCCAACAGGTGGAGTCTTCTTTAATACTTTATCAAAGCAAATATGCTGTTTTCCCTTGTCAGTCACCATCGATTTGGGAGGAGTTGGTCCCACTGGAGGCGATGAAGCTGATAGAATATTGACAGCGGGGAGAGACGATGCTGGAGGGGCTTCTGGAGCTAGAGCAGGGATATCTTGATCTTCAGAATAATCTCTTAGGTAAAGTCTCCCAGACCTGGTACCAGTCAAGGCTTCCTCTTCCGATACAGGTTCGAAGGATACCATGTTGCAGTTTTTTGTCCGAGTCTTACTTTTGGAAGACTTCCTTTGACAAGATGACAAGTTTGTCCAGAACCCTAGGCCAACACGAGATTGATTGTATTGGAGACATAAAGAAAGAAGTATATGAGACCCTTTTCCGTCATTCAAGCCAGGGGTTTTCTGCAGATCATACCCCATTTTTGTCATTAATTTGCGGGACTATTGACTATATAGATGGAAGGCTGGTTGGTAATTGGCCTCCGGCTTCGGTAGCGTCGTCTCAGAAGAAGAAGAATTTGTCACCGAGTTTAAGGTTGTAGTTAAAGATGGAAGATGGTGATCACCCAATGAAGTCATGTGACATGACTTGTATTTGGTTTCTTTCTTAGATTTTATAGACAAAGCAGGTGTCTCAAAGTCAGCCACCAAGTCGGGATGGATCCACATGATTTTCCCTTTATTAGTTGACAGAGGAATAAGACCATCATTTCGTGCGGGTAGGATATTGACAATCTCAAGAGTAGCTTTCGGGATAGGAACGACTCCATCATGTACAAGTTGATCAGAAAAGTCATCAAACTGTAGAGAGATGTCGTTAGCAGTCACATTCATCTTGTCCTGCTAAAAAGTAATTGCGTCAGCTTTAATTATCTCTTGAATCTTTTCTTTGAGCACATAGCATGCTCGAGTCGGCTGTCCAATGAACCTGTGATACACACAATATTTAGGATGATCAGTTTTACCTACTTTTTCTGGCCGCTTTGCGTCGGGTAGCTGAAGTTTATTGATCTTGATCAAGCAATCGAAGATGCTCATGACATCATCCTCGTCGAAGGAGTATTCTTCCTTCGGATGCAGTGCCCTCTATGGTGGTGTCGTCGTAGTAGGTGTTGACTCACCTATGTTGACAACTAGAGTTTCGTTGCCTTTAATATTGATGGCCAGAGTCTCTTTGCCTTTATGGTTATTCTGACGCCACCGCTGTTGGATACAGCCTGTTCATCTCTATCGAGGTTAGGCATCTGGATGCCTAATTGCTTGAACTTGTCAGCACTTTCTTCCGCTGCCTTGTCATTTACTATAAATGAAGGCCAGTCCTGAAACTGTGTAGACCCAGTCCACATACTGATTATAGGCAACAACTTTGATTTGTATGTATCTACAGTCAGAGCATCTGGAGTTCCCAGAGACATTTTGAGTGCCTAATGGCGGAATCGTTTAATGAAACGTTTAGTAGTTTTATTGTGTCGTTATTTGATTTTGATGAGGGCTGACATAGTCATGTCGTTTGTTTCCTCATAAAATTATTCCAGAAACATTTGTTTGAAACCAGCAAAGGAGGTTATGCAACCGTCTGGCAAACTATGATACCAGTCATAAGCCGTACCAGCTAAATATCTAACAAATACCCTAGTGAGTAGAGCATCGTTTGGCTGAAGTTGATCAGTCATTACCTTGAAGTGGTTGAGGTACTGACTTGGAGATGCACTGCCATCAAACAGCATAATGGTAGGAGATTTGTATTTGAGTGGAAACTGGACTTTTTTCCACTCTATGGGATAAGGTTGTTTGATCCCAAGCTTCTGTAAGCCGTCCTTCTGTTTGAAAGCTTCAAATTGAGTACGCAAAATCTTTACAACCTCATTAGCGTCTCTCGATTCTTGGGGAGCAGTAGACTAATTTGGTGTGTTAGGAGGAGGGACTATATAATATGCACCACCCTCAGCATCAGAAAGACTTAGAGTTGGTACCGTAGCATTGTGAGGAGATTGTACCCCCTGACCAGCATTGGTGGGAGAAGATGCCGCTATCTGTTCTTGGGTTGGAATTAGATTCGCAATCGGCAGACCAGTGTGTTGTGCCACGATTATAGCATGCTTGCTTGCCATCATTTCAGTCATGTTTTTCAAGTTAGCCTCTAAAGAGGCAATTCTTTGCTCCTGACTGTCGGAACTAGATGCGTCTTGTTCTTCATTAATGACATAGGCAGTTACTTCTCTATCGACCGAAAAAGAACTGGTAGAAAAGATGGTCCGTTCGGAGCTTTCACAGTAGGCATCAAAGTCATACAAGGAACTACCCCCAGGACAAGGGATAGGAAGATCCCTTTGACTGAAGGAATCTTGGTCAGAATTAGGAAGATTCTTTTGACCGATTGTTTCTCGGCTTCTTGATCTGGTATGTTGGTAAACTCCTTCCTCGGAGTTACGGATTCCATCCAAGTATTATTGACTGGGGTTGTAGGATGCATTACGTCTCGAACGCTTTCTACCCCAGTGCTTTGAGATGTCATATTGACTGAAGCGTACATCAATTCATCTTTACTCACTATCTCAGGTTCAGGAGTCTGAATGTAGTTCAAACGGTCGAAGACAGACTGCTTAGCTGACTGGCAGCAACATTTGATGAATACTTCGTGGTGATGATTACAATGATGTTCTTGTTGTGGAAGTACAGATGGATAAGATGGGCTTACGATCTTCCGTTTATGTACAAGAAGTTCACGAAGATCGATTATAATGACAGGGTAAGGAAAAGTCGGAGGTATATATTCCTTGATGATATTGGGAATAAGATTCCGGTTCTTGAGGTGTCATGTACCCTAAGTGTACAAGAAGGTGCTGAGCTGATTAGCATAGGTAAGAGGGTCCTTAACTTCATTCTAGCAAGTCGGCTGTTGGCGCAGACTATTTATGACTTGCTAAAGTTGATCCTGACTGGCGCCTGTTGAGATAGGCGCGTAAGTCAGATAGGTGCGCCACTTGTGCGTCTATTTGAGAGACCATCAGCTTTCCTTATTTGGATCTCGAGATGCACAGGGTTGGCAGATCCTGACTTAAATTCACAGGAGTAGGCAGAATGCCTTTTTGTTCTGTGCACCCCATTCCTGTGCGCTTGAAATGGCACAACTGGGTAGCAGAAAGTTCATTTTGAACATAACTTACTTTCTTGCCAAAGATTTGATTTTCTTTGTCAAGATGAGTAGAGTTTCTGCCCAAAAGAGCTTTAGGACTGACTGGCACAAGGGCGCAATCAGGGGTGCTTTCTATCGAGTTAAGGACCGGGGAATAATGATGAAAGGCTAAAGGGCGCTTTCCTTTGTTCTGTGTCAGGGCAGTAGTAGAGGTATTCCCAATGAAACTCAGACTTGGGGAAGAAGAGGGAGTAGCTAAAAAGCATTTTCCTTGTTTTGTTCCAGGGCAGGAATAGGCGTCGCTTGTGCAGAACGAGGAAAGGGTAAAGGGCACTTTCCTTTGTTCTGTCTAGTTGCCTCACTACATAGATTCTTCTCCGAGTTCAGAACTGGAGAAGAATAGGGAGTAGCTAAAAAATGTTTCTCCTTGTTTTGTGCCAGAGAGACAGTAGGCACAACTTACGCAGAAGCAGTGATTGGTGTTGTTGATGACTTGGGAATCCATACAGTGCATGCCTTGTTCTTGGCAGCTACAGTGGCGCGCCTAGCACCCCGAGCACTGATCAGGGCTTCGTAGTCTGTTTGGTCAACTTGCACGACCAAAGTCTTCTGCATCTTACCGATCGATGCGGTATCACATTGAGTTGTCACTTTCTCGTCGGAGGAGAAAGTCATACCCAGCAGAGTCACCATTTTGTTTGCAAAACCAAAAGTTTGATTTACAAACTAAGAAAAAGAAAAGTATAATTAGTACACTTGAATTCTGAAGAAGTACAACTATAGGAATCTGATCAGATGACGATCACTTTATCCCTTGGACGATGTAATATTGAAGACACAAGCCTCTAGAGAATGCAGCATCACTTTTGCAGTAGATTATGATCATTAATGATTTCTTAGAACTGATTTGAAACTCTATTTATAGAGTTCTGAAATAACTGTTTCTGAGTTGCACGCACATTGAGTTGCGCGCTACCTATCCAGTTGCGCGAACGGTTACTTGAATTGTAGGGGACACATGGCATTCAGTGAGTGATACGTGCGTGGTCGTAGGCAGTATAGTAGACATGTTCTTCGAAATTAACGGTATGCATGCCACATCATCTGGCTTCTGGACAAAAATTGATCAGGTGGCGCCAACTTGCTAGGTGGCTCCAGGTGCAACCTGATAACTGGCACCTCTCTAACTCAGTCCTTTGTGTCGTAATAATTAATTTTCTTGCACCACATGATAGCTTGCGCGAGCTAGCTGTCAGCAAGCTGACAAAATCTTCTCGAGCACCGTATTGCTTGGGATTCGAAGAGATATTCTCCGACTGTTGTGCTGTCAGTAATGATGGTAGTTGTTATAGTTTCTCGAGTAAGCTTATCCCGCACACCTTGACATAGGCGCAACCTGGGTCTTGCGCAAGTTAGTGACTAGGTGCCACCTGATGCTGGCACCTTTTTTAGAAATGGCACCCATTCATTTTTGATCTTCTACAGAGCATCAATAAGACGTTCCCAAAAATTGGGTTCAGGGAGTTGTAAGCAATCCTCTAAGTAAAAGTCATCAAACTCAATGTCGATACCGGCTACCGTAGAATAAATCTTACGGTCATCATAAGTAAGATTGCAACAGAACATTTGAATTGCATTGAGATAAATTCTTGAAGAGGTAGCCACAAGTTCATCAAGACAAAGGTCCTTAAAATTAGGGTCAAATTCAAAAAATATGGTAAAATTAATGGGATGACCCGGCACCACACTACGTGACCAAAAATCAGAATACCACTCGTTAGAGGCTTCTAATGAAACAAAGATTTGCTCATTGTAGGTGTCGACATTGGAATGAGAAGGTGGATCGAATAAAGGGTGAGGGGGGTTGACATTATGAGGAGGAGAAGGAGGATTTGATGATAAAGCTTCACTCCTACTCCTCTTTTCTCTATTGAAAAGTCTAGGTGCCATGGAAAGAAAATAAAGAAATTGAAGAAGATAAGCTAAAATAGATATACCTTAAAAGATTAATGGAGATGGAATAGAATCCCCAAAGAGCTTTGATTCCTGAGTTTGGAGAGTAACTAGCACAAGATTGGAGAGAACTAAGGTTAGGGTTTTGAGAAAATAGGTTGGAGAGAGGTGTAAGATGAAGAAAGATGTTCAATTTTTGGGTATATAAACATGTAGGGCCGGCTGCCATAAGAAACAAGTAGTTTTGATCAAGGCAGATCAGGCGGACAGCATTTGTGTCACGACCCACTACCTAAATTGTTGGGCCAGGCCGAGTCATGCCCAGCCTACGTTGAGATAAAACGTAGTCAGCTGTTCTAAAGACAACAGGATAAGACTAAATGTGCTAACTGTTCTATAAGTGAAGAAGAATCATAAATGCTCCAAACACAAAAGTCGTCGTATATAGTAAAAAGTCTAAAGTACAAGTGATCTGAAATGTAAAACTGGATACATGTCCAGTTACAAAAAGATATAGTCTAATACATGTCTACTCTCAAAAGTCTAAGTAAACAAAAGACAACTAGGCGAGGTTCCCCGCAGGAACATCCTCGTAAAGCAGAGCCGGGTCCTCGGCAGTATCTCCATAGTATGTGTCGTAGAGTAACTCCTTCTCAGTAAGGACACCTACAACGTTATCCTGTCAGGACGGGAGCAAGTACTAAATCTAACAAACATATAATACTGATCATGTGATAAAAAGGAAATGACATATCATGTTGGTTCAGTTTTAGGTACATTTTATCATGGCAATAGATATACATTTTAAAGTTTAAAACTGTAGTAGGCGAGTGATCAGTCAATAGGTAATCAGGATGTACAGCGGTACATATCAATTTTCTGATGTGCACATACGTACACATAACGGCATCGGTGTACATCTATACACAAATGCGGGACCAGACATACGACACAGATACATATAGAATGTAACGGTGCTCGATAAATACATACGGAGAAGGGGGTCATGATCACGTACACTACTAGCAGTTTCCCCTTAATCCGTTATTTAAGCATGTGAGAGATATGAGAATACGGTATAAACATGGTAGAGACTGAAAGTAATACAACATGTAAAGTTCTAACTTGCTACCCCAAGGATCAGCATTTAACATGGTTGGTGAATCACAGTTTTATGGTTTATAGCAGTATGTAAAATTTGTAGAAAGTACTTGCCTCTAGCAAAGCAAAGCAAAACAAGCTGCGATAAAAGTGCTATGGATGTCCGGTAACTCGTCACTGTAGAAATAAATGCAATAACTTAGCTTTTACACTAAGCTAAAATACTAGGACACTAATTGGTGCGACACGACTTGTGACTGGGCACCTAGCCAAAATGATGACTTTGGCTTAGGAGACCAATGTGGGATGACACACTACTTTAACTAACTTTCTAGGGTCTTTACACTAGTGAGGGGTGGGATTCAACACGGCTAAAACTCAAAATAACACAAAAAGCTACAAGTCGTAGTTAATCAATAAATAAATTAAATGATCATTGTGTTCTAACAATTTTAGAGATAGACAAAAAGCCTAGTTTTACATAAAGTAAAGTACCAAAGTGATCCTTGTTAATCATAGAAATTTATTATAATTTTTCTGGAATTTATTAACCAGTACAAATATTTTATAAAAATCAGGTTTCCTAAGTATACAGAAAATGAGTTTTGGTTTCATATGCCAAACTAGTGGCAAAACAGTAAATTAATTACTACAAAAATTATACTAAATTAGTTAACTTAACATAGTATCTAAAAACTATTTTTCCATAATTTTAACAGTACTTTAAGTATTTTTAGAAAATCAAAAACAGCATTGCACACAATAATTAATTATCTGCATATTTTGTCCATGTATATAATTTGAACCAAAGTTCAAATACAGGACCCAAGGCCATGAATCAAGTCCAATATGACTTGTACAGGTCTTGAATGTGTGAAAACACATTTGGGCCCAAATACCCATGCTAGGCTTGGACACCAAATGGTTGCAGTAATTTAATTACACTAAAAATACAATTTGGTAATAGTGCAAAATAAATATTATTATGGTAAAATAATACAAAATAATTATATACCGACATATAAAAAAGGTACATATATCCTTGTATAAGGAAAATACTTAATTTATATATATATATATATATTTTTTTTTTTTTTTTTTTTTTTTTTTTTTTTTTTTAATTTATATATATATATATATATATATATATATATATATATATATATATATATTTTGTATATATATATATATATATATATATATATATATATATATATATATATATACAAATATATACAAATATATATATATATATATATATATTTAAGAAAACACTTAATAATATAGTTTATATATATAATATATATATACACATGAAAATATATATACATATATACATATATATATATATAAAATTACTAACTATAATATATATACATATATATAAAATACTGTCAAAAACAGTATATACATATATATACTAATATATATATATATATATATATATATATATATATATATATATATTATATATATATATATATATATATATAAAAAAAACTGAAAAAGGAAAAAGAAAAGAAACAAAAAAAGAAAAACAGAAATGAAGGGGGCTCGAACCCGAGCCAACAAAGCGGGGGGGGGGATGTTAGGTCGTGTTGGGCTGGCCAGGGGGTCAGCCCGTTAGCTTTGTTAGAGTTAGGACTTAGGTAGATTTTATTAGGTTTTAAGTGATTTAAAAGATAAAAAAAATAATAACACAGTCCTGTGTCCTGACAGTTAGGGACACAGGTATTAACGTGTCTGGGTCGATTCGACACGCATGACACGAATTTCACGTGTCCAGGTCCACGCTTGTGTTCGCCAGGACACGACGAACAGCATAGACACAATACGAGATACGCACGACACGAAAGGGCACCGCTACTCACGTTTCTGGTCGATCGGGGGGCTTTCGAAGGGGCTGGACGACGGCGGAGGCGTTGGCGTCGCGGCGCTCCGGTGGCGCTGGGTGCGACTTGGTACGGCGCGTCGAATGGTGGCGGTAGATGTGGGTGTTAGTCGCTGTGGGGGTGGCGGAGGAGATCGCCGGAGTTATGGTTTAGGTCTAGCTCGTCGGGGAAGAAAGGGGGGCTGTGGTGGTCGTGGTGAGAAATTAGGGTTAGGGTTTAGGTCAGGGGAGAGAGGGGAAGTTTTATAGGGTTTTAGGGCGGTGGGGGGCAGCCGAAAATGGCGGGGTCAGGGCGGCGTGGCGGTCGGGCAGTCGTCGGTCGGGGTCAACAAGAGTGGGTGAGAGGAGAGAGAGAGGGTCTGGTCGGGGGGGTTTGGGTAGTTTAGCAGTAGGGTCCCCGTAGTTCTAGGAATTACAAAAAGGTTTTAACAGTAACATAATGCAAATAATAATTTGCATTCCACCTTTAAAACATTTAAAGAAATTTCAAATCTATATTAAAACAATTCTAAAATTTACAAAATGATATTAAAATATTTAAATAATTTGCAAAATGCTATTTTTGTATATTTAAAACTCATTAAAAATTATTTAAAAATTCTAGAAAAATTCCTAAAAATCCTAATAATTATTTTAAGGCTAAATTAACATAAAAATTAATTAGCACTAATAAAAATAAAATTTGAAAAACATGGGTTACAAGTCTTCTCTCCTTGAAAAATTTCGTCCTCGAAATTCACAAGGATTGAAGACCTGACAATATTCTAACATAGCAAGCAATACAACAAAATGACTAAGGCTGTGATCGAAACTAACCTCTAAGGTATCAAACGGGAACGGGTGGTTCCCTCGCAGCGGTTGGATCGAACAAGTAAGGGTATCTCTCCCTCATGTCCGACTCCCTCTCCCAAGTAGATTCACCTGGAGAGTGACGGCTCCAAGCTACTCGTACTAGAGGTATCACCTTGTTCCTCAGCCTCTTCTTTCTCCTGTCTAATATCTCCACTGGCTGCTCAGAAACTGTAAGGCTCGGTCCGACCTCCAACTCTGAATGATCTAGCACATGACTGGGGTCTGGAACATATCTCCTCAGCTGAGATACGTGAAAGACGTCGTGAACTCCGGCTAGATTGGGTGGAAGTACAACCCTGTAAGCTACCTCTCCGATCCTGCCAAGTACCTCGAACGGCCCGATGTATCTGGGGCTCAGCTTCCCTTCTCGTCCGAACCGGATCGTCCCTCTAATAGGTGATATCTTCACTAGCACCATATCACCGTCTGCGAACTCCATCGGTCTGCGACTAGCATCAGCCCAGTGTTTCTGCCTATCCTGAGCTACTCTGAGCCAGTCTCTGATCATTCCGACTTTCTCTGCTACATCCATGATCATCTCTGGCCCAAGCATAACTCTGTCTCCAACATCATCCCAAAAGAGCGGTGTGCGGCATCGTCGCCCATATAGCGCCTCGAAAGGAGACATACCAATACTGGCCTGGTAGCTGTTGTTGTATGAAAACTCTACCAAGTGCAGATGGCTCTCCCATGATCCTCTAAAGTCCAGCACGCAGGTCCTCAGCATATCCTCCAGTGTCTGTATCGTCCTCTCGGACTGCCCATCTGTCTGCGGGTGGTACGCCGTACTGAACTTGAGCCTACTGCCCAACTCCTCCTGCAAGCTCCTCCAATAGTGGGATGTGAATCTGCTGTCTCTGTTTGACACGATGCTCACCGGCACCCCGTGTAGGCGAACTATCTGCTGCATGTATTGCTCCGCCAACTTCTCGGTGGAAAGCCCCATCTTGAAGGGTATAAAGTGCGCACACTTCGTCAGCCTGTCTACGATGACCCAGATGGCATCCTTTCCTCCTTGGGAACGAGGAAGCCCTGAGACGAAGTCCATCGTGATATGTTCCCACTTCCATTCGGGAATGGGTAACGGCTGCAACAAACCAGCTGGCCTCTGGCGCTCCGCCTTGACCTGCTGGCAAACTAGGCATCTCGAAATAAAACGTGATACATCCTTCTTCATCCCGTGCCACCAAAGATGTTCCCGCAAGTCACGGTACATTTTGTTAGCACCCGGGTGAATAGAATATCTCGATCGGTGCGCCTCCTGCAAGACTGCCTCTACCAGCTCTTCCTTCGGCACGCACAATCGGCTGCCATGCCTCAAGGATCTATCCTCTGCTATAGTGAAATCATCCAGCAATCCAGCTAACGCCTGGGGTCGAAGTCTGCGAAGGCTCTCATCTGTAGACTGTGCCTCCCGGATCTGCTCCATCAAACCTGACTGAATGTTAAGCGCCATCATCTGTATCACTGATCCTGGCCGAACTAGCTCGATACCGAGCTTCTCCAGATCCTCCCGCAAATGCCGATTAATCATCAGGTACCATGCCATCGGATGCCTGCTCAGCGCATCCGCCACCACATTTACCTTCCCGGGGTGATACTGTAAATCGATGTCGAAGTCCTTCATCAAATCCAACCATCGTCTTTGCCTCATGTTCAGCTCTTTCTGCGTGAACACATACTTCAAGCTTTTGTGGTCAGTAAAGATTTTCACACGCTCTCCGTATAAGTAATGTTTCCATAACTTGAGTGCAAAGATCACCGCAGCTAACTCGAGGTCATGGGTAGGATAATTCCGCTCATGAGTCCGCAATTGCCTAGATGCATAAGCAATCACTTTCCTATGCTGCTGTAGGACACATCCTAGCCCCTTCCCAGAAGCATCACTGTATATGGTGAAACCTCCAGAACCTGAAGGTAAAGTCAGAACTGGAGCGGTCGTCAGCCTCTTCTTCAGCTCCTCAAATGCTGTCTGGCAGTCCTCTGACCAAATCTACTCTGCGTCCTTCCGTGTCATCTTCGTCATGGGTCCAGCTATCCTAGCAAAGTCCTGGACGAACTTTCTATAATAGCCGGCTAAACCCAGAAAGCTCCTGATCTCTGAAACTGACGTCGGAGCCTTCCACGTCCCAACTGCAGCAATCTTCTTGGGATCCATCGAGATTCCATCTCCAGTGACTGCATGGCCGAAAAACTCCCCTCGGTCTAAAAAGAACTCGCACTTCGACAATTTGGCAAACAATCTCTCCTGCCTCAGAATCCCCAAAACTATCCGCAAGTGCTCTGCATGCTCCTCTGGCATCTTCGAGTATATCAGGATGTCGTCGATAAACACCACGACGAACTTATCCAGATACTGGTGAAATGTCTTATTCATCAAGTTCATAAAGACAGCTGGCACATTTGTGAGACCAAATGGCATCACCAGAAACTCATACTGCCCGTACTTCGTGTTGAACGCCGTCTTCTGGATGTCTGCTGGCCTAACCTTCACCTGGTGGTACCCGGATCTCAAGTCTATCCTGGAAAACACCTTCACCCCACTCAACTGGTCGAATAAATCATCTATCATGGGCAGAGGATATTTGTTCTTAATGGTGATGGCATTCAAGGCCCGGTAGTCAATACACAACCGGACTGTACCATCCTTCTTAGGCACAAAGAGCACTGGTGCTCCCTATGGAGAAGCACTGGATCGAATGAAACCCTTTTTCAACAGGTCATCAATCTCCTCTTTCATCTCTATGGCCTCCTTGGGATTCACTCTATAGCAAGCCCGGGATACTGGTGATGAAGCCGGCACTAAATCTATAGTGAACTCCACATCTCTGTCAGGCGGAAGCCCTGGAAGATCCTCTGGGAATACATCCATAAACTTCCTAATGATAGGGTGTGGTGGTGCTGCGTCCCCGACTGTCGTACAACAATTCGGCTCTAGGCTGATCTCCGGCCCTGTCCTTCTGATACTGAATGGTACTGTGCCCGGGGGACTGAACAAAATTCTACCCTCATGACAATCTATAGATGCATGGGCATAGCTAAGCCAGTCCATCCCCAATATGATATCATAACCGGGGAGTGGCATCACAAAGAATCGTCCCTCGAACTCTCTCCCGACTATCATAATAGAGCACCTATAGCTAGCTCTAATAGACACTGGTCCTCCTTCCGTTATTACTCTACTAATCTCCGCAGTAGGTGTAGATACTAAGTGATGTTCATCCATAAACTCTAATGACAGGAAGCTATGAGATGCACCAGAATCAAACAAGCATAGAGCTAGAAAAGTATGCAAATAAACATGACATGTGATGACGTCAGCTAAGTAATCTGAGACCGAAACCTGCTCCGGCTCTGGCTCAAGAGCTATATTATAAACCCTCCCCTGACGTCCCTTCTGCTGCTGCAGAAGCTGCCCGAACCTCTGCTGCTGAGTCGGGAGTGGTGGTGTGCTGTCGTAGGCACCCAAAAATAAAACCTTTACTCTTAAAAATGTAGTAGTGTGAGTAAGGATCGTTTCCACAGAGAGTAATTAGTTTAGATTTGTACTATGTGAATAATAAAAGGGGGGATGAATAAAATAAAATAAAATAAAAAAGAGAAAGTAGAATATGAAAATAAATCAAAATAACAAATGTTGGTCTAAGTCTACGTCTACCATCGGAATCTTGAAACTGATCATAGATGAAAATATATATTGATTTGTATTATGAATATTCATCGTTGGAATTATTTCCTATCTCCTTTAGCCACAATTAATTAGAAACAAGCGACCTAATTAACCTTAACTACTAAACAACCTCAGACAAGCGCTAAAGGTTTAATTTAGTAGCGTTTTAAACTTAATGAGATTGATGAAACAAAATAACACAAGCACAAGCGGTTGCATTTAATTTTGTCGAATGGTTTCTTCCTAAGATTTAATAATACAAAGCAGTAATTTACTAAATCTTGGTTGCTTCACAAATTAGAGGGATCGAACAATTTCGGATTCGATATCTAATTTAGCAGTAGAATATCAAGAGTAATAAACTAGTATTCATCCTAGTAATTAAACAAGATAGTCATGAAATATGCATAAGAAAATATTTGATAATCAAATTACAAATCAAACAAATAAACATAAATTAGATCTCACAAGTTTTTATTAATTCCGAGGCTTCCGTACACTTCGACCAACAAGACTTTAGCCGAACATGTTCTTCAAAACTTCAAAAGAAAAGTTGGAGAAAGAGAAGAAGAGTTGTGTTGTGTCTTCTTTCTTCTCATGATTTCTATCCCTTTTATACACCATAAATTAGTTTTTTCAAGCCCACAATATCTCCCACATATCCTCTAAAGGTTACAACTTCTCAAACCAAAAAAAGACTAAGTCATAAAGCAAGTACAAAAATGGTTATTTTGGCTCCGAATTCTGTTCACAGCATCTTTGATCTGACTTCATGCCTGATTTCGTCCATTATGCAGCCAGAATCTCGAAAATCACAAAATATGAAAGTTGTAGCCCTCTGTCTTAGCTTTCCGAATCATTTTGAAGGACCTCAATTGCTATTCGGATGAAGAAGTTATGCTCATTTTGGTGAAAGGTGTCAAAACTGTCTAGAATTGCATTTTAGCTCTATTTTGCACATAATGTCTTCAAATGCATCCTAGAGCAAAATATAAATAGAATGAGTACCTTTAGTCATAAAATGATCATAAAATGGTGAACATTAAGGGATAAAAATATAATATTTTATGTTCTCATCAAATACCCCCACACTTAACTTTTGTTCGTCCTCGGACAAAACTCTAATTTATTTATTTTCCAAAACAAAATCAAGGTTGTGTAATGCCATAAATCAAGAATAAAATAGTTTTTCAAATCTCATAACATATCATGAAATTATATTCTTAGACAACTTCTAATTCCTTAGTAAGTGTTTTCACTTGAAGATAGAGCAAACTAAATTGGTAGACCCTCACGGGAATAAATACTCAACTCTCATCTGTTTGAAGGGTATGTGTTTCACTCAAATTCATTCCAAAAGAAATGATCTACCATAAGCTTGCATATTTTCTCATTCTCCACCACTTAGATCACATGCATAACATAATCATAAGGACTTTTCATGGGTTGTAATGGGGCTTAGGATTAAGGTAGGATATATTTGGGAGTGTAGCTAAAAAAACCATCAAAACTAGCGGAGCAAAAATGATGTAACTCTAGCTCGAATATATAAAACATGTAAAACCAATCACTCCATTGAGCAGCTTCTTCAATTTGAATTCAAAGTATTCAACATACCCCTTTATTGGAATTGGAGGAGAAATAATAAGAATGAATATCAAAAGTAATTTCCTCCATCACTATTTTTTCTTTTTCTTTTTTCATTTTTTCTGTCTTTTTCTTTCTTTCTTTCTTTTCTCTCTTTTTTTTTCATTTTTATTTTTACAATAATGGAACTCCATAATTTGAGAATGAAAATATGTAGCCAAACTTGAAATTCAGATACCCCCACACTTATTTTTTTGTACACCCATACGTATCATAATGCTCCACTAGCTTTCCGGCTTGGGTAGGGATTTTTTTTTCAGGTTAAAGCTTGTAATGTGGGTTCACAAAAATAAAAGCAATAAGGCTCAAAGGGATTCAACCAAAGAAAAAATAATTTCAGGGTAGGCTATTTGGCTTAAGTAGCGTAAAAAAATGGCCTTAATTATGTTCATGTATGCATGTGTCGATGTGACCTTGAAGAGAATCTAAGCAAGTTCTAGAGAAACAAATCTATGGAAGAATATCTCTCATCAAAGAAAATAGTGAGACTGAAGTGTCAGTCTAAAGGCTCAAAATCTCACCGGTTTTTGTCTACCAAATTTAGTTACAACCATCCTTAAGAAAAATAACTATACTAATTAATTCTAAGTTGAAAAGAGTACTTATTCAATCATGTTATAAAAATTTTCGAACTTAGTTGAATCTTGTTTATGGCATACACAACAAGAATTATTGAAAACCACAAAAACAAATCTCTTTTTTTTAAGAAAATAAATTGAGAACCAGAAAAAAAAACAACAAAAAAAAAATCTTTTTTAAGTTTTATTATTTAATTTTTTTTAAAAACCATGCATAAAAAATATATATATATAAGTCTCATCCCGCACATTTAAAATAAACATTATTACTAATAAAAGTCTAAATGCAAAGAAACAAACAAAAATAAAAATGCAAGAATAAAAAAAACTCCCCTTGGGTTGCCTCCCAAGCAGCGCCTTTGTTTAATACGTCGTTGGCTCGACTCTATACGCACTTGACACAACTATGCAGGGGTTTCACATATTGAAGATAATCCTGCAAAACAGAGGATAAAGGCCTTTTGTCAGAAATCGATAATGAAATATAAGGAATATTACCTGATTGTTGTCTTTTTATAAAATTATTCAACCCTGCAACAATTTTATGCAAATTATTTCTCAAGGCTGGCTCCACATTCTTTTTCTTGAGATTTTCGCTAACGACAATGTTGAATCCATCTTTGTCATTAAGTTCAAAAACTTCATGTGCATTACATACTACGTCGTCATTAGGATTGTTTGCATCTGCAGCGCTGTTTCTTTCTTCTTCATGTTTTGGCAATGTAGGTGCTTCTTTTACTAGGTTGTCAACCTCTCTGCCATTTTTCAAAACGAGTGTACTTACATTTTCTTTTGGATTTAATATCGCTTGAGATGATAATTTTTCCGAACTTTGTGCCTCCAGTTTATTAATTATTGTAGCCATTTGGCTCATTTGATTGTTCAGACTTTGGATGCTGGCCCTTGTCTCCTGAATACTGGCCCTTGTCTCCTGTTGAAATTACAAATTATTAGTGGCAAGAGACTTAACAATATCTTCTAAAGACATACCAAAGTTAGAAGTTTGGCCCGATTGTTTTTCATGGGGATATGGTTGCTTGTACTGTTGGTAACTTAGGCAATTTTGAGTTACAATGGGCTCATCTTGAAGTATTGGACACATATCAGTTGGATGTCCTTCTTGTAAACAAATCTCACAAGCCATTGTTGCTTGCATGTTACCTACAACTATTTTATGAACAATAGAATTTAAAATAGCAATTTGATGTTGAAGAGAAGAAATATTTACCTCGTTAGCGTACATATATGGAAGATCCAGCCAAGTGCCAACTTGTTGATAATTGGTCGCCATGTCCTATTAAATCTTTTTTTTAATAAATAGAAAATTATTTCATGAGAATAAAAAGCACAAACTTCAACTAGAATTACTTCCCGGCAACGGCACCAAAATTTGGTGTGCTGTCGTAGGCACCCAAAAATAAAACCTTTACTCTTAAAAATGTAGTAGTGTGAGTAAGGATCGTTTCCACAGAGAGTAATTAGTTTAGATTTGTACTATGTGAATAATAAAAGGGGGGGATGAATAAAATGAAATAAAATAAAAAAGAGAAAGTAGAATATGAAAATAAATCAAAATAACAAATGTTGGTCTAAGTCTACGTCTACCATCGGAATCTTGAAACTGATCATAGATGCAAATATATATTGATTTGTATTATGAATATTCATCGTTGGAATTATTTCCTATCTCCTTTAGCCACAATTAATTAGAAACAAGCGACCTAATTAACCTTAACTACTAAACAACCTCAGACAAGCGCTAAAGGTTTAATTTAGTAGCGTTTTAAACTTAATGAGATTGATGAAACAAAATAACACAAGCACAAGCGGTTGCATTTAATTTTGTCGAATAGTTTCTTCCTAAGATTTAATAATACAAAGCAGTAATTTACTAAATCTTGGTTGCTTCACAAATTAGAGGGATCGAACAATTCCGGATTCGATATCTAATTTAGCAGTAGAATATCAAGAGTAATAAACTAGTATGCATCCTAGTAATTAAACAAGATAGTCATGAAATATGCATAAGAAAACATTTGATACTCAAATTACAAATCAAACAAATAAACATAAATTAGATCTCACAAGTTTTTATTGATTCCGAGGCTTCCGTACACTTCGACCAACAAGACTTTAGCCGAACATGTTCTTCAAAACTTCAAAAGAAAAGTTGGAGAAAGAGAAGAAGAGTTGTGTTGTGTCTTCTTTCTTCTCATGATTTCTATCCCTTTTATACACCATAAATTAGTTTTTTCAAGCCCACAATATCTCCCACATATCCTCTAAAGGTTACAATTTCTCAAACCAAAAAAAGACTAAGTCATAAAGCAAGTACAAAAATGGTTATTTTGGCTCCGAATTCTGTTCACAGCATCTTTGATCTGACTTCATGCCTGATTTCGTCCATTATGCAGCCAGAATCTCGAAAATCACAAAATATGAAAGTTGTAGCCCTCTGTCTTAGCTTTCCGAATCATTTTGAAGGACCTCAATTGCTATTCGGATGAAGAAGTTATGCTCATTTTGGTGAAAGGTGTCAAAACTGTCCAGAATTGCATTTTAGTTCTATTTTGCACATAGTGTCTTCAAATGCATCCTAGAGAAAAATATAAATAGAATGAGTACCTTTAGTCATAAAATGATCATAAAATGGTGAACATTAAGGGATAAAAATATAATATTTTATGTTCTCATCAAGTGGTCCTCTAGTCTTCGCTACTGGGCACCCTCGAAGCTGATGGGTGGCAGACCCACAAGCCAAACACTGCCCCAACTTCTTCCTGCAGATGGAAGCGTCGTGGCCTACCCTCTTACAGAATGCACAAATACCTCCATTCGGCTGCTGTCGGGGTCCCGGGGCTCTAACTGGCGGGGTCTGATGATGTGATGTAGGGGGACGGTAAGTCTGCTGGGGCGGCGTCGGTGCTCTCCGCTGGAAAGCCTGACGCTTGGACGGTCCCTCATGATGTACAGAAGCCGACCTCTTGCATGACAGAAGACGCTCATCGATGATCCGGGCCAACTCTAGGCTCTGGTAGTAATCAGTCGTACTGTTCGCCACTATAAGGATGCCAATGTCTGGAACTAGACCATGGCAAAACCTACGGGTCATCTCCTCTGGATCTGCAACCAGACTAGGAGCGAAACGGCTCAGGCGACTAAACTCTGCCGCATAGTCATCAACAGAACGGTTTCCCTGCTGGATGTTCTGGAATCGTAGCCCCATGGCTACTCTAGCAGTGGTCGAGAAGAATTTCTTCTTGAACTGGGTCTTGAACTGGTCCCAAGTGGCTCTCCCTCTCACAAGTAACGGCTCATTCCGGAACCAGACTCCTGCTAAGTCTATCAGCAAAAATCCTGCTACCTCGACCTGGAGGTCATCCGGCATCCTAACTCCCAGAAGCTTCCTCTCTGCTGAATCTAGCTAGTCATCTGCTACTACTATGCCCTCAGTCCCTGAGAACTCCTTGGGATTCAGACCCATGAAGTCTTTGATCGTCCCCGCTCTCTGTCGTGGCTCTACATGTGGTGGGACCACGGGACGTCCCTCAGAACGCTCCATGCTCTGACGGAGTAGGGTAGTCTGCTCCTGATGGGTTGTTAGGAACCCCTGAATCAGCGTGAGCAGTTGGTTCCCGTTGAGTGTGACGGAAGCCTGGGTGGGTATAGTGATAGGGGGTGGTGGAAGTATCGGGTCCTGCTGGCCCTGTGATGTAGAGGATGGTTGTGGTATCTGGGTTTGTGGATCTGTGGAGTGGAGGAATGTGGTAGGTGGAGATGTATCAGTCAACTGGTCAGCTGACTGGATATGGAGGGCCCCATTTTCGGGGGTAACATACTGGGATGAACGAGTAAGCACCATCTAAATTACACATAAAAAGACTTATAAGGACTTGTTTAAAGTAAGCAATCATAGGCAAGGAAATCTAATTATAATAGCAAACATGTGATGTATATCCTACGTTGCAATCCTAGCATTCCTCTAGGTGTTCTAAACGTCATTCCTAATGTTGTCTAATCACCTTAAGTTCCTAATTGCAGGCATGCTTGGTACAATAACGTAACCAAACAGTTTAGTCAGGACCTGCATGGGCCACCACTAAAAACATGTCACGACCCGCTACCCAAATTGTTGGGCCAGGCCGAGTCATGCCCAGCCTACGTTGAGATAAAACGTAGTCAGCTGTTCTAAAGACAACAGGATAAGACTAAATGTGCTAACAGTTCTATAAGTGAAGAAGAATCATAAATGCTCCAAACACAAAAGTCGTCGTATATAGTAAAATGTCCAAAGTACAAGTGATCTGAAATGTAAAACTGGATACATGTCCAGTTACAAAAAGATATAGTCTAATACATGTCTACTCTCAAAAGTCTAAGTAAACAAAAGACAAATAGGCGAGGTTCCCCGCAGGAATATCCTCGTAAAGCAGAGCTGGGTCCTCAGCAATATCTCCATAGTATGTGTCGCAGAGTAACTCCTTCTCAGTAAGGACACCTACAACGTTATCCTGTCAGGACGGGAGCAAGTACTAAATCTAACAAACATATAATACTGATCATGTGATAAAAAGGAAATGACATATCATGTTGGTTTAGTTTTGGGTACATTTTATCATGGCAATAGATATACATTTTAAAGTTTAAAACTGTAGTAGGCGAGTGATCAGTCAATAGGTAATCAGGATGTACAGCGGTACATATCAATTTTCTGATGTGCACATACGTACACATAACGGCATCGGTGTACATCCATACATAAACGCGGGACCAGACATACGACACAGATACATATAGAATGTAACGGTGCTCGGTAAATACATACGGAGAAGGGGGTCATGATCACGTACACTACTAGCAGTTTCCCCTTAACCCGTTATTTAAGCATGTGAGAGATATGAGAATACGGTATAAACATGGTAGAGACTGAAAGTAATACAACATGTAAAGTTCTAACTTGCTACCCCAAGAATCAGCATTTAACATGGTTGGTGAATCACAGTTTTATAGTTTATAGCAGTATATAAAGTTTGTAGAAAGTACTTGCCTCTAGCAAAGCAAAGCAAAACAAGCTGCGATAAAAGTGCTATGGATGTCCGGTAACTCGTCACTGTAGAAATAAATGCAATAACTTAGCTTTTACACTAAGCTAAAATACTAGGACACTAATTGGTGCGACACGACTTGTGACTGGGCACCTAGCCAAAATGATGACTTTGGCTTAGGAGACCAATGTGGGGTGACACACTACTTTAACTAACTTTCTAGGGTCTTTACACTAGTGAGGGGTGGGATTCAACACGGCTAAAACTCAAAATAACACAAAAAGCTACAAGTCGTAGTTAATCAATAAATTAATTAAATGATCATTGTGTTCTAATAATTTTAGGGATAGACAAAAAGCCTAGTTTTACTTAAAGTAAAGTACCAAAGTGATCCTTGTTAATCATAGAAATTTATTATAATTTTTCTGGAATTTATTAACCGGTACAAATATTTTATAAAAATCAGGTTTCCTAAGTATACAGAAAATGAGTTTTGGTTTCATATGCCAAACTAGTGGCAAAACAGTAAATTAATTACTATAAAAATTATACTAAATTAGCTAACTTAACATAGTATCTAAAAACTATTTTTCCATAATTTTAACAGTAATTTAAGTATTTTTAGAAAATCAAAAACAGCATTGCAAACAATAATTAATTATCTGCGTATTTTGTCCATGTATATAATTTGAACCAAAGTTCAAATACAGGACCCAAGGCCATGAATCAAGTCCAATATGACTTGTACAGGTTTTGAATGTGTAAAAACACATTTGGGCCCAAATACCTATGCTAGGCTTGGACACCAAATGGTTGCAGTAATTTAATTACACTAAAAATACAATTTGGTAATAGTGCAAAATAAATATTATTATGGTAAAATTATACAAAATAATTATATACCTACATATGAAAAAGGTACATATATCCTTGTATAAGGAAAATACTTAATTTATAAAGTATATATATATATATATATATATACAAATATATATATATATATATATATATATATATATATATATATATATATATATATATATATATATTTTTTTTTTCGAGAAAGCAACACTTTATTGAATGAAAGAGACAGGAGTTAAAAGTACATCAAACAAAGTCTAAAAGAAATTCAAAGGGATCTGCATCTTGTGCTTGCAACGAGATAGCGCCTTCGACACTTGCCGTCGAACTTCTCTATCCACCTGAATAGCCGTAAACTTGTATTCCTCATACCGCCATTTATTCCTATTTTTCCACAAAACCCACATGATAGCGCCAACAACAACTTGTTTCAGATGAAGATTAGGGCTCTGCCACCAAAGATGGAAACACTGTTGGAGTGTGAAGGGTTTCACCAGCGGAACCCTAAGGGCAGCACTGAAAGTGGTCCAAACCGTTACTGCTAAATCGCCAACACACAGAAGATGCTCCATTGTCTCCTCAGCTGAGATCAGGCAACAATGACACTTCGAAGGAAAGGAGTAACCCAATGTACGAACAAGATCGTCTGTGGGTAGTTTGACATGAAGAATACGCCAAAGTAAAATCGACCACTTCACCGGCATGCATGAGCTCCATATATTCTTAAACTTTGCCTGTTGGATT
Source organism: Iris pallida (assembly GCA_029216955.1). Classification (NCBI taxonomy): domain Eukaryota; kingdom Viridiplantae; phylum Streptophyta; class Magnoliopsida; order Asparagales; family Iridaceae; genus Iris; species Iris pallida. The sequence goes on from JANAVB010005600.1 coordinate 12,775,891, forward strand.
GAAGGGATCCGAATAGCCTCCCAGGCAGCAGAAACAGAGAACCGCCCCGAACTCGATGTAGACCAAGTCCAATCGCCATTGACAGCTTGTATAATGAACTGATCAGAGAGCTCACGGCCTTGAAGTAATCGTTTCCAAATATGTGAGCACTTTTGGGGAGCGCCTGCAAATTCCAGAGATTGAAATTTGCAGTAACGCGCGAGAACGAACCTTTGCCATAGCCCATCCTTCGTTTTAAGCTTCCACCATAGCTTAGCAGTAAAAGCATTCATAGTCTCACGCAAGCATCGAATCCCAAGCCCTGCCTCATCAATCGGCCGCGCCATAGTTCGCCAACTAGACCAGATATGCTTTGGTATGCCCTCCGTAGTGCCCCAGAAGAATCGAACCATCATATCCTCAAGCCGATTGAGCACCGTTTGGGGAGGATTGCAAGCAGCTAAAGTGTACATAGGAATAGAAGTTAAAACAGATTTAATAAGCACCAATTTACCTCCATATGATAAAGTCTTCTGTTGCCATCCCTCTAGTCTTCTTCGCACTTTTTGGATTAGCTCCTCATAGACAGAAGCGTTTCTCATACCAACCGCCATTGGACAACCAAGATAAGTGAACGGCAAAATATCAATTCGAAATCCCGTAATCGAACGAAGCTCCTCCTTTCGTTCAAAATCTTGTGGGACGAAAATCGAGGATTTAACTGCATTAATCCGTTGGCCCGAGACTCGTTCATATCTTTGCAACAAACCATGGATTAACTGAACCGAGCGTACATCTCCGGAGGAGAACAAAAGTACGTCATCGGCAAAAGCCAAATGACTTATAGCAGGGCATCCACTCGGAGAATAGTAGTGTGAGAAAGAATTGTGCTGTAGTAGCTTGTTTAGGTTTCGAGAGAGGACTTCTGCAGCAAGTATAAACAACGCGGGGGATAATGGATCACCCTGACGAACACCCCTGTAAGCTTTGAAATAACCAGAAGTAGCCCCGTTGATAATGGTCGAAAACCAAATATTATTGATCAAGCGGAAAACCATACTAATCCACTTCTCCTCGAAACCAAACCGACGCATAACCTCCATAAGAAAAGACCAGTCTAACCTGTCATACGCCTTGGCCATATCCAGTTTTATAGCTATATTTCCTCCTCGATTTTTAACATTCATCATGCTAATCAACTCTTGAGCAAGAAGAATATTGTCTACAATCTCACGTCCCTGCACAAATCCACTTTGTTCAAGTGAAATCAGCTTTGGAAGAATAGTACTCAAGCGACGAGTCAGAAGTTTGGACATAAGCTTATTAATAACATTGCATAAGCTTATTGGCCTAAAATCAGTCAAAGTAGATGGATTGGTGCTTTTAGGAATTAAGACCAAAGCAGTGCTAGTAATAGCCTTAGGCAATTCAAAACCTGCCATAAACAGGTCCACAGCTTCGAGAACATCATCAGCAACTATATTCCAACAGTGAACAAAGAAAAGTGCAGTAAAACCATCCAAGCCAGCTGCACTATCCACATCCATACTGCGAAGGGTCTCGAACAATTCCTCCTTTGTAGGGGAAGCAGTAAGCATAATGTTCTCTTCATCAGTTATGAGGTGGGGGATTGCCGTCATGAGATCTTCATCAGCTATTGTAGATTCACTTTTGTATTGCTCTTCATAGTAGGTATTCGCCACCTGTTGAATATTCTGCAAACCTTCCTTTCGAACTCCTTCTGAATCAACTATGTGATTGATGCGCAGCTTTCTCTGTTTGTTGGTAACACAGTCATGAAAAGATTTAGTATTCCGATCCCCTTCAACATCCCAACGCAACCGCGCTTTTTGTTTCCAAAAAGAGTCAATAATTCGATGCTTTTGTTTCATGAGCGCAGTAGCACGTTGCAGCTTCTCCCTGTTCATCACAGATCTGTCACAATCATATTCCAACTCAGCAGCAAGTACACTGTCCTCCGCAATAGTGACTTCCTGGAATATATTGCCAAAAGTACTATGACTCCATGCAGATAAAGCCTTCCTGCATGCAGTTAGACGCATGCAAACCCTAACAAGACCATTAGGATGTGTGATCGATCGCCAAGCCTGCTCAACCACCTGCATAAAGTCATCATGTTTAATCCAAAAAGTAAGGAATTTAAAGCTGCGCCTACCCCCTTCCTGCTGAGCTAAGAGCTTGATCAAAAGTGGTGCGTGATCCGACTCCGTTCGACTCAAATGATCCACAACAGTTGAGGGAGCCAACCGAAGCCAATCATTCGAGACCAACATTCTGTCTAGCCGAGATCCCTGCCTTTCTCCATCAGTTGATTTGAACCAAGTATACTTACTCCCCAAATAAGGAAGTTCGATTAACCCAGCCGCCATTTGAAAGTTAAGAAACTCTTGAATAGACACCATGCAAGGAGGCCTACCACCAACCTTCTCATCCGAACTGGAAATGGCATTGAAATCCCCTCCCACTGCCCAAGGAAGAGCATAAACATTGCGCAACTGTAGCAACCTACTCCATAAGTCCCTTCTACCTTCCTTCTTCCCATGACCATGGACAAAGGAAAACATAACAGGCAATGACAAAGACTCATTTTGGAAAGAGATTGTGACAGCTTGATCGAATTCATCGAGCACAGACATCATGCAACCCGACCGCACCATAACCCAGATATTGCCACGACTGTTACAAACAGCCGTCGCAAACCCCAGTTTAAGCTTATAGTGAGAAATTTGATCCTTAGTCACCTTCGGTTCAATAAGAACGAGCAATTGAATCTTGTGAACCCGACACAAGTTCTTAAGTCTTGTAAAAGCCATTTTGTTTGCGACTCCTCTAATATTCCAGCATAGAGTGTTAAACATTATCAGAGGCTTGGGGGTTACCAGATTTAAAGTTGGAAGCTGATCGGAGAACCCGGTCAGATGGCGCCGGACTTTTCTTCCGCCTCTTCTGCTTGACAGCGGAGTCCTTCTCCCTATCCTGTGCAGCCTCTGCTTCGTCCGCCCAGCTGCGAAGCTCCCCTTCCTCTTCACTCTCTTCGTCAACCCTATCGTCATCCGGAGCACTATCCTCTTCCAAACGTTCCCCAGTAGCCAAAGCAGCCTCCTGAGGAAGAACCAAGTCCCCTTGTGTGGGAGGCTCCTGGACTGGAGCAGTCCTGTCATCATGACTTTGTACACTACCCGATCCAGTTCCATCAACATTGGTAGGTGTTATTCCTTCTGCAAGCAAGGGATCAGCAACCCCCTGGTTAATAACCGGCAGTTGAGTCCCATCACCCTGGTTAGTAACCGGCAGTTGATTGGTTGGTGAGCTCACATGATCAACTTGATCACTGGATTGGCCAATAACTTCACGTTGAAGGATATGAGTCACAACAGTTGGAGAGCGCTGCTGAGTTTGAGTAGGAGCCTCTTGCTGTATTTCTTTCCCCTTGTCCTTTTGTTTAAACTTACAGTTGTCAGCACTATGCCCCTGATGGCGGCAGTGGGAGCAATAAAGCGGCGTGGATTCATATTCAATCAACTGCCAAAAACTACCACTTGGCAAATTAATGCGGATACGACGTTGTAGGGGTTTAGAAGCATCAACTTCCATGAATATCCTGGCCATGCTAGGTCGAGATAATTCCGCAGTCGCCTTATCAATTTTAAGAGGGATCCCGAAAACAGATGCAATAGCAAATAATGCCTCTTTGGCATAAAGATGATGTGGTAGATTTGGTAGAGTCACCCAAACGGGGATCTTCGGCGATTCTTGAGTAGGCGAGAAATCAGGATCCCACTTGAAAACTCTCATGGGAGCACGAGCAATATACCATAGATCCTTTGATCTAAGTCGAAGAAAATCCACTTCAGTTGATGGCCGAATAAGAACATGTTTGTCGTCGATAACACCCGCCTTAATGGATCCAGAAAACTCGAAGCCTGAGAGAGCCTTACGAATCAATTCTATCGGAGGTCGATTATGAGAAAACTTACCCACCAAAGCAAACCTTAGTGGATCAGAGAGGGCTGTTTCTTCCTCCTCCGTGAAGGAAATAGCAGGAGCGCCCTTGAAAGAAGTGATCGTTCGCGGAGGGATGGAGGTAGCCACAACAGATGGTGGCGACCCCATCACTGCCTCGGCGAAGGTCTTGGTTGCCATAACCCTAACTAAACAACACAAAGAAAGCCACCGACCAAGTGGTTCGGTGACCCAAGGGAGACGCCGGCCCGGCCAGCGGCCACGCCGGTGTCGGTGGACAAGGAAACTAGGGTTTACTCAGTGGCGGCAGCGCAAGGCCTCCGCAGAAAAAAAAAAAATCTAGTTATATATATCATATATATATATATATATATATATATATATATATATATATATATATATATTTAAGAAAAAAAATATATATATATATATATATTTAAGAAAATACTTAATAATATAGTGTATATATATAATATATATATACACATGAATATATATATATATATATATATATATATATATATTTAAGAAAATATATATATATATATATATATATATATTTAAGAAAATACTTAATAATATAGTGTATATATATAATATATATACACATGAAAATATATATACATATATACATATATATATAAAATTACTAACTATAATATATATACATATATATAAAATACTGTATAGGTCGGGTTAGGGTTAGGGTTAGGGTTAGAAAAGAAACAAAAAAAGAAAAACAGAAAGGAAGGGGGCTCGAACCCGAGCCAACAAAGCGGGGGGGGATGTTAGGTCGGGTTGGGCTGGCCAGGGGGTCAGCCCGTTAGCTTTGTTAGAGTTAGGACTTAGGTAGATTTTATTAGGTTTTAAGTGATTTAAAAGATTAAAAAAAATAACACAGTCCTGTGTCCTGACAGTTAGGGACACAGGTATTAACATGTCTGGGTCGATTCGACAAACATGACACGAATTTCACGTGTCCAGGTCCACGCTTGTGTTCGCCAGGACACGGCGAACAGCATTGACACAATACGAGATACGCACGATACGAAAGGGCACCGCTACTCACGTGTCTGGTCGATCGGGGGGCTTTCGAAGGGGCTGGACGGCGGCGGAGGCGTTGGCGTCGCGGCGCTCCGGTGGCGCTGGGCGCGGCTTGGTGCGTCGCGTCGAATGGTGGCGGTGGATGTGGGTGTTAGTCGCTGTGGGGGTGGCGGAGGAGATCGCCGGAGTTAGGATTTAGGTCTAGTTCGTCGGGGAAGAAAGGGGGGCTGTGGTGGTCGTGGTGAGAAATTAGGGTTAGGGTTTAGGTCAGGGGAGAGAGGGGAAGTTTTATAGGGTTTTAGGGCGGTGGGGGGCAGCCGGAAATGGCGGGGTCAGGGCGACGTGGCGGTCGGGCAGTCGTCGGTCGGGGTCAACGAGAGTGGGTGAGAGGAGAGAGAGAGGGTCTGGTCCAGGGGGTTTGGGTAGTTTAGCAGTAGGGTCCCCGTAGTTCTAGGAATTACAAAAAGGTTTTAATAGTAACATAATGCAAATAATAATTTGCATTCCACCTTTAAAACATTTAAAGAAATTTCAAATCTATATTAAAACAATTTTAAAATTTACAAAATGATATTAAAATATTTAAATAATTTGCAAAATGCTATTTTTGTATATTTAAAACTCATTAAAAATTATTTAAAAATTCTAGAAAAATTCTTAAAAATCCTAATAATTATTTTAAGGCTAAAATTAACATAAAAATTAATTAGCACTAATAAAAATGAAATTTGAAAAACAGGGGCTTACAATTTGCTGAAAGTTCTGGAACCCAGTGGACCGAGTTCGGCCCAAATTTTGCCATAGGCAGAGTTCGGTCCGAGTACGGTCATTGTGCATCCAGAACTCAAAAAAAAGGGTGTAAAGTTGGTCATAAAAGGTAGAAAAGATGGTCTAGAATTGAAAAATAGTGAATGTTATTAGCCTTAAAATAAGTAGAACATGCGACAGACTTGTGAATCATTATTCAGTATATATAAACCGTCTCAGGTTAGCTGTAGGGGCCGGATCCCAGCTAGCGGTAGTCCGAAGACACTAGGCACCGTGTCGCTTAGGCTTCTACGCCTTATTGTTAGAAGGACCCTTTCGGCTTGTAGCCAAAACAATGCAACATAGACAAATTTGATTTAACAAGTATTGGCGCATGTGAGACTTATTATATGGTATCTTCATCCAAGATTCCCAATTCTCAATGAAGAAAATTGAAACGCTCTTCGGCAAGTGGTTTAGTAAAAAAGTCTGCTACCTGATGATCAGTGTCAATAAATCCTAGATTAATAGTGCCTTGCAATTGATGATCTTTTAGAAAGTGGTGTCGAATTTCTATATACTTCGTGCGCGAGTGACTGATTGGGTTCTTTGTCAAGCTAATAGCACTAGTATTACCACAGAATATAGGAATGTGCTGAAAAGATAAATTATAGTCTGCTAGGGTTTGCTTCATCCATAAAATTTGAGCACAACAACGTCCTGCAGCTATGTATTCAGCTTCTGTTGTAGATAGTACGACATAGTTTTGCTTTTTGTTAAACCAAGAGACTAAAGCTTTGCCTAATAAATGACACGTGCCGCTGGTACTTTTACGGTCGACTTTGCATCCAGTAAAATCGGCATCCGAATAACTGATCAAGTCAAATAATATGGTTTTGGGATACCACAAGCCCATCGTAACAGTGCCTTTAAGGTCGAAAGATACGCTTAACTGCGGTCATGTATGATTCCTTATGGTTGGCTTGATATCGAGCACATAGGCAAACATTAAACATTATATCAGGACGACTAGCAGTTAAATAGAGTAGACTACCAATCATACCTCGATACTTGCATTGGTCGACTGGTTTGCCGCTTTCATCAGGTTCTAATTTTATTGTAGTATCCATTGGAGTACTGATTGGTTTGATGTTGTCAAGATTAAATTTCTTTAGCATGTCCTTTGTGTACTTCGATTGACTGATGAAGATCCCTTGTAAGTTTTGTTTGACTTGCAATCCAAGGAAGTAGTTAAGCTCTCCCATCATGCTCATCTCAAACTCATTCTGCATACACTTAGCAAATTCTTGGCATAATACCTCATTAGTAGACCCAAAGATAATGTTATCTACATAAATTTGTACTAATAAAATTGGGTCATCAATTAATTTTATAAAAAGTTTCCTATCAATCTTCCCTTTTGAAAAGCATTTTTCAAGTAAGAAAGTGCTTAGGCATTCATACCAAGCGTGAGAGGCTTGTTTGAGGCCATAAAGGGCTTTCTTATGGTTAAAAATATGATCAGAAAACTTATAGTTTTTAAAACCAAGTGGTTGTTTTACAAAAACTTCTTCTTTAATAAAACCATTAAGAAAAGCACTTTTAACATCCATTTGAAAAAGTTTAAAATTTTGGAAATTTGTAAAGGCACAAAGCATGCGGATTGATTCAAGTTGTACAACAGGAGCATATGTCTCATCGTAGTCGATACCTTCCTCTTGGTTGTATCCTTGAGCTATGAGATGTGCTTTGTTATGTGTGACTGAGCCGTCCTCATTAACTTTGTTACGAAAGACCCATCGAGTACCAATGATTGAATGATCAGCAGGTTTAGGAACATGTTCCCAAATCTGATTTCTTTCGAATTGGTTGAGTTCTTCTTGCATTGCAGATATCCAAAATTCATCAGAAAAAGCTTATAAAATAATTTTAGGTTCTATTTGAGAAAAAAAGCAGTACTAGCTATAGAATCTCTAATAGATGAACGAGTACTTACTTCTCTTGATACCTCACCTATTACCAAGTTTTCTGGATGTTCTGGTGTGAAGCGGAACATCTTTGGTAAGCTATCCAGAGAACTGGTTCCAGATGTTGTATTCTCAGGGGTAGGAGTTATTGATTTGATATGAACATCATCGTCGTCATCACGAACAGCTGCTGAACTATTATTCTCATTAAAAGTAACATTAGCAGATTCTTCAACAATCATGGAGCGTTTGTTGAATACTTTGTATCCTTTACTCTTGGTAGCATAACCAAGAAAAATAATTTCATCAGCTTTGGCATCAAATTTGCCTAAATTGTCTTTCGTATTCAGGATAAAGCAGCGACAACCGAACACTCTAAAATAAAAAATAGTTGGGGTTCTACCAAACCAAAGTTCATAGGATGTTTTCTTCGAAATAGGTCGAATTAAAACCCTATTCAAGACATAGCATGTTGTACTTACATCTTCTGCCTAAAAATATTTCAGAAGTAAAAATTGATTCAACATGACTCTGACCATATTGCCAAGAGTTCTATTCTTCCGTTCTATAATACTATTTTGTTGGAGAGTTCTAGGATAAGAAAATTCATGATTAAAACCATTTAAATCACAAAACTTTTTGAAATCAGAGTTTTCGAATTCACCGCCATGATCACTTCGAATTCGAGTAATCATGAAGCCTTTTTCGTTTTGTACCTTTTTAGCAAAAATTTTGAAAACTGAAATAGTATCACTTTTGTTTGAAAGAAAGAAACCCCAAGTAAAGCTAGATAAGTCATCATCAATCACAAAGGCGTAAAATTTTCCACCAAGATTGGCTACTCTACTAGGACCAAACAAATCCATATGAAGAAGTTGCAAAGGTCTAGTAGTACTTACAGAGTTGATGGATTTAAAAGAAGATTTAGTCGCCTTATTTTCTCACATTCGGTACATACCATATCCTTTTTTGAATGTGATGTCCGGTAGTCCTCTTACTAGCTTGCTGGTTGACAGTCTTGATATGGTATCCATGTTTGCATGTCGAAGACGCATATGTCATAGTAATCTTTCATCCTTGTGAGCGTAGAGGCATATTCCTGCATTGTTAGTATCTTTCGAGAGATAGAATATATAGATGTTCTTCCCTTATTCCTTCAAAAGTGATGTCTCCAGTTGATCTATCATATATAGAGCATTTAGTTTTTCCAAAGTTAATATCATGTCCATTGCCAGTAAGATGACTAATGTTAAGCAAGTTATGCTTTAACTCTGTTACTAAACAGACATCTTTAATGACAGAAAAGGGAGGATTACCAATAGTACCGTTACCTATGATATAATCTTTTAGATTATTGCCGAAGGATACATATCCTTCCTTTTTTATCGATAGTGTTGCAAAAAGATTTGCATTTCCAGTCATATGTCACGAGCACCCACTATCGAGAATCTATTTGCTTCTAGAAGATGAAGGAAGGTCCACCTACACCACGAGTAGATGTGACCTTTGGTACCCAAATTCTTGAGGGTCCTGAAAAGTTAGTCTTCGGTACCCATGCATACAAGTTTAAATCAACTAATCTTCTGAATCTACATTATGGTGAAGTGTGTCCATACTTGCCACAGTAGTGACATGTAGCATGCATGTTTATGTTAGGAGCAGGATGATAATGATGTCTATGTGTGGGTGATTGTCGTGTTGTATTAGAATATGTGTACATAAAAGCGTATTTGTGTACAGCATGTATATGTATTTTTTTATGTTGTGTATTCTTGTGTTGAGTGGTCTTGTGTCTCATGTGAGTGCTGTAACAGTGAGACTGAGTTTGAGGTTGAATAACCTGTTTGCCCAGCCTGATCTCTAATCTTTTAGAAGCAATATACATTTTATCATATTTAGCAGTCAAAGCACTAATTCTAACAGCTGCAATATTATACTTCCTTTTCTCTTCCATGAGCTCTTTATTGAGTATGGTAAGATCATGTGTTTGTTTCTCAATACGTGATTCAGCATCGTGTAAGCTTAATTTAAGCTTGGATAATTCCTCAATGTTATCTGTGGGAGATGTGTCTCTAATATTATCAAGCAAGCATAAAAGTCTATGAATCTCAGCTTTATGAGTCTTGTTCTTATCCTTTGCATGTTTGTACTTACTAAGTAATTTCTTGTGATCTTCAAGTAAATCACTAAAAGCATCTCCAAGTTCATCAAAAGTAAAGTCATCAAGTGGATCATTTGTTAACTTGTCGGAAGTTGCCATTAGGCAGACGTTTGCAGTATCTTAGGGAGTGTCCTCTTCTTCTTCTGAGTCACTAGCTTCGCTTTTGTGCCAGTTGCTCGTGTTGGCATACTTTTGAGAGGATGACCTCTTGTATGAACTTTCATATCAGCTCTCTTTCTTTGTTGCAGGGCGGTCTTTCTTGACATGCCCCATTTTCTTACAGCCGAAGCAGATAGGCTCTTCATTGTCGTCTTTGTATTATTCCTTCTTTCTTTGGTTGAAATGTAGAAACTTCTTGAAGTTGTGAACCATGAGCACTTGATCATCACCATCGGAGTCATCATCGTCTGTTTCATCTGGAGTAGTCTTTCGGCGATGAAATCTTATAGCGATTTCTTTTTCCTTTGGAGCAGTTTCTTCAAAGTCCTTAAGGTCGAGCTCATGCATCATTAGTTTGCCCATCAGAGTCTCCAGATACATGGTAGTGAGATCATTGCCTTCGACGATTGTCGTGGCTTTGGGGTTCCAGTTCTTCGTTACACCCCTTAGCTCCTTGTGTATCTTCTCATGGTTGGAGTAGTTCTTTCCGAGGGAAGATAGGGAGTTGACAGAACATTTATGTCATTATTTCGTTGGGCTTCATCTTGAATGCTTCGTACTCCTGTGTTAGCGACTGATTTTTGATTCCTTGGCTTGAGTGGTTCCTTCTTGAGTCACTTCTAGAAGCTTCCATACTTCGTGTGAAGTGGTACACGTAGATACCCTATTGAATTCAATCATGTCTATAGCACAGAAGAGAGCATTAATAGCCCTAGCATCTAGACTAGCATGTTTCTTTTCTGGCTCAGTGTATTTGTCATAGGATTTCTCTATGAGGTTCCCATCAACTATAATTCTAGCAGGCTTCTTATAACCATCTGTAACTATGGTCCATAAGTCAAAGTCTAAAGATTTAAGATAGAAACTCATTTGTGTCTTCCAGTAAGTGTAGTCGGTTCCATCAAATATGGGTGGCCTATGAGTGGACTGTCCTTCACCGTAGTTGGTGAGAATGGGTTATGTGGTTGCCATAAATCAACTTTAGGGTGTTAATCATTTATCAAGAGACCAGAGCTCTGATACCAATTGAAGTAACGTGTAGGCAACTCTAGAGGAGGGTGAATAGTTGTAATAGACACATAATAAAATATTGCTTTTATTGTCTATTTCTCTATATAAAAAAATTTAAAGTGTTATGCTCTAAATTTTTTAAAATATAATAATATTAATAATAATTGATAACCACAATAACAATAATAAATATTATATACATATATATAAACACATATATATTTTACATTTTGACCCAAGGTAAAATTTTGTAATTTTACAATTTACTTACCAACTCATTAGGGATTAGGTGTCCACTTGTGTGAATAGGTGGCACTTATAAGGGATTAAGTGTCAAGTTCCTAGAATAGGTAGCACATAACTTGCCACATGGCCTTGGTGCATGAGAAGAAAACCATCTTGGTTCAATATAGGTGGCACTTATATATATATAGGATACTCAACTTATACATTTTTTTAAAGGCAAAACTACATGGATTTTTACCTTCATAGTTTTATATGTATAAACTTGAGGTAATGTTAAATGTGAAATTGAAGTTTTGTTAAATAAATGTATTAATTAAATTCTGTCCAAATTAGAAATTTTACTTAATTAACATATTTGAATTTCATTTTGCATCCCCAGGAAGTTAAAATATGACACATAGTAAGCATGAGATTAAATTGGACATTTAGACTTACTTTGTATGTGACATCAATTGAAATTAAGATTTGATATCATGGTATTACTAACAACCATATTTTCTTTGAACTTGAAAAGTTTTTAGGGAGAGCAAATTGATAATAATCCAAATAGTTGCTTGCTTGCTAAGGAAAAATGTATATTTGTTTGCTTACTTGCTTGCTAAGGAACAAGGCACATTTAAAAAAATTGAATATCTACATATATATAACTGCGTGGTTCCGGTGTTGAGAGTTGCTCCGCCGAAGGGGTCGGCGAACCCGAGTTCCTATTTTCATATCTTATATCTCTTGTGAATTTTTCGGAGTCAATAAATACAAAGGAGACTCTGCCAAAATTTTTGGAAATTTCAAGGGATAGATTTTTGGAAGGACAAAACCTAGATTTAGTTGTAGATTAGGATTTCATTGGAATGGAAGAGAAACCTTGGATCAGACCTTTGAAATATTTACAATATTATATTTTTACAAAACTGATCAGTTCCTGCTATCAGCATTCGTACGGCCATACGATGTCCGAGGTGAGGCTTAGCTCACTTTCATGTTTTCTGTTTTCTATTGGATTCTGAATCCCCGAATTCGGCCATATAATATCCAATGTAGCCTAGTTCCGATATTCTTGAAAAAAATTAAGTCATACGACAATTGTTATAACACTTGATTCCGATAACTTAGAAAATAACTCATGTGTTATCCTGTTTATATCATATCATTATGTGATTCCTGATACTGATGGGACGGATAAATCTAAGCACCGCCTATTCAAGTATAAACATGATCCCAGGTAAATGGGATTATTGTTGAGAAAATAGAAGTTGTGTGATCTAGAAGCGTTTCTCTAAATATTGTATTTGTATACAAGTTTACATATTTATACCTGACACCCTGAATTCTTTTGGGAAAGCTCCTAATACTATAAGAAAAATTTTATTTAGTAAATCTACTTTTAAAATTATCATTTTCCTCTAGTTCAATTTCGATAATTTTATCATCTTACTTTACCCACTTTACTCCTTTGACTGAGGGCTTGCTCGTCGTATTGACGACCTAGTATTGTTCACTAAATTTGTAGACATATTTCCAAGGAATTGCTACGACAAATTGAAAGGAAGATGGAGAAAAAGAACGAGATTTTACTTTTGAAGGCAATTATGTTGGAATCAGAATACTCTCTATTTTATTAATTCAGGTATACTTTTATATATTGGGTTAATTGTTACACTGGGTAGAGTAGTTCATTTTCCTATTTATAGCTTAGAATGTCCCTTGTAGAATAATATTAATTTTATTACACAAGATTATGACCTATGATAACCTATCCTAGAGCCTTACAGGCGACAACCGCAAATACGAGTACTAGAGTATTCATATGTCGTGTAGCCTGGAGATGGTGTTACGTACTCGGCTCGCCGTATTCTGGGAGCGGGGCGTAACAGTAGAGTTTGTGTCTATAATGAACAATTAAAAATTAACTCTATGCTAAGTCCAGAAAACAACTACTGAGAGAATATATATTCAGAGAGTAATAATACGGAAAGTATAAAAGTTTATAGAGCACACGCAAACACAGCGATATAACCTGATTTTCTTCGTAGAAGACTAGTCCAGGCCTGAGAACTCTAGCTCAGGATTAAAATCCACTATTTATGAAGGAGGGTACACACGTGCCTTTACTCAGAAGAGCACGTCAACTTCTTACAACTTCGCAGATGCGAAACTTAAAATTTTTCAAGTGACTTCTTTTCAACTCTTGCACAGAACTTCTAGCTGAATCGCACAGAGCACCTTGAGGCTTAGGAAGTTTTGTGGCTAGGAGATTGGAAGAGTAAGGCTTAGAGCATATAAGGCTTAGAAGATGAGAGTGAGAGATGATTTGAAATGAGAGAAATCAAGCCCTATATATACTAATCAGGGGAGGCAGAGTTCGACCAGAATTCTGTCCCGGATATTCAAAAATTTGAACGTTGGACAGCTCGTAGCAAGGTGTTCCTAAAAATCAGGTTGCTAATTTTTAGGGAGCAGAGTTTGGCCCGAGTTCTGCCTTAGGTAGAGTTCGGCCCGAACTATGTCTTCCTCAGACCAGAAGTTCTATGTAGGCTTGAGTGGTTTGGTTTGGTTCAGGGATTATTTTTGTTTTGTTTGGTGGAGCTTGGAGAAGTATGTCTAGGGGTTAAGATGAATCGGTGCGACTCAATGTACATTTTTCTATACTCAATAAGTTGGAAAATTATAGACTGAGAACAAATATATTTGCAATGTAACAGCTTATTGACGACGTCTGTCTTAAATTTGATACGTTGTATTGGATCGTATATGATGGTCTGTCTTGAACTAGATGTATTGTATTGGATCATATCAGATATCATTTTGTTAATTCTCTAAATCAGGTTGACTGTAATCCAGTTTGGGTCAACAGAAGGTAGAAAAATGTGAAGTATGTGCTCAGACGAAGATCACAAGAAAAACCTTTCCTCGGGTTAATCGAAGCACAGATCTTCTGGAGTTGGTACACTCCGATATCTGTGACTTTAAACAGTTCTCTACAAAAGCCGGGATAAACTATTTCATAACCTTCATTGATGACTTCTCAAAATACTACATGCTCAAGGCTAAAGACGAAGCATTCGAGAAGTTCAAAGAGTTCAGAGCCGAGACTGAATGGCAAACTGGACAACAACTCAAGAGAATAAGAAGTGATCGAGGCAGAGAGTATCCATCTCATGAATTTGCATCGTTCTGCAAAGAACATGGAATTATCAACGAGACTACTGCGCCGTATTCTCCTTAATCTAACGGAGTAGCATAAAAAAGAACAGAACGTTGACAAAAATGATAAACTCAATGATGTTGACCGCGGGTCTTCCAAAATTCTACATGAGATAAGCTGCATTGACGACCACTTTTATTGTGAATAGAGTGTCGCATGCAACTTCGGACGTTACTCCTCATGAACTCTGGTTCAAAGTCAGACCTAACTTGAATGCCATTCGAGTGTGGGGTGTCTGGCATATGTTAAGCTCCCAGATCTGAAGATTCAAAAGCTCGGGACATGGACTACGAAGATGATCTTCTTGGGTTATGCCGATAAGAGTGATGCTCAGAGATTTCTTGATATTGAATCAAACCATATTTGACTCTCGTAATGTAGAATATTTTGAAGATAAATTTACAAGACACATGAATATTGTTCTTGCAGATATTCCGGAGAATAATGAGGGTGCACAGGAAACTGAAGTTTTTAATATGAACGTAGTCCAAGAAAAAGTTGTTGTCGAAACAACTGTTGAACCAGAACTCGCTGAGCCGTCAACTAAGCGAGTGAGGAGGCCGAAGGACTTCGGAAATAACTTTGTCACCTATCATGTGGAAGCAGATCCGCTTACCTATGATGAGGCGATGAAGACCAGAAATGCTATTTTCTGGAAGGAGGCGATAGACAATGAAATTGATTCAATCACATCTAATAACACTTGGGTGTTGGTTGATCTTCCTGAAGAAGCGAAACCCATCAGACGCAAATGGATCTTCAAGAAGAAGATAAAAGCAGATGGAACTATTGACAAGTTCAAGACTAGGCTGGTAGCCAAGGGTTTTCTCAGAAGCAGGAGATCGACTACTTCGACACGTATGCTCCAGTAGCCCGGATGACCACCATCAGAATGTTAATTGCTCTTGCAATAATACATAAATTAGTGATACATCGGATGGATGTAAAAATAGCTTTCCTGAATGGCGAGCTGACCGAAGAGATTTACATACAACAGCCAGGAATTTGTCGGCAAGGGTCTTGAAGATAAAGTCTGCAAGTTGGTAAAATACTTGTACGGTCTTAAACAGGCTCCCAAGATATGGCATAAGATGTTTGACAAGGTTATAAGGTCAAATTGCTACAGGGTCAGCGAGACAGACAAGTATATTTACACGAAGTTTACTGATGGAAGAGATATAATCGTTTGTCTGTACGTAGACGACATGTTGATCCTAGGTACGGATATGGGTTGTGTTACAAAGACAAAGAAGTTCATCTCAACCAAGTTTAGTATGAAGGACTTAGGAAAAGTTGATGTGATCTTGGAGATCAAGATCATTCGGACAAACACTGGACTGCGCTGTCATGATCTTATTATATCGAGATGATGATCACACGCTACGGGTATCAGGATCTTCCAGTAATCGATACGCCTTATAGGTGTAATATGAAGCTGAAGCCAAATTTGAAGGAAAGAGTCAGGCAGCTAGAGTATGCAAGCGTCATCGGGAGTTTGATGTATGCTACTACTGCCACATGGCCTGACATAGCTTTTGCCGTAGGAATGCTGAGTCATTTCATGAGCAACCCAGGCATTGAGCACTGGAAAGCTGTGAAATGAGTAATAAGATAGCTAAAGAAGACTCAGACATATGCACTGTACTACAACGGTGATCCATCGACAGTAGAAGGCTTTAGTGATGCTAACTGGTGCTCAGAGTTGGAGAGCGAGAGATCCACAGGTGGAGTCATTTTTACAATGAGTGGAGCTGCAATATCGTGCAAATTGAAAAACCAGACTATGCTCTCTTGTTCCTCCATGGAATCCGAGTTTTTTGTACTTGATATCGCAGCGGAAGAAGCAGAATGGCTTCGGGAGATCATGTATGATCTTCCAGTGGTTGGGACATAGATATCGGCGATTTTGATATACTGCGACAACCAGGCGACTGCGACGGTGGCATCAAATGATCTCTTCAACGGGAAGAAGATAACTATACGGTTAAAGCACAGGGCAATGCACGATCTCATCAAGAGAGGTGTCATTGCAGTGATTGATGTTCGAAGCAAGATAACCTGGTGGAATTGTTCACAAAGGGCCTCAAGCGCCAGCTGGTCAATAACACAGCTTGTAAAATGGGCTTGAAGGCATTATGATATTGTGTTATTGTAATCCTACCATAAAGTTTTATGATATTAGTTCAAAGATAAATCTATTAGGCGTCTAGCTTTTGGTTCAAGGGAGGACCACTAACTAGGAAAATATCAGGAACAGTGGGTACATGTCTCTGTGACATAAAAAGGATACAGACCTACAACCACTGTTGTCTACTATATATTTTGTATGAAAAACAGATCCTGTGATGAGGATGGCTTAAACGCCTTAATGAGTTCTCAGGCAGAATGAACGTCTGGTGTGCTTTACAGGAAGCACGATAGCACAACACTATAAAGAGTGTAACTCCATGATATAGTGGGATGACTCCACCATGAGGTTCCCAAGTAGGGGTAATGCCTCGGCATTGCGAGCCAAGTCACAGCGGTGTAGCACCGCAAATAGGCAGGTAGCATAATGTTATATGATAAAATTAAAGAGTTATAGACAACACTACAAAGAGGACGATGTCCTCATGGTACAGTGGCACGACACCACGATGAGGTACCCAGATAGGGGTAAAGCCTCGGTCTCGCAAGCCATGTCATTGCGGCGTAACACCGCAAGGAAGCGCAAGGCTTCATGCAGGGTAGTTTGGCACTACAGAGAGGCTTGTGACCTCATGCTACAGTAGTATGACACTACGATAAGGTTCCCGGGTGTCACGACCCGCACCCGGATATACGGGTATGAATACGTGGGCCACGCCCAGCCTACGCCGCAGTATCGGCGGTAGAGCGCTGTCAAGTATACTATACTAACTACAACATCTAAATATGCATAACTAGAAATGTACTCATGTCACATTACGAAAACTAAGGAAGATTAGACAAGAATTAATAATAATATCACTAGAACAACTAGAATCTACAATCATCATAAGACAGGAAAATAAAGAAGGAACAACAAGACTAACTAAGGATAACTACCAGGCAACTCACATAGAAGAATAGTGAGATCTGCCTCAGCTAGCAACATCATGAAGTCCAATACTGAGGGCACAACTACTCCTAAAATTTTGTCAACATATCCAGTCAGGATGGAACGAGCACAAATCTCAAATAACAGTTCTAATTAGACGATATTAAAAATGTAGCAGTAAATAGAGTGAATATACGAGAAATCATGAAATGTACATGTGGGTATCATGGCAAGGTAAGCTGTAAATCTAGAGCTAGAACAAGGCAAGTAAAACTGATCATGGCATGTACAAGAATCAAGAATCATCTATCTAAGTGTGTGAGTACA